>JAEPBF010000009.1:19335903-19762037 GCA_019739055.1 Passiflora organensis
TCACGGGCAGCCTACCTTATTTTTGGCCCTAAATTCTTTGTTGGCTGGTCATATATTTTATACGAGTTCTAATGTTTGATTATGTCATTGAAGAACACATTTTAGATGAATTCTAATGTTTGATTATGTCATATATTTAATGAACCATGACAACCATAACCACGACTCCTCTGCAGTCACAGCAAAGAAGCAACCTGACTTAAAAAGGTTGAGTTTATATTTATACTAGTTAACCTAACTTGCAAAATGTGACATATTTGTCCTCGGCCTACTCAATAGGGTAGAGAATTATAATAGATAAGGTCCAGAACAAGCCACGCATCATTCTTTTCCGTGTTTCTATATTTCTAAGCATAATATACCTGCGCCCGGGTAACTGGCAGCGACAGGCCAATATGGCTGAAACTCCGGTACGATTCGGTATCCTGGGATGTGCCAATATAGCCAGGAAAGTTGCCAGAGCCATCCATTTAGCGCCCAATTCAACTCTTCACGCGATTGCAAGTCGGTCACTGGAAAAAGCCAATGAATTTGCCGCGGCAAATGGATTGCCTCCGACTGTCAAGATCTATGGCAACTACGAAGAATTGCTTGACGATCCATGCGTCGATGTCGTTTATATGCCACTGCCAACCAGACTTCATGTCCAGTGGGCGACCTTGGCTGCACGGAAGAAGAAGCACTTGCTGCTAGAGAAGCCAACAGCAGTTGATGTGGCCGAGTTGGATAAGATTATGGAAGCTTGCGATGCGAATGGAGTACAGTTCATGGATGGGTCGATGTGGCTGCACCACCCAAGGACGTCCAAAATGAAGGAGCTGCTCTCTGATTCCGCAGGAGAAGTTACCTTTGTAAGTTGATCTCTTAGTTTTTCTTCTTCTTTCTTCCCCTACTTTCTCAATGTTATGACTGCAATCTAAACCCTAACATCAAAATCCTCTGGGAAGTTTGTGATAATGGAAGTCAACTTTCCTGGTCAAATTGCCCTGTGTAAGAGTCAATACTGCTGAACTGCTGCATAAAAGCATCCTGAAGTGATCAGTGATCATTTCACTCTAATACTCTGCTTGATCCTCCAAATTACGAGACAGATTCATAGCACATCCACGGCTAAAAAGCCTCCAGAATTTTTCAACAGCGATATTCGAGCAAATCCGGACCTCGATGCGCTTGGTGCCCTCGGTGACCTGGCGTGGTATTGCATTGGAGCTGTCCTGTGGGCGATGGACTACGAATTGCCAACTGCAGTGACCGCTTTACCTGATGTAACCAAGAACTCGTCAGGAGTCATTCTATCCTGCTCGGCCGCGCTGCAATATGACCAGCATCACCAGACGGTTGCGCTCATTCACTGCTCTTTCTTCTCGCATTCCACCATGGACTTGGCTGTAGTTGGCGCCAATTCCTCAGTTCATCTCAATGACTTCATCATCCCATTTCAAGAGGATTCTGCCTTCTTTGACTTCACACTGCTAGCAAAGTTAGTGGAACTTGATATTGGGTGGAATGTGAAGCCTGAGAAAGTGGTTGTAGCAAATAAACTTCCTCAAGAGGCTTTGATGGTTCAAGAGCTTGCTGGGCTTGCCCAGGGAATAAGAAAATCGGAGCATCTCCCAGACAGTAAGTGGCCTGAGATAAGCAGAAAGACTCAGCTAGTAACAGATGCGGTGAAGAAATCTATAGAGCTAGGATGCAGGCCTGTATATATATAATCGTCATCCAGTACTTCTGCCACTATTAAGTTCTCTCCATGCAAATGACGGAAGAGGCACCCAATAGAACAAGTCCCCAGGACCTGGAACGGATCCTCTTCGGATGTTATCTAAATTAAAGCTTGATTTTCTTACAGAAGTTAAGTTGTATATCCCAGTAAGCAGAAAGCTTCAACTCTTTCACTTAATTTTAGCATTGTGGTCCAGCGGTAGTAATTGGATTCCAATCTTTAATTTTGAATATGAAACAAAATAAAAAAATTTCTTCCAAACAGCGAACAAGAGTACAGTTAATTTACCCCTAATGTCAGCTTGTTCTATTACATCTTGTAAGATCAGAATTGTTCATGGTCTTGGGTTAGAGCAAGACAAAATAAGTCTGAACGGGAATAAATATTAATTTAGATACTTTTAATAATAAAATCAGAATTCTTCTGCTTTCAGTTTATATTATATCACTGGGCTCCGAACTCCGATGTCGCTTATGGCGCTGAGACGTTGTACTATCACTCAAAATTAAATACTCCTTTAGCATGATTGGGCTTCAGCCCATGAAACAAACCAGGGAGCCCGAAGTTTCCTACACAAATTTCGGAAAATTGGAGAAGCCGGTACTGACAGTTCACAAGAATGATCGGCGCCAATTCTTTCTTAGTCAGCGCGAGCCTGTCAACGAATACAACAACCATTTCAGGCTCCAAAACCCGAAAACCATCTACAAACCTTCTCAATCAAAGCCTCAAAGCAGGCAAACTCCACGATGCCATTCGCTTGGTTGAATCATCGCCGTCGAGCTTCACCGATCCTGAGACATACAATCTTCTTTTGCATTCCTGTATCTCCAAAAAGTCCTTACGTCATGGCCAGCGACTCTATCGACACCTCCTTCTATCCAAGGACGAGCACCGACATATTGAAAATCTCCTCCGGAACCCCACTTTGCAGAGCAAACTCATCACTCTTTTCTCTGTTTGCGGTAGGCTGGAAGACGCACGGCGCGTTTTTGAGGATGGGCTTCAGAATGGAAGGGTGCCCGAGTCAGTTTGGGTGGCAATGGCAATTGGGTTTTCAAAAAATGGTCGTTTTTTAGATGCTTTAACTGTTTATATCGATATGTTGTGGCACGGCGTGTCACCGGGTAATTTTGCATTTTCGATGGCTTTAAAAGCGTGTGCTAGTTTGAATGATCAACGGGTTGGTGGAGGAGTCCATTGTCAGGTGATAAAGCTTGGTAACGAGCCTGATGAAGTGGTTTACAATGCTCTTTTGGGTTTATACAAGCGATGTGAGTGTTTCGAAGAAGTATCCAAAGTGTTTGATCAAATGCCTAAACGAAATGTTGCTTCTTGGAACTCTTTGATTTCGGGCTTTGTCAAAGAAGATAAAGTGTTTGAGGCGCTGGACGTGTTTAGGAGGATGCAAAGACAGGGAATTGGGTTCAGTTGGGTTACCTTTACCACAATCCTGCCCGTTTGTGCACGGTTGACAGCACTTCATAGTGGGAAAGAGATACATGCCCAAATTGTTAAATCTGAAAAAAGACCGGATGTTCTAGTGCTTAACTCTCTTATAGACATGTATTTGAAATGTGGAGTCATTGATTATGGTAGAAGACTGTTTGATGGAATGGAAAGGAAAGACTTGACATCCTGGAATACTATGTTAAATGGGTATGCTGTCAATGGCTCTATGGAACAGGCAACTGTATTGTTTGATGAGATGGTTTCATCAGGAATAAGGCCAGATGAGATTTCATTTATCGCATTGTTATCAGGTTGCAGCCATGCAGGTCTTACTGAGGATGGGAAGAAATTCTTTGATAAAATGAGAGATTATGGAATATCACCAAGGTTAGAGCATAATGCTTGTTTGGTGGATATTTTGGGTAGAGCTGGACGAATCGAGGAAGCAATGGAGGTGGTTAAGCACATGCCTATGAAGCCAAGTGGAAGTATTTGGGGTTCATTGCTGAACGCATGCTATCTCCATGATGAGGTTTCTCTCGGAGAGGTCATTGCAAAGAGGTTGTTCGAGCTCGAGCCAAATAATCCTGGAAATTATGTGATGCTCTCCAACATTTATGCAAATGCAGGGATGTGGGAATCTGTGAATATGGTTAGACAGATGATGCAAACAAGAGGATTCAAGAAAGAGGTTGGATGTAGTTGGTTACAAATAAAAGGTAAAGTCCACAGTTTTGTGGCTGGTGGAAGTTTCAAGTTTCGTAATTCTGCTGAATTTAGAAACACCTGGAATCGTTTGACGGAAAAGATGGAAGAAATGGGTTATGTCCCTGATACAAAAGTTGTTCTTCATGACATAAGTGAAGAAAAAAAAGCACAATGGTTACGCGGTCACAGCGAGCGATTAGCAATTGTGTTTGCACTGATACATACTGCTGATGGACAACCAATTAGAATCACAAAGAACCTTCGTGTTTGCCTGGATTGTCACTCTTGGATCAAGTGTGTTTCAAAAGTCACAAGTAGGATGATTGTTCTGAGAGATACAAATCGCTTCCACCATTTCAAAGACGGTGCTTGCTCTTGCAAAGATTACTGGTAAAATCATTATTCCATTATGCCTGAGTGAAAGGAAGAGTTGTAGCTGGAATCCGGGGTTATTCATAATTTATAAAAACTTGCTGATCCTCATAGCTACTAAATTGTACAGAATCCAGCAAGAAAAAATTAGAACAGAAAAGTACAAGTTGTCTAAAAAAGGCGTTTGCTCTTATACTGCTGCTAAATGTTTGTGTCGGCTGCGAAGGTCATATTTCTTCGTTGTAGAACATGTAATTGAATTCTCCCCAATTTCTTCTTGAACTATAAAGTCTAGATCTTCCAAGTCATCGTCATCTTCTGTCAAATCGTTTTCAATCCATGATGTCCAATTTACACCTCTGCTCATCTTCCATGACGACTCTTTGGTTTCTAGCATTGCATTGAACTTCTCGTTTATTGTAATCAACATCTGATGATTCAAAACTTCATAATCCCTGCAGAATTTCTTAAGCATATTATTTTAACAGCTTAAAATTGCAGCATTTACCTTAACCGTGCAAATCATCATAACACCAACCTGTATGTGTAGATGGCATATAGATACTGAATGGATGCTACAAACAGAAAGAATGACCTGACCAGATCAATCAGTCGTGTCTTCTGTTCAATATTATTTGCTGTGAGGCGAAGTATTGTAACTTCTATCAACAATGTAGCACATAGACCTGTGAATCCAAATTATTGTCATTTTTCAGTGGGATTATATCAGTTTCAAGCATTAAAAATCGAACTAGATTATACAAAGGGCTCGAGAGTAGCTTCCATACCGATATATAGCCTAGCTCGTACATTGTATGTTTCCTTTGTACTGGTGAACATGTAGATAGCGAAGATTGACAAGGAGTAGATCAAGAGGGCTTTGAATATTCTTGATTCAAGCAACATAGCGTTATGCAAGGCAAACAGCTTGTCTAGAGCAATGAACATGCTTGCTTGCTTTGATTCAAAAGCTTCCTGTAAAGTTGAAAAACCATGAGATAATATTGAACTTGGTATTAGTATGGTCAGATGAGGATACTGACTGACCTGGGCTGCTAATATTGACTTTGAATTCTCGACCAAGTGGTCATGAACTTGCTGAAGCTGTTCTTGTCGCTGAAGCAGCTCCTCCTGCTGTTGACGACTATATTCAGCTAAATGCTGCAGAGTATTCCTGCAGTTTGACAATGTTAATACGAAAACAACCAGAATTTCTAGATATGACTCACTTATCGGCGACCTGGTTTTCTTAGTCTACCTGCTTTCATGTAATGCTTCTGATTGAAATGCTGTTAATTGCTGGAGACCTTTAAGAGCAGTGGATTGTCCATCAAGGAGTAGCTGTTGCTTATTTAAAGATTTCCCTGCTACATCCTCAATATCATTAGCTGAATTCTGTAAATTCCGCATCTGCGAAGACATTGTGTCTCCAACTCTGCCAATTTCTTTCTCTATTTGAAGAGCCTCGTTCCTCAGATTGCCCACTTGATGGCCCAAATTGTCGTAAGCCTCATGCATCACTGTCATTCCTTCTCTCAAATTATCATTCATTTTTGCTTGTCCCTCTTCCAGTTCTGCCTGAGCCCGTGATATTTCCCTGGACTGTGTATAAATAGCTTCCGAATGCTGTGACAGAACATCCATATTATCCTTCACTTTCTTTGTTGACTCGGCCACAGTCTCAACTCGACGATCAATCGAACTCAGTGAATCATGAATGTGAACCGAATTCTTCAACAGAGCACTTGTTCTCTCTTGCATGATTCCTAACTCATCTTCCACATGTTCTGCTGAACTTTTAAGATCGTTCACTAGCCTCTCTATTCTATGCTTGAACGTATGGGCTCTGGGAAATCAAACAACATAAGGGTCCTTCAGCTGGGTCACCAAACGAAAAAACACACAAAAGAAAAGAAGAAATAAAAGAGGTGCACTTAACTGTAACTGATAGCAGATGGAATTGGTTTCCAGTAAGAATTCGAGATAAATCTTATGTTCATTATCATTCAACTTTTTAAGGCAATTAACCATTGCAGAATTTGTGTCACAGTAAGGAAAAGGAGGTCTGCCAGAATCCTTTTCAAAGCAATCGCTAAGATGCCAAGCAAATCTCGAGCGTTTCTCCTCCAAGGCAAGAATCTGCGAGCAACCCGCAAATAGTTGCTGATAAGCATTTTGCCAACAAGAATTTAGGCCAACCATCTTGCTTCTGGCCTTTTCAACCAGTTCCGCTCCCCTTTGGTCACCGTGTCCATCCATCGAAAATTCGGCCACAGAACTACCTGGTATATCATTTGCTTGCGAAGGACTCTCTGCTGAAGAAGAGAACCAACCCCATGCTTGGCACCTCCGTGGAAGGGAGACTAAGATCAAGAGAAACACAATTTGCGGATAGCAACCCATATCTAATACTGTCGTCCCTGTCCTGACCGCCTATCTACTATCTCTGTCTTCCGCGGGAAAATACGAAACCTGCAGACCACAGTTCCAGGGTTATCAGCGGATGCTACTAACAGAGTCTAAATCCTCTACTAGGTTCCCAAATTATAGTATATAATATAAAACCTGGATAAACTTGAAGTGCAAGACAAGGAACCGGAGAAAAAATTTAGTCTAAAAGGAAGAAAAAAAAGGGTCTGAAAGCGACACTAATACAAGGAAATTTAAAAAAAAAACAATGAGAAAGAAAGAAAGAAACAGACAAGAAAAATAATCACAACAAATATCGATCGGCTCTTTCTTCGTCCTACCTTGCAGGATCAAGTGATTAAAAGAGAGCAAAGTGTACATGCATATGATCTTATTAACTTTATGGCATCTAAGATGTGACATCTCCTTTATTATAGAAGGCATTTAATAATATATATATGATATCTTTAAAGACCATTTAATACCGTAAACAAATCAGGAAGTTTCTATAAAACAGTGACGTTTAATAATTTCTTCCTTGTCCAATGCTGCTTAGTATATATGATACCCTTTTGCTATATCCGACGCTAATGTCTTCCCGTCACCGTGTCATAACAGACCAGTAACATCATCTAACGAGTCACAATTCATCAAAATCCGAAAGCGCAGCCTGGTCAAAACCAGGTCCAATAGCTCTCCTGCTCTATAACCCTTGACGCTCAGACCCAAAAAATAAAAGAAACGAAGAAAACCTACAACCAGCAAAGAGAAGACCACTGCAAAACATGTTTGTGTTCCAAGAGAGAATGAGATACGGACCTTTTGGTCCGGTATGGAAATTTCTTCTGCCTTTGCTCCACTCTTCAGAGAAATTGTGTCAGGAATTTCTATTTTGAGTTTCCAGCGATATAATGTCTTAATTGTAAAACTAAAAATCAGTATAAGATGTCACCTAGCAGTCACGACGGTTGAGACATGAAAGGACGTTGTATTACAGTAAAACGGTGTGTTCTCTGTGACCGACTCAAGTAGTCTTCTTTGTCCTTTTCCGTTTCCTTCTTTCTCCAGTTATTATTATTTCCCTTGCATATACGGAAACTATCAATACATAATAAAACACACACGTTATAGTTCTTACGTCTATCATTATTAACCATTATATTATTTGGAATTTTGTGTGTGTGTATCTTTGTCTTTATTTATTATTAAATATTCTTCCTAATTTCAAAAACAATAATTAAAATTAACTAAATACTCCATTAATTTAACTGATTTGGAAGATAACTCATTGATTATGCATGATGACAGCTAGATACATATCTGGGCCTTCACAAAGCGTACACACAGGCTTTGGGTATAACCCGAGCTGAGGGTGTAGAAAGTTGTAAACTGTTACGGCCCAAAGTTGAGCCCATTTGTATGCTGGCCTGAGCCTTGGTTACCCTTCGAAAGCGAGCATTCTCCTGCTTATTCCCTGTGTTAATAGAAAAAGCTTTTGTGTGAAACATTATAGTATGTCCGAATTATGTTATACATAGAAAAATCATAGACACCAAACTTTTGTATCAATAGCCGAGGAGTAACTTTGGCGTATGTCATAAGGTTCCTGTCCAACTTCGTAGCGCTAAAAAGACAACATATGATTAGACAGGCAATCAATGTTGGCAGTTACAACAAATTAAAATTGATCATAGAGATCATACCAATCACATAAGCTCCAGATTAATCCTTGTGAGGCTCTGATACAATGACACAAAATTAGAACAGTAGTGAAGATAGTAGAGGATAGAGACGAGGAGCTCGGCCACAGCCAAGCAGACAGATTTTACAATATAAGGAAAAGGATTGCAGAGTAAAAACACTGAATCCACTTGCTTGGCAGACTTAGAGTTTTAGTGTGAGATCTGGCGCTGAATTTTCTTCCCCGACTGATGGATTAGCTCCTGAAAAATTCATGTTCGGACCCTCCTGGAGTATAAAACCTGGACGACAGTCGTTTACCTGAGTTACCTGTCGGAAACTACCGGGCCATAACAGCTCTGCCTCGTCATCTTCCAGGAATATTGGCATGCTAAGGTAGCCTTGATCAAATCGAGCACTGTTTCTACTCTCAGGTGGCCTTATTATCGGCGGTGAATAGCTTTGGTGCAGTGAGGAGTGCGCTTTGATTCCTAGGGACCTAAGTGAAGATCCATGCAGAGGCAGAGATGCCAGGTTCGCATACCTCTCTGAGAAAATACCCATTCTTATTGCCCGCTTGGCTAGCGTTCTTTCTCTTTTGTGTGCATTCTGATGACCGCCGAGAGCCTGTGAGCTCAAGAACTTGCGCTGACAGTAATTACAAGAGAAAACTCGTGGCATGGCTTCTGATGTAGAACGCAATGCAGGTTCATTGCTGCTTTCGCTAGTGCTTAACAATGAGAGTCCTATTGAATCCCTTCCCGCTGAATTATCGTTGTTGAAGTGAATGGTTAAATCTAGGGACACTGGATCTACACTGGATTGAGTTGCTAAGGTGTTTTTGAGCTGAGAAGAGTTGGCGAGACTATCAATGGAAGGATCGACAGAAGTTTCCTGGATGGATAAGTTGGAAGCAACTTGGCTGCTAACTTCGGAGATGCTTTCAGGAGAGGCCTCCACTTCGAGATCAATCATTGGTTTCATGCTGTAGTGAGCGAGATGTTGATCGAGGAGCTGCTTTTGAATTGTATTGTAAATTACGGAAAACCAAATTGAGCCAAACCCTCCATGGAAACTAGATCATCTTTACCTGTAAGGTTGGTGCATAGTGGATGCGCAGATGACAAAAGATAAATTAGGCACGTTGATCAACAAGACACACACCTCTTTGCAACAGATTCAAAAATTAATGAAATTTTGATGCAATAGAAAGCATGTTAGGTCTTTCTCATCTCAGGAAATCGAAGAGGCTTTAAAGAATACGCAAGAAAACAACAGAAGCACAGACAAAAACTACTTCACTTCTCTTTCTGCTGCCTAAACTCCATGACTGGTAGGAATTTTTGTTATTCTTATCTCCAACAATCTACTGTTACGCGTTTGTCTGAGGAAAAAGATGCAAGGTATACCAAACTGAGGACATGAAGGCACAACAGGGCAGTCGACAATCGTTGATGGAATACCCTCCCATGGTTCATATATAACACCCAAGAATTCGGAATGGACAACATATAAAGTTGCCTGTAAATTGTCCTGAGGCTACTACACATACCAAAGAAATGGCAACAAGCAAACCAAAACCTGGGATTTCCTCACTGAAATGAGTAAGACCACGGATAGATGGTGTATAGGAAAGGAGAGCTATATATATATATATATATATACACAAACCTATTGCATCAATAATTAACCAAAAGAAAGACTTTTTCTGCTCTGCATGCATGTTCGCAAAAATTCAAAGAACCTATTAAATGATATCAATTTCCATTAGAAAACAGCAGATTTAAGGATACCAGATTTAACAGGAGCAAGGCTAATGAGGAAAAAGATAGATCATGGTCATGAAATCAGAATAAACAGCAACCCAAAGATTCCACCCTATAAGCCAATTCCCAGCAAAACATAGCCGGAACCTCCAGATTTTGGACGCTGATTTTGTGGGGGACTTTAAGCTATGATCACGAATAACTAATATGAAACGAAGAGTAACCTAGAGAAACATCAGTTCAATCTCTTTGCATCTGTTGAAGAATCCAACCTTTTTTAGCAAATACTTAGAACGGATTTAAATTTTTTTAAAAAAGGAAGCAAAGATACAAATAAGGCAAGCAACAAGCACTCTGAAGAATTAAATTAGCCATATAGGCCTTAAACATCATCTTAAATCTTGCCCAATTAAGCACTATTCAAGAGCTTAAAAAATAAGCATAATTAAATTCAATAAACCAATATATAACCTTGAACTTGGGCACATTCCTTGTCCCAGAAAGCCAAAACCGAGCCACAGAGAGATAAAACAAAGACATGCGAAAATATGTGCATACAGCGACTTTGCTGCAAACAGAACTGAGAATTAAAGTAAAAATGTACAGAAAAGTAGGGGAGTTCATACCATCGTGCATAGCAAGTGGAACTGACATGCCAAGCTATTTTGTAGGCATCCAGGATGAAGATGCTTAGGAGTTGGAGACATCTGCCGCACTGGTGCTTTTTTTGGGTGTGGATGATCTTCAAAAGACAAAATAAGGCCTTGTTTTCAGAACACAAATAGTGAAAGATAATGGAAGAGAAATTGGGGAAAAGAGAGATGGTGGGTATTGATGTTTAATTATGGAAAAGCAAAGGTAATAGCAGAGTGGGGGGGACAGTGGGGGGGAAGTCAGATAAGTCAGAGAAAAGGTGGTGTTTGTGTTGGCACATATTTAGCCAAAATATCACTTGGAGAAAAAGGCTAGGACATGCGACAGAAAACTCTCACCTCAAACTGTCACAAAAACCTTCCCCAATGTACTTGGTGCTTCTGTTGAATTTTAGACTGCTTCTCATGGGAAACAAGAACCAAGCCAAACTGCTTACGCTCACAAGCAACTTGTACTCTCAACTACAACTGGCACTAGGATAAGAACATATCTGCGGGAAGTGGGATAGAAAGAATGAGGCAAAACAAGCCACAACACTAGTCATTAGTCCCACCTAAGATTCTCTCCTCTCCTCTCCACTCCTAAAAGCTTTCACATAACTCCAGACTGCATGGGGTCAGGTTTCGAGTCATCAGATTCACGGTGACCTTTCCTGTGCATCTGCATGTCCCGCTGATGCAAATACTCTCTATCTACTGGCTACCTATACTTACCAATTCATCAACAAAAATGGCATGCATTTATTGTCACTGCAACATTTAATCCCCACACACCAAAAATCAAAAATCAAAAGAGGTCCATTTTCATCCGGTGAAAAGGAATGGATAAGGATCAAATTAGTTTGTATTTTCATCTGGTGAAAAGGAATGGATAAGACTCAAATTAATTTGAGTTAAATATAAAACCAGACAATCGGAAAAGGAAATCAAACTAATGGTAAATTTATATCCTTTTATTTTGTTTTGGAATTATGAAATAACATGCTCTACAGGATTGGCCTGGCTTGAAATCTCCCAAATCAATAAAAACATGTCAATTCTGATAAAGCTTTGACCAAGGTGGCTTTTAAGATTTTAACAGACAAAAACACTATACTACCATATTCCTGATCAACCCAATTGGGTGTCCAGTCATGTCCTGTTTTAAAATCATTCAAAAGGCGCATTTCCCTTGAAGCCACACATTATTTTAGACAACATTATTGTACTTGAACCTTATTGTATTGAATTATATTAATGAGTTTCCTCGTGTTCGTGTCTGCATCGATTTAAGCGGTTGTTCGTAGAGCAGAGCCCAACTTGGATTATTATCCATATGGCAGAGATAGTTATCTTGGCACTGTAATCGGTTCGGAACGTGTACGTAATACTTGCAAAACCATTGGTTGCAATCTAAAATACATAAAATAAAAATCTCTAAATTCAAATGCATTCGTATAGTACTAATTTATAGAAAATACACAGATGGGATGACCCTAATACATTCCGTGGAATTTGAGTTACTTTTTATTATTAAAAAAAAAGAAGAAAAACAGAGTACCCATAAAGAACTCTGTGTCAAGTAATCATGTAACATGTCTGCCTCACTCTCCAAAACCCCAACATTAAAAAAAAAGTTTCTTCCTCAAGGGTTACAGAATTTATTAGATTCGAGCCTCGTCCATTGTTAATCGTGCCCTATATGTTTCTTCCATCTACTCCGGTTATGTGTGGCAAAAGTCTGCGCTAAATTAAGACTCCAATAAATTTGCTGTGCAATTGGAAACGGTAATAACCTGTTAGATCATCTTTCGAGATAGTGCTCCCATGCCCTATGCAATATAATATGTCCTACCTATAATTATTGCACTTGTTTGGTTTATTAAATTACTTTAAATACTACGCACTACGATAAGTTTCATAAAACTTTAGTATCTTTGTATTAAATTACCAAGAATATAATGTCCTAAAGCAGATTTCAGATTGATGGAGAGAAGAATATGCAAACTGTAGTGTAAGAAGACAAGAAATGCAAACTGTAGTGTAAGAAGACAAGAAAGCTCCGACTTACTCTTTTTTCTATTGGAGTGGGCAAATATGGATAAAAGGACCTAGCTCTTCATACGTATGCACGTGTCATACTTCAAATTAGCCAATTATGTCACTTCTAAATAATTATAGCGTGATGGCTACGGTTCATCGATCACTAATAGCGGGGATTGAATCTTAGACTAAATTTTCCAGATGAATTAAGAATTTATTACAACACCATAAAAAAATAAGGACAAGAAATAAAGATGGCGAAGGAAGAGAATGTAGAAAACTGGTGTTGGGTAGATTCAGAAATTTTATGATGTTGTGGAGCACGTTGAGTACTAAACTATATATATTGTACTATCCAAGAGTACTAAGGATGCACACTGATAGGAATTTCATGTTTTGTAGTACAGGGAATCTTACAAGTTCTCTTGTACATGTCAGTACAATAAATTTCAGTCGTTGGCAACCAAGAAAAGAAAGAGAAGATAGAAGAACAAGAAAAGTTCATTTCATTTCTAAAAAAAGGAATTGACAAACGACTCATCAATCACTAGAAAAGAAGTCTTTTAAGGGCAACCAGTCCGCTAAGTTCTTATATGACACTACAAAAGCAGCAAAAACAACGATGCAAGTAGCGATATAATCATTAGGGTAAGGAATTTGCTACGGATATTTTCCATTATTTCCTTTAGTCTACTTGTGATTGTGAGTAAGATAACATCTTGCCACTTGATAATTCCAAAAAAAACTCTTGCCACTTGAGTACTGGTAGTAGAATGACTACGCTCGTCCTTGTCGCTTCTATCATTAAGCATGGAGATACGATCCATCACTTGACAACAAATTCTGTTTTCTGACTTAATGTGAGAGTTTGTTTTTTTTTAAAGTTGGGAAACACCGGCAGATGGGTACCTCATCACATGAAAATTTTTGCCATGGCTAGATATCGAAATGCGCAGAACTTCATGATTAAGGACTACTAGCTAGTGGAGGCCTGGAAAATAGATAAAATAGATTTTTAAATGTGGGGCATGTACATGGAATGAGATCATTAAAGCAAACTAACAATTGAATAATAGTTTTGAGGGATTTTATTGTCGGACAAGGTCCTAGAAGTAGATTTTGTCTGGTTTAGTTTATCTTTTGAGCTCCCATAAGTATCAGGGTAGAACAAATTTCTCGGTTTAGCGTTGGTATTTTTATGTAAAAAAGTATATTATTTTCAATTATCATAAGCGCATGCTAGCTAGATTCTCTATTTAAATACAGTTAAAATTTGGTTGATTATGGCTTTCAATTTTTGCTTTGTAATTTATTTTTTGAATGGGATCGACCTTATAAAAAACACAGTTAAAATTATGAAATATTATAAAATTTCAGATTAACAATCATATAATTACGATACAGTATAAAATGAATTAATCATTATTATTAATAATAAATATCATTTTAATTTCAAAAATATTAGTCAAAGGTTGGCATCGCAAACACAAGAGAACAGTAGAATTCTGGCGTGGGCATTCCTTTGATTACTACCTCTTGGGCCAAAAAAGGAGAGGGTAATGGTAGTTTTGAGGTATGATAAGATGGGTAGGGATAGAAAAAGGAAAAAGTTTATCCAGTAAAGCGTCGGAAGGGATGCTCCTGCACTTTAAAATTCTTGTGATGTAAATAAAACTATCTGCAGCCGTCCCTTCAACTCCGAAAGAGAATCTCCAAACACTTTGAAGTCCAAAAGAAGGTTAAGCGCATCAGGCTTTTAACAGGGATTGCTATCACTTTGCCGTAAGAACTTTAAAGAATTGCACACCTCAAATTTAAGAGCATGGGATATATGAGTTAATAAACAAGAAATATATATATATATATATTAGTACATGTCTGCAGGGAAGAACACAGGAGTTGCAAGGACCCTTTTTATTCAAGCGAGGAACAAATTGAAATTTCCATAACCCTACTATGTTCACTAGTTGGGTAGGGGCTAGGTAGCCTCTTGAGATGCTTGACATGCCCATACATATCGGGCATTATTAAGAACCGGTTATCCATAAAAATACTAACTTTGTGAACCTTAATTAAAGTTAATAAAGCATATGAACAGTGAGTGAAAAGGTTGCATATCATCAAAACCCATGCAATCTTCCTGCGCTTGAACTGATTTATCTGTTGGGGCTCTGGCAGATGATTGACAGGTGTTTTAAAAGATGAATTTCATCCCCATCTCTCGAGAAAATTAAAGAAAAATGATAAAAAACAACGACGACGACGACAACAATGGTGGTAAGGATCCAACAACGGCAACAACAAATCCTGTGCATCACGTGATCAAGTGTTGTCCCAAAGTATAAAAAAAACTAGCGCACACTTTGTTTTAGTCCTGCCAGTTCCCGACAGTCTCACGTTGGCGCCGCTTGGTGTGCCTCCCGAGACGCTTGTTTTGGCCTTTGCCACAACCACCTCTGCGTTGGCCTTAATCGGTGCCCCACCACCAAAGCAGCCCACACCATCGAAACTTCTTTACCTAACACTGGCACTAGTTAACTAGTGATTTGGCTTCGGTTGATGATTTTATATATATATATATATATCTATACACAAACTTTGCTAATAAACTAAATTCGATGATGAGAATCATCTTTCTGATTGAATACTTAATATGGTTGACGAATAATCGTTTGGTTATTCTAAACGTGTGGCGTCGTTTATGCGGTTCAGTAGCCCTCCACTCCACCACTTAGAAAAGGATTTCCCAACAAATCTGTTACCATCTCTACAAGAGCTAGCACCTGTGCTTGAAACCCATATGATAGAATACAAGTAGTGTATAGAACTAGGTGGGTCCAGTTCCAAAGTGCAGGCTTGTCGTGTGAGTTCAATCCCGTGTGAACAATAAGTTAATAAGCCCAAGGACAGCTAATTATGTTGTTTCACATGGGCCAATATCTGAATCATGGGCATCGAGAAGAGAGAAGATAAAGTGGGCCTATCCATGACTTTGCAAAAGTTGTACGACAATTGGCCCAGAAGCTCTTCTTTTCTCGCCTCCAAACAATTAAGGCATATTTTACCTCTTGCCCGCAGGAGACGAAGCCCGTGAACCGATAATAAACATACCAAACCGGATAACTCTAGTCACTAGACAACAAACGAGAGAGTATTAAAACAGGCTGAAACGTTGGTACTGGTTGCCTTGCCAACCTGCATGTCGAAATTAAATGACACCCACCCCAACACCTCTGTCCCTTCTTTAGCATCCCATAAATGCTGTAAACCTACAAAAGAAAGTACAGAGCTTCGCCTTGCATGCGTGTAGTAGTATCTCCCATCTCCTTACGTTTGGAAATAAGAACATAAACTCAAAAAGAATTTCGGGTTGGATTAGTAGGTATGGATTAGTACAGAGAAGTTGTGGTTCCTTCTCTTAGCGAAAGATCTGCAAGATGATAATCAAAGAAAAAGAAGAAAACAACACATGGTCATGGCAAATGGTTGGTAAAGGAGAACAAAAGATATAAAAGAGGAAAATTAAGATGGCAGAGATGGGACCATAATGAGCCGACAATTTCATACTTATTCCTATGCAATTTATAATTAGATCCAATCGTCATTATATTCCAAATTATACTTATTCCTATGTATTTGGTTCAATAATATTCTTAAATGACCTAAAAATAAGGTTCGAGACTCAATCAACGAATTGATGAATTGATTTAAGTTGTAATATTTCGTATTTAATAAAAAATAGTTAATCTAATATTGATATATAAATTAAGAATTAATTATAGATATAAGAGTTTTTACATTTGAATATTATTTTTTACAATAAATTTTATTATATAAAATAAAATTAATGCATTTAGTCCACTAGAATGAACATAATTTTATATCCACAAATTCAAATGTTTTATAATTTATTATTTTATTTTAAAATTCACATTCTATATATTACCGTTTTCTGTTCGAGCATAATTGGATAAGAACCAACTAAAAGAAATTCCACTGCTCTTTTTAGCCACTGAAAATTGGGCCAAAAGCAAACACAAAAAAGAATAATGTAAAATCAAGGACTATAATTTCTTGAGTTACGAGTCCAATTTCCAGACCAGAAAAAAACAAGCGCAGAAGCCTAAAGAATCCAATCCATGAGGTTGATGAAGGGAGTGAGCTGTTTTCACGTACACCATAACTGGCGAAAACCGAACAAAGCATCTGACAACCTGCATAAAATTCGGTTTCGTGCGAGAGCTGGCGGTCAATAGTTGTTCTAAGGTTAAAAGGAATCAGTCAGTGGACGTACAGCAAAACAGTAGTAGAATGAAGAAGAACAAAATTTACAAAACCACGACTCTTAGTAAGAGCTCAGGCCTCCTTGCAAGACCAACAGCAGTTTGCAGAATCAGAGAATATATATATATATACAAGCTTTTTGCCAGGCCCGAGTACTCATGGATAAGATGGATTTTTTATGCTTGATTCCAATTCGCAAGGAAAGGAAAAAACCCACTGTCTACCGAAGAAGAAGCTTGCTGCATTAATAGAACATGCGTCCATGATTTAATTGTAAAGATCTGCACAATCCTGGACCTGCAAATGATATAAATACCTTAAATCATATAGAGAAATGGAAAAGTCAACTGAACCATATAGTGGTAATCAAGGCTAACGCTGATTGATGCCTTGTAGGGGTGTTCATTTTTTTCGACCCGGCGGGAAATTCCCGACTCGACTTATTTCGGTCGGGAAATCGGTCGGGAGGGAGGTTGGATACGGGAAATACGGGTCGATTTTTTTTTACCGACCACGTTTGTCGGTAAACAAAAAAAATCGACGTCTCGAGTCGGTCGGTTACCGACCCGACTTCTGAGTATAAAAGCCCCTTCCCCAATTTTTTTTTCATTTTTACCCTGGTGCCCCCGAAACTGAATCCCTTCTTCTTCGTCTCTCTCGTGTGTCAGTCCGTCTGTTCTGCGATCAACCGCCCGTGACCCGCTTTCTCTCCCTCCCTTTGAATCTCCGATCCGATCAAACTCAAACTGTTGTTCGGGTTCCCTTCCCTCTTCCTTTGTTGCATCGTCTTCTCCTCCATCCTTCTTCTCGTCCTCACTTCGTCTTGTATCTGGTCTGAGTCGTCTGACTTCATCTTGTCTCCGGTCTGACTTCGTCTTGTTTCCTTTGTGCGTCCGTCTATTTACTTACTCTGTGTTTACATTTGTAGCCTGTAGGGGACCTTGGGTTGGTTTCTGTCTATTTGGGGGTTTGATTTGGAAAATCCCCAAATTGAAAACCCTAATCGACTATTTTTTCCTAAATCGTTCGTTCTGGTTGTGTCTTTGGAGTTGCTGGAGTGGGTTCTATCGATTTGGGGGTTCGATTTTGAGAACCCCTAATTTGTAAACCCTAATCCCCAAATTAGGTGAATTATTCTATTTTTTAGGGTTTTGTTAGTTTTGATTATCGTTTTCTAGTTGTTAATTGATCATGTATGTTATTGTGCAGGACAACCGGGAGTCATTTGAGTGAAGAGGAGTTCAGACAGTGGACGGTTGGGCTGGACATCTGATCGTTGATACTACGTGAAGTGTAACAAACGCATCACAGGTTTTTTTTCAAGTGTAGACTACGTTTATTTTACGTTATTATATATTGTATATAATTATTTATGCATGTTGAATTATTTATGCATATTGGTGATGTAACCTATTGTATTTGAGTGTTGAGCCTGCATTGCCTTATTGCTTCGCCTTATGCTAATGTGTTAGTGTTAAGCCTGCATTGCCTTATTGCTTCGCCTTATGCTAATGTGTTAGTGTTGAGCCTGCATTGCCTTATTGCTTCGCCTTATGCTAATGTGTTAGTGCTGAGTCTGCATTACCTTATTGCTTCGCCTTATGCTAATGTGTTAGTGTTGAGCCTGCATTGCCTTATTGCTTCGCCTTATGCTAATGTTTGATTGTTGAGCCTGCATTGCCTTATTGCTTCGCCTTATGCTAATGTGTTAGTGTTGAGCCTGCATTGTCTTATTGCTTCGCCTTATGCTAATGTGTTAGTGTTGAGCCTGCATTGCCTTATTGCTTCGCCTTATGCTAATGTGTTAGTGTTGAGCCTGCATTGCTTTATTATTGCTTCGCCTTATACTAATGTGTTAGTGTTGAGCCTGCATTGCCTTATTGCTTCGCCTTATGCTAATGTGTTAGTGTTGAGCATGCATAGTATTGTTATGTTAAGTTGTTAACTAACTTAATGAATGTTAGATATATAGGATAAGATAGGCAGTGGACTAGAAACATGCATAGGTCTGATTTGTCATATCCCATGCTATCTTGTTCAGTTGTTTGTATGTTTGTTATGTGGGTGTGCGGGTTTGGGACATCCAAATGGCCCGGGAAGTGTGTACTGGGAGTGGTGTTTAGGCTGGAAACCAGAAGTTGTGGGGCTAACAGGATGCTACGAAGTTGTGGGGCTAACAGGATGCCACGGGCATCATACAGCTGGTGTAACAATGCCACGTACCACTCCCAGTACACACTTCCCGGGCCATTGGATGTGCCAAATCCACATGGAACGGTGATGATACTACATTCTGAGTTCCTAAGCACCTTGTTTATGCCTTTAGGTTATTGCATTTTGCCTTATTGCCTCGCCTTATGCTAATGTGTTGAGTGTTGGTATGTTAAGCTGTTAACCAACATAATGAATGTTAGGTATATAGGATACGATAGGCAGTGGACTAGAAACATGCATAGGTCTGATTTGTCATATCCCATGCTATCTTGTTTAGTTGTTTGTATGTTTGCTATGTGGGTGTGCGGGTTTGTTTCATAAGAAATGTCTGGAATGGAGGGTGAGTGCCAAAAATAAGAACTAGACGATGTGATCCTGATTCCAACATCTAGACATAAGTGAAATAGGCATTGCTCATTCTTATCCTGATAACTTATTCCTGGATCTTGGCGTCAGCACCACATCTTCTCGGTCTTACTGTTGGCATTCGTCCTCTATTCCGGACAATTCTTGTTGAAGGAAATGATGATGAGATACATTCTAAGTTGCATGACACTTTTATGTTATGCGTGTTTTTTCTTTTCCTTCTGTTCTGCTTGAGTAATTTCCTTTAGGACTTAGAATTTTGTACTGTGATTGAATTTAAATTACTAATTTTAGACTTTAAAACCTAGGAAAATGAATACACAACCGTCTGATGTTGGAAGTTCTACCCCTGTGAGTCCCGTTGACCAGTCTAAATCTCCCTCACACGATGAGGATCAACATTTCCAAAGACCTGGTACCTCATTGCCGGTTCATGATGAGCCTATAGTGTCAGAAACACAGAATGTTGCAGATGGTGGTAGGTTTAGGTGTAAATCAAAAGTCTGGGATAATTTCACTAGAATAGTGTTACCTAGTGGGTCTGTGATGGCTAAATGTAAGTATTGTGGGAAGGAGTTCAAGGCTGATTCAAAAAAACATGGGACTTCTGGGCTAATATATCATGCCAATAGTTGTCTTAGGAAGCATAATATTATGAGGCAGTCACAAATTAGCATTCAGTATGATGATGAAGATGGTGGTGCTGGGACTGGTAGGGCAACTATTGGAACATATAGGTTTAACAGTGAGGCTTTACGAAGGTCGATTGCAGAGATGATTATCTCTGATGAGTTACCTTTAAAATTTGTAGAGACAAAGGGCTTTAAGAAAGTGATGTTGACTGCATGTCCTAGGTTCAGAATGCCCTCGCGATCAACTATAACCAGGGATTGCCTTCAGCTATATATGGAGGAGAAGAAGAGGTTTAGGCAATATTTGACTAGTAATTGTCATAGGGTGTGTCTGACAACTGATACTTGGACTTCTGTCCAAAGAGTTAATTATATGAGTCTGACAGCACATTTTATAGATACTGATTGGGTTTTGAGGAAAGCAATTTTGAACTTTTGTCCCATTGGTAGTCATAAGGGAGAGAAGATAGCTTCTGCTATTGAGAGGTGTTTGATTGAGTGGGGTATAATTGGAGTATTTACAATAACCATGGATAATGCCTCTGCCAATTATGTGGCAGTAGTTTCAATGAAAAAAAAATTTGCAAAATGGAAAGGTAGTATTCTCGGTTGTAAATATATTCATGTTAGGTGTGTTGCACATATTGTGAATCTGATAGTAAATGACGGACTAAAATTCAGTGGGAAGTCTGTGTACAAAATAAGAAAGGCTATTAGATATGTTAGGAGTTCACCATCTAGGTTGCAGAGGTTTAAAACTTGTGTAGAAGCAGAAGGAATTACTACCAAAGCTTTGTTGTCTTTGGATGTACCCACACGGTGGAATTCAACTTATATGATGTTAGAGTCAGCTTGTAGGTTTGAAAGTGTCTTTGAGAGGTTTAGTGAAGTTGATGATAATTTTCGTGCTGATATGGAAATAATGGATCGGGATAAGTCAGTGCCTGTGGGTGAAGATTGGACAGGTACTCCTGATCAAGAAGATTGGGAGGCCGCCAAGAAGTTATGCCATTGTCTTGCTAATTTTAATGAATTGACTAAATTTGTATCCGGGACATCTTATGTTACAAGTAGTGGTTGCTTAGATGAAATTTTTGATGTTCTGAGGTTATTGAATCAGTGGGTGGATAGTCCAGATCAGGATTTATGCATCATGGCTGAAAATATGAAGTATAAATGGGATAAATATTGGGGTGATATTGACAAATGTAATATGATTACATATGTTGCCTCAATTTTAGATCCCAGACACAAATTTGATTATGTAGAGTTTTCAGTCAAACAAGCATATGGTGAATCTGTTGGTGAGACGATTTGGCAGAAGATAAAAAATGCATGTCAGGAGTTATTCCATGCATATAGGGCTTTGCTATTTCCACCAAATGAAACTTCAGCTTCCCACAAATCCAGTAAGATAGATGAGGTCACTTCCACAACAACTCAGCACCATTCGGTCATTTCACCAGAGGAGATGGTACTGGAAAAGAGGAAGAAAGCTCGACTGGAGATGATGACATTGTGGAAGAAAAGCAAGCATGGTGATCACCGTGAAACTGAAAGCAAGTCTGAGTTGGAGAAATATGGCAGTGAGGATGTGGAGGATTATGCCGATGATTTTGATATCCTTTGTTGGTGGAAACTGAATGCCCCGAGGTTTCCTGTACTGTCTGCCATGGCCAAGGATGTGCTTGCTGTCCCAATTTCAACAGTGGCTTCAGAGTCGGCCTTCAGCACTGGTGGAAGAATTCTTGATCCCTATAGAAGTTCATTGTCTCCTAAACTTGTACAAGCACTTATTTGCACACAAGACTGGCTCAATAATGGTGTTTCGGATATTAGTTTCGAAGAAACTCCTATAGACGTAGAGAAGCTTGAAGCTGGTGAGTGGATTACTGCAATATTATTCTTTTGATTTCTTTGTCTACCTAGTACCCCTCTTTAACTGATTACTATAACTTGATGTAGATGTGGCAGATTTGGTAGTGGACTCACCAGTTGAAGTATGAAGAAGCACATGGGTTTCTCGGGTGTTTGGTGTCAGGTGTGATTATGCTTATTTTCTTACTTATTTTTTTACTAACTATTAACTAATGTGGTTTTTCATTTTGCAGTTTGTAGCTGACAGCCTTACAGTTTATAGTTCCTGTGCCATATGTGAAGCAAGTGAAAGTGAGTATCCTTTGCTTCTCCTGTTTCAGTCTTTTATGTTTTCCAATTTGAAGTCTATGCATTTTTGTGACGGTTCTTAGTTTATCAACGTGAATCTCTTGTGGTACTGTATATTGATAGGTTCCTATCTTAACAAGCTTGGAGCAGGAACAACCGAACAACCTACAACTTCTTGGTGTTACTTGCTTGCTGATTGCTTCTAAGAAAATGGCTCCTTTTATGCTTCGTCATTACTTGTTGGTTCAACTTTTGCTGCTGTATAATGTTCTATTTGCTGATTGCTTCGTAAGAAAATGGCTCCTTTTATGCTTCGTCATTACTTGTTGGTTCAACTTTTGCTGTATAATGTTCTATTTGAAGGTTTAGGTTGAATACAAGGTCCGGCTTGAGGGTGTAACCCTGGTCCCTGGATGCCCTATCACAGAACTGCAACCCTGGATGCTGAACTATTCTCGTCTTATTTTGATGGAGCTCCAGTTTGCATTCCTGTAAGTTAAAAGTGTAAAGCATTTGGCAAACCATGAACTGTTGATTAGCTTGATTGTTGATTTTCTGCGTTGAACAATACATTGTCATTGTTTCATGTTGCTGCTTTAAAATGGGTTTTTGTTTGTCTGACAATCTGATCTTTTTTGTTACTAATACTGCAAACAACATATTTTCTTACAAATTATCAGAATGGTAGGTAACGGATCATGGTGTACTTATTTGTAATCTCTTGCTCCCGAATCTATGTATGGTAACGGGTCGGGACGGGTCGGTAACGGAATAGGGCAACAATATTTCCCGTCGGGAATGATAATTATCGGGAAATTTTCCCGCGAAATAGTATTTTTCCCAACGAGGCGGGTCGGGAACGAAATTATTCATGCAAATTTACCGATCGGAACTGGATACTTCGGGAAATTGTGCCCGCGGAAAATTGTTTTACCGACATAAATGGGTCAGAAATTACCGTCCCGACCCGATGAACACCCCTAATGCCTTGTGGCCAAGAACAAGATCCACCTCACAGGCTCACACCATCAATAATGGCGGTCGAAGCTCAGATTAAAAAACAAAAAAACATAGCTTCATGTTAGATGCTCCGGTTGATCCTGCATGTTAAGAAATCAGCAAGGGACACAAAATCCGGACAAAAGCCATGCCTGCCAACCTATAAAGGCTGTAAAATGGACCAATGGAACAGAAAGAGCACTTAACATCCGGTCTTTACCATTCTAACCCTTCTGTTGACAGCCTTTAGATACTCAGATATGTGGGCCCCTTCTGCATGTGCTTCTCTATCAATTACAGCTCCCGACCCTCCTCTGTCCTGTCCCTCTCTTGCTGCTTACTCTACTCCCTTCAGAACGGCCCCTTGCTCTCTCTCTGTTTCTCTGTCTCCGTCTGAAACACACATTTCCGTCTACAAAGTTTTTTGGATTTCGGGCTTTATTGGTTCTGCAATCAAGTTCTCTGTTTGCTATCAATAGCCCCTTGCATGCCGTCGTCTGGAAAAGTTTAAATCTTTTGGAGCAAAAATTACTCTGTTCTCTGCTTTCTCTGTAACATGGAGAAAAGAAATTATCTTTTGAAGTTTTCCCTCATTTTTCTTGCTGGCTTTTCAAGTACTTTTCTTCGTGTGAGCTCTCAAGCAAGCTTATCTCTAGATGCTCAAGTTATGCTAGCCCTCAGGAAGAGCCTGAATGCACCGGATTCTCTCGGTTGGTCCGACTCAGATTGCTGTCACTGGAACCATGTTGTTTGCTCAGAGGACAAGCGGGTTACCCGGATCCAAATTGGTCACCAAAGCCTTCAAGGTGCACTCCCTTCAAATCTTCTAAACCTGACCCAACTAGAGCGTTTAGAGCTCCAGTGGAATAACATTTCGGGTCCTATTCCCAGTTTAAACGGGTTAAGTTCATTACAAGTATTGATGCTAAGTAATAACCAGTTCAGTTCAGTTCCCAAAGATTTCTTTGCTGGCATGACAGCTTTACAGTCTGTAGAGATTGATAACAACCCATTTACCAGCTGGGTTATACCTAAAAGTATCAAGGATGCATCTTCTTTGCAGAACTTCTCCGCAAATTCTGCTAATATTTCCGGGTCAATACCGGATTTTTTCGGCCCAGACGCTTTTCCGAGTCTAAGCATTCTGCATTTAGCCTTCAATCAGCTTGATGGTGTGTTGCCTGCGAGCTTTTCCGGCTCACAGATCCAGTCTCTGTGGCTTAATGGGCAGATGAGTAAAGGCAAGCTTGGTGGGAGCATTGATGTTATTCAGAACATGACATTTGTGAAAGAGGTTTGGTTGCATTCCAATGGGTTTTCTGGTCCTATACCGGACTTTTCAGGTTTGAAAGATTTGGAGAGCTTGAGTTTGAGGGATAATTCTTTCACCGGTCCTGTTCCTCTATCATTGGTAAAGCTGGAGTCATTGAAAGAAATCAATTTGACCAACAATTTTCTTCAAGGTCCAGTGCCCGAGTTTAAGAGCTCGGTTTCTGTAGATATGTCCAAGAATTCAAATAGCTTTTGTTTGCCACGTCCTGGTGAGTGTGATTCCAGGGTCAACACACTGCTTTCAATTGTGAAATTGATGAGTTATCCTCAAAGGTTCGCGGAAGGTTGGAAGGGGAATGATCCATGTGCGGATTGGACTGGAATCATTTGTAGTAACAGTGGGAACATTACTGTTGTTAACTTCGAGAAAATGGGCCTTACCGGCACAATTTCTCCTCAGTTTGCCTCAATTACGTCGTTGGAAAGATTGATCCTTGCTGATAATAATCTCACCGGTTCTGTCCCACAGGAGCTTGGAACTCTGCCTAATCTCAAAGAACTTGATATATCAAACAATCAGGTTCAGGGGAGAATTCCAATTTTTAAGAGCAATCCTATTGTAAAGACTACTGGTAACCCAAATTTAGGAAAGGAGAACGGTAGTTCTATAATTTCAGCGTCTCCTTCAGCAAGTCCGGCAGGTAGTTCTGAAAGTGGTGGAAATTCTGGAAATGGTCGCAAAAAGTCTTCTGGTATAATTGGAGTGATCGTCTTTTCTGCCATTGGAGGTGTGTTTGTGATGTTCTTGATTGCACTGTCGGTTTTCTGCATATATAAGAAGAAACAAAAGCGATTCAGCAGAGTTCAGAGTCCAAATGAAATGGTGATTCATCCTCGTCATTCTGGATCGGATAATGAGAGTGTGAAGATCACTGTTGCTGGCTCAAGTGTGAGTGTTGGTGCAATTAGCGAAGCCCGCACTATTGCTACCAGTGAGCAAGGTGATATTCAAATGGTTGAAGCAGGAAACATGGTCATCTCTATTCAAGTTTTGCGGAATGTTACGGACAATTTCAGCGAGCAAAATATACTGGGACAAGGCGGTTTTGGTGTCGTATACAAAGGAGAGTTGCATGATGGTACAAAGATTGCTGTCAAGAGAATGGAGTCTGGTGTCATAACCGGGAAGGGGCTAGCCGAGTTCAAGTCTGAGATTGCTGTTTTAACCAAGGTTAGGCACCGTCATCTTGTTGCTCTTCTTGGATACTGCTTGGATGGCAACGAGAAGCTTCTCGTGTATGAATATATGCCGCAAGGGACACTAAGTAGGCATCTGTTTAACTGGGTGGAAGAAGGCTTGAAACCCCTTGAATGGACAAGAAGATTATCAGTTGCTTTGGACGTCGCGAGAGGTGTTGAGTATCTGCATGGTTTGGCACATCAAAGTTTTATTCACAGGGACTTGAAGCCTTCAAACATTCTTCTTGGGGATGACATGAGAGCTAAAGTCGCTGATTTTGGACTTGTGCGCCTTGCACCTGAGGGCAAAGGCTCAATCGAGACTAGGATTGCTGGAACTTTTGGATACTTGGCGCCAGAATATGCAGGTAATTACGAAACAAGCATATATGTTTAGCACTTCTAGCCCAACATGCACCAATCCTTCTAGTTCATGTTCTATTATATATTTTCTTCACGTAAAACTAGCCCCTTGGAAGTTGCGTGCATCGAGCTTGAACATACTTGTTAACAATTTCTAACCATTGACCTACTGGTGTGAAAATGCAATTGCAGTCACGGGACGAGTGACTACCAAGGTTGATGTCTTCAGTTTTGGAGTGATATTGATGGAGCTAATTACGGGTAGAAAAGCTCTGGATGAGAGCCAGCCGGAGGAAAGTATGCATCTTGTGACATGGTTCCGTAGAATGCATCTCAACAAAGATTCGTTCCGCAAGGCCATTGATCCTGCTATCGATCTTACGGAGGAAACGCTGGCCAGCGTTAGCACTGTCGCAGAGTTGGCGGGTCACTGCTGTGCCAGGGAGCCATATCAAAGGCCTGACATGGGCCATGCGGTGAATGTGCTTAGCTCTTTGGTGGAGCTTTGGAAACCGGCCGACCAGAATGCAGAAGACATTTATGGCATTGATCTTGAAATGTCATTGCCACAAGCACTTAAGAAGTGGCAAGCTTACGAAGGTAGAAGCAACATGGAGTCGTCGTCTTCTTCTCTTCTTCCTAGTTTGGACAATACGCAGACCAGCATACCCACTCGCCCGTATGGATTTGCCGAGTCATTCACGTCAGCAGATGGTAGATGACCTGTGGCTTTTGTAAATGATTCGGTTGTGATTTTTCTATGTCCATTCTATATGTTTTTCTTTTTATGTTCTCTTTCTAAACATTGACTGACTCCACCTCCTTTCATATCTTAGTCTGATCATCCCATTCTGCCATATCTTTCTTGAAGATGTAATTCTGATATCGATATCCTTGGCATGTTCTGTATTATGGGTTTTGAGTATGAAAAAACTGATAAAGTTCTCAGGTGAAAGATGTATTTATGTCATGCAAGTCGGTATAGATATCCATTCCCATTGCCACCAAGCTCTTCCAGGCAAAAGAACAAGTTACCACCGAAAGGTTAAGGATTTTGGTTATTCTCGTTATGCATGAACAGTTTAGCTCTGGAAAAGGATGACATGTAAAGGAAAAGGATGGGAACAAAGTAACATGCTTGAATCATAGAAAGCTTTCCCTTCGATAAGGATGGAGTTGGCTTGTGGGGACTGGACATGCGAGTGCCAAGCTGTATTGTCTGGCCTAGCATGGCTTTCACGTAGCAGTTCTCGGTATCCCAGGCCACCACCTTTTTACCTTTTCGTTGATACTTTTCCCTTTATGTCGTCACCGTGCACCAAATCTCATGTGCGGACAAGGAGAGACAAATCATTAATTTTTATGAATTTCCCAATCAGAAAAAATGGGCACACCTATTGATTAAAAACAGCTTTGGAGGACAAAGGACAACTTGATGGATTAAAATCCATCGAATGGGCCTTTTGTTATGAATTTAGCTTTAGTTAAATTGGGTGTCTCTTTAGGCTAAAGCTTTTGAGGCCTTTTGTTGTTAGAATATGGGCCAAGTTTTGGGCTCTGATTTTTATTTTGCACAAGTTTGGCCACTGTGGGAGTAGGTGGCAAGGTAGATACAGGCTGTTGCGGTCCAAGAATGGGCTGTCAATGATCCATCGTCAGTCCACCGACTTAGACTCACCCGGTCACACCATGTCAGCTGGCGAAACCTTGGCCGACCATAAAATAAGACAACCTATTACCATATTATATTCATTTTTCTCATGTTTATTCAAACATTCAACGGTCAACATTCTAACCTAAGAACAGACCTGACCTCCCACTGTGCTTTGAACTCCTACCCGGATTGACCACTACAAAGATTTAATGATATATATCACCGAGAGAGAAGCAAGCATATATACAACCACAAGCCGAAAGCAGCATAGTACCTTATTCTTTAACGTTAAACACATCTGTTCTCTGCAATCTTAACGATTCATCATCCTATTACGATGGTTCTGTCGTGGACATCAAGAAGAAAAACCAAGAACAACATGGTCTCTGGCGATTCTGCAGATACTGAAATCGTGATTCCTGCGCATTTCCGGTGCCCAATATCGCTTGATTTGATGAAAGATCCTGTTGCCTTGGTGACCGGAGTCACATATGATCGTCAGAGCATCGAGAAGTGGATCGAAGAAGGTAACATGAAATGCCCGGTCACAAATCAGATGTTACCATGCTTTGACCAAATACCAAACCACTCAATCCGGAAGATGATCCAAGCTTGGTGCGTGGAGAACAGTACTTTCGGGATTGAACGGATTCCTACTCCCCGCATCCCGGTCACGCCCTACGATGTTTCAGAGACTTGTAAAAGGATCACGGAGGCAACCCGAAGGGGGGATAGAAAGAAGTGCCTGGAATTGGTGGGGAAGATCAAGAATTGGGGGAAAGAGAGTGATCGGAACAAGCGTTGCGTTGTGGAGAACGGCGCCGGTTCTGTTCTATCCGCTTGTTTTGAGTCGTTTGCTAGCCTGTCTACGGAGAATCACGCGGATTTGTTGGGGGATATTTTATCAGCATTGACATGGATGTTTCCACTTGGTGAAGAAGGCCAAAGTAAACTAGGATCTGTGAGGTCTTTGTATTGCATGGTATGGCTTTGCAAGAGCGGAGATCTTTCAGCCAGACAAAACGCGGTTATGGTTCTTAAAGAGCTTGTTTCTTCAGACCAGAAGCACGCAGATGCCTTGGTGGAAATTGAAGGAGTTGTTTCAGCCTTGGTTAAGTTAATCAAGGAGCCTGTTAATCCTATAGCTACCAAAGCATCGCTGATGATAATTTTCTACATGACTTCGCATCCCATCAATACTTTGAAGATCATATCACCGTTTGTAGAGATGGGGTTGGTCTCTTTGATCACCGAGATTCTAGTTGATGGGAACAAAGGCATATGTGAGAAGGCATTAGGGGTTTTGGATCATATTTGTGACAGCAAAATAGGGAGAGAAGAGGCATATGAGAATGCTCTCGTTGTGCCCGTGCTTGTCAAGAAAATCTTTCGGGTATCAGGTCTAGCATCTGAATTCTCAGCTTCCATTCTTTGGAAGCTTTGCAAGAACGAGAAGAGAGAAGCTGAGGGAAGTGTTGCAGTTGAGGCACTCCGCGTGGGTGGGTTTCAGAAGCTGCTGGTACTTTTACAGGTTGGTTGCAAAGAAAGCACCAAGGAGAAGGTCAAAGAACTGCTAAAATTATTGAACAGCCACATAGTTAGGTTAGATTGCTTTGATTCTTCAATGGATCTGAAGCATCTAAAGAGATCATATTGAATTCATGGCTCGCCTTTTAGGACACAACAGATAGAACAGACACAGAATACTATTCAATTGTACAATTTACACTCTGATGATCAATCTAACCGATACTCAAGTTACTTGCCATCATCTCTTCTGCTTTCGATCTGTACCGAATTTCATTCTGGTTTGCCCTGTAATTAACTAAACCTTGGTTACTTCCTTGACAAATGGTTCACGTGTCATTCTGGGTTTAATCAAGAAGTCACTAATTTTATAACAGATGCTTGAGATTGAATTCACATCAAATACACTTTGTGGAGCTGATTCCAAGTAAATGTCATGTATATTGGATTTGGGCTTTAAAATTGCTTTTTAATACACCTAAATATAATATCCATATCCTCCAAACTTTACCTGTTCTGCGGATCAGACCTGCAAGCATATCCCTAAGAAAGCAAATGTCCAAGCAAGGAAATACATAGTTTTTTCCTATTGAAAGGAGCTCATGGCCCACGACTAATTTAGTTTATGAAGCTTAATTTCTTATTACTTCTACTCCTTTTTATTTCCATAATTCATAAACTAATGCAACGTTAATAGCGCATCTCCATCAGATATCATAAGACAGATTTCTAATTATCTTTAGATGGAAAGATCTCAAAAGTGATCTTTTTCGTACACCCAAAAGCAAAGAGTAACTACCAGAAAACAGACAGATGTCATAAACTTTCTGATCATCTCGGCTATTGAGAATGGAAAGACTGCCCTTAGATTTCATCCATAACCAATCCTAAACACTATTTTGTGAAGAAATCAGTGCCTATGTCAATCTCCTGCTACTCAATTACTGGTTATCCTCCAGTTACCATTTTCTTCTCCACTCGCACACATATTCCATTCCCCAGTTTCTGCAGCTTGCGGCTAGTTTCATCGTAGACTGCATAAATAATTGGTTTTTTCATCAGGAATAAATCACATCATGCCGAGTCAATCATCCTCCGAATCATTAAACCAGGTAGGCAAGTCTCTGTTCCTTTTCCTTTTCCTTTTAAATGGCATCAGAATATATCCAGTGTCTCTTGTCACGGATTAGTTCTTCATCTATTTTTCCTTGTTCAACTACACTATTAGTGGTTAAATAAATATATATTTAATAAATCAATTACTATACATAACCTGAAAGTTAACTCTGAGAGAAATGGTTTAGCATCATCAACCACTGCTTCACGCATGGTCGTACGAGAATATTGTCAAAATCAGTTAAACTGTTGTCCACCATAAAATTGCAATACGGACCATGACCATCTGCATCCAATTTTGACCAGGAATTCGGACTAGAAGTTGGCTATGGAATTAATTTCTTACAAAGCCTGAAACAACTAATCTAGTGAGGGCCATCACAAAGAGTAAATCAAAGAATTAGATTTAGTAATCTGTTTTGTTAAGTCAGGAAGGAGTCAGGGGTAAGTACTGGTATTGTTTATTAAACAGTCAAACGCATCTTGTATATCCTCAATTTGACCGCTGGTGTCATACCTAATAAGTAGGGAGGAGGATCAATTTTTTTGGTGCAAAAGAAGATCTAACCGTTAATAAAAGAGAAACGGCAATGTCCTTGCCATACGAAGCAAATATAATTGTGTTGTTAATTAGTTATTGCCATAAATCTACCATCCTGGGTATGAATTTAGATTCTTAGATATATGCTTATCTATCTATAACTGGTTCCTTAACTCCATCTCTAACTTCGATTTTTCTCTGCTACAACCGTAACCTTCTGAACCTTTTTGTTCAGGCGAACCATCGGCCACCGTTTCTTTGAGTATCAATCTTCTTTAACAATTCCTTACATAGATGCACAGCTCATTTCAGGGGGAAGAAGAGGCCCTCCTGCTACGCAAGAACGAGAAGCCAGAGTGGGTGGAGGGTTTTCTGAAGAGGACTTTCTTTGAGTCATGTCCAACTCATCCTATACGCAGGAATGAGATCAATATATATTGCATCAACTGTAATTTAAGTGCTTGCCAGTACTGCATCTCTTCTGGCAATCATCGTCATCACAAGGTACTGAAAATATACAGACATGTCTACAGGGATGTTGTGTCTCTTTGCACGCTGGAGAAGTATGTCGATTGTTCTCACATTCAGGTATGCCTCCATCTTTTATAGATTAGGGTCTTACTCCGGTTGATCATTTGGCATTAGTTGATGGTTGATTTTGTTTTGTGGGTCGTCTTTGAATGGTAATTTATACTCTTTTGCGATGCTTGTATGGTGTCTTCTTCTTGGTTTCAGCCATATAAGTGCAACAAGCGCTTGGTTATATCTCTAACTCCCCTACCTCATTGTGGTCCTCTATCGAATGATGGAGTTTGTGAGGTCTGTAAGAGAAGATTGGCTGAACCAGAACTCTATAATTTCTGTTCTCTCTCTTGCAAGGTAATGAATCCTAGTTTGGACATTATTCGATTTGTTGCAATCCGCTTCCTTCTAGTCTCTTAACTTGTTCTAAACTTTAAGGTCAAAGGATTCACTAGGAAGCCGGTGGACATGATTTCTCCCTTTCTTTCCCTTAATCCTTCGACCAACGTAAGGAGAAAGAATGAGACAGAACCTGCGAAAAGAACACAGAAAAGGAAAGGAGAACCTCACAGGGCACCGTTCTTCTAACTACATTTAGCATGCTCCCCCCTGCAGCACAATGGTCGGTTGGTTGGGGCAAATGACAAGAGTTCTGACGGCAACTATCGAGAAATTTATTTTCTGTACTTTCTCTTTCCTTGTTTCCCCAACATGTTCCAGGATTTCCTGGGGGATGCGTTCCTTGGAAACTTTACTTCTCCAAAGGTTTCATGGAGAGTACCAAAACCAACGGCTTTGAGAGAATTAACTGAATGCTTGCTGTAAACTTGGGTCGTCAGGGTTTGCTGCCCTTTGTCATCGCTGAAGCTTCAATAATTGGATAGTTCTCAAGTATATGAACAGAGAGATACTTCTTCTAATGGGCAATCCTTGGATGGCTTGTGAATTTTTGTTGCAATAGCCACCAGGCTGTCATTGTCACCATCGACCTAGCAAGCGTGGACAAATATCGATAGCCGCCAGTGCAAAGCACAGAAATTCAACTGCTAAACATGAATTGATATAAGCCTGACGTTCTGAATGCCATTCCGTGTCATCTACATACAAATATTCTGTATGAAGTCTCTTTTTTGTACAAAGAATAGTGGTTTGAGAGCCACTTTCTGATGTCAAAACTATCGACAATGCTATGAATTAACTACCTCAGCTAACAATACTAGTCAGTAGAAATAATGGTTCAACACAGAATATAGAATTACAAGCAGTGGCATTTCATAAACGTCACCTGACCAGGGGCTCTATCCCATACTCAATCGCCGGGATCATCAACAAGTCACCTGTACTCTCAAATTCTGGGTGACGCATATCTTTTGATGGGACTAGTGAGTTACAACATCCTAGACAGACAAACAGTGGTGGTACGGCGTCAGAATCATCAATACCGTTGCAGCGGGTATGCTGCCACACCTCACAAATATCACAAGACACCATTCGTTCTCCATCGTCGTCTCTAGCACCGCATTCACACACCACCTTCCAGTTTTCTGGACCACGTTCATATCTCAACTGAGAATGCAAATCTATGCCATTCCCTCTAACAAAAAGCTTGCTACCGGATTCCACAGCTCCAAGTAGCAAGTCTCCATCGTCCAAGTGCTCTAATTTGTCTATCTCGGTCACCACAAACTTCTCCAAAATGCAGTAAGTGTCTCTTAACCCACTTTCTGCTGCTTGCATGAGTTCCTCCAATGTGGCATGTAATGGAAGAATAATAATTTCACCAGGAACCGAGTTCCATTTCATTTCATTGTCCAGATCATTGAAGTTTGGAATCATTTGGCAAATGAATCTCAGAAACTGCTCCTTCTCGTCCCTGAATGGCCACTCCTTCACAAAGTGTTTGCTGTCTAAGATTGCCTGTGCTGCCACTGCCACAGTTTCTGCTCCAGGGTAACTCAACAAAGCATTCATATACAAGCAAGTCAAATCAATGTATACATTACCGCCTGGCTCTGGAACTGGTGTAGGAAGAACATCAGGTTCAGCAACAGAAAGCAGAGGCTTAGTATCACCAAGCTCATCAACACAGTATTCCAGTATCCTTGTTTTTGGATTCATGGCACGTCTGACAATATGCATTCCAACAATCACATTGTTCATACATTTCAGCACATAGTCCAGCAAACCAGTGTCACCTATGTGCATTCTTGCTGCATCTCTGACATCTTGTCGTGTCATCCATCCCTGGCTCAACTTGTCCAGCCTCTTTCCTTTCAATGCATTCACTACAACTTCTGCTGCATATTCAAGTCTTTTTACTGGCCATCTGCTGTCATTTCCAACCGCAGAACTGAATTTTCTATATTTTGAGAATTTCTCCTTATCCTGAGGCTTCCTCCTTGAGATTGCAACAACGGAAACATTTGAAACAGCAGATGAAGAAGTGGGAGTATTTTGTTTCGTCTGTGTACATGGACAAGATTTAACATCAAGAATAAACCTAAGAAGGTCTCTTAGGGTTATCAATTGTGTTTTGCTCAGGTCCCTATAATAGTGAATGATTTTCTTCATTTCTTTACACTGGTTTGTATTGTTGAAATCTTGGATGATATTGTCAAGCTCCAAAGAGCTAAGAATTTCAATTGCTCTGGGGTAAATGAGCTCTGACACACCAAAACTTCCACGGCAGAATCTGTATCCCCATCTACCAAACCATGGATGTCCATATGCAACTCCATATAGAAGGCGAAGATCCATAGATCGCTTCTTTGAAACATCCTCAACAGTGATTTTTCTGCGCAGAAAATAAATTATTCTGGTTACTTAACTAAATAAAGCGACCTACAGATAATCTCATCTATACTGCTAATAAGCACACACCAAAGAAAAAAAAAGCAACAAACAAACAAAATGAAGAAAGAAATTAATTTGTAAACTCATGTAAGTTTATCAGACTTGAATGCTGATTCTTTTTTGAGCATACCCTTACCAGATACAATGCCTCATCTTTATGTTTGTAGATGTGGATGGTGTAATATTGTTTAAGAAAGAAGTAGAAACTAATACAGTTGAGGATTTTGGTTACCGAGCCCGTAGATTCGAGCAGATACGGTCCCACAAATCCATAATCTCTTTCCCTCGTAGATACTTCGATCCACCTTCTATCCCATTAATGCAGAGCAAGTGACCAAACCCGTTGCAGTGGATTAATCCATGCAAGAGATGACTCTGGAGATCGAAAACACCATCTGCCAGCTGCTGGTTCCACTGACCACAGACTGGTATTATCATATGATACTTCCTTTTGGAAACAAAATTGTTTCCCCAACCTACATTGCAGAAGACATGAGGAAAATCAAACATAAAAGTGACCAGAAAAACACAGTACCAAAACTGCAACGAAATTATATCGCAGACTAAAGCAGGAAACAGTTTCAAGTTAAAGCTAAGATTAAAAATTCAAGGTCAACAAAAAATTCCGGCTCTGTATTACTCCTCAATGATGATGCAGAAGACTAGAATCAGAGAGAGATGAATATCTTCGGGTTTGCACACCACACAAACTGGTATACCTTTTATCTCTAGCGTAAGATAAAAATAAAAAAAAGTTCATGACTTTTTTCCAGGCATATCTAAAAAATATTCACGCAGAATAATGTTGCTTTCTAGTTTATGCAGAAAAATGTTGCTTTCTACTGAATTCCAAAACTTGAGCTGGTTAAAACAAGTGGAATGTTGCCGCCAGAAAACCAAAAGGAAATGGTCAAGGGCATTGACTTGAAGTCCGGGATACTAATAAACTAATTTAGAAGTTGAGTTCATCTAACACAAGTTGATGGGAGATTCACGACTGCATTTATGTTCTCTTTGGTCTTTGAAAGTCTAATGCTTAACACGACACATACGCAATGCCCCACCCCAGCTTCAATAAGTACATACAAGTAGAATTATGCAGACAGTACAAAGTTTTGCATAGAGTATTTATCAATCGTCCGAATGATTGTTAATGAGTAACAATAAACAACAATAATAAATCTCAAGCAAATCCATCGTAACCAATATCACATCTCTAACTGAAGCGCTCAAATCTGGAAACCCTTCAAAATAAAATTACCATAGAATCCTTGTGTCAATCATTTGACGCTGAAGAAACTTGAAACCGTAAAATTCCAGTATGCAAAACAGAAACCCAGACGAAATCAGCACAACCCAAGACCGAACCACAACGAAGGGAGCTCAGAATAGTCAAATTTTGCCAAAACTGAATTGACACATACACTAGTGCTATAAACAAAAGAGGTGATAAATGGACCCTTACCGCTGCATCTGCATTGATCACAAAAGGGCTTAGTAGACTTAGCCACATTCTCTTCAATGGTATACAGTGGAACAACATGGTTCTTGCTCTCTATGAGAAGCGAAGTGCACCATATCATCATGCCCTCCACAGTGTAATCCTCTTGCTCGGCGCATTGCTCGAGAAAAACCCTAATATTATCCCTAAAAGGACCCGTAGGGCTTATGGGGCAGCCGGATTCGAGAAAGGTAAGGAAATTGAAGAGCTTTTGCCTTCTCTTTCTTTTGCGGCAGGTTTCGAGAACAGGAATATACATTCTCGAATCTCGAGAAATTGAAGAGCTCAAGAGAAGAGGCTGAGTAAAAGGAAAGGGGTTATGCTTTGTAACTACGAACTGGTTTTGGGAGAATTATGTAGAGTAAAAAAAGGAAAGAGATTTTGCTTTGTAACTATAAACTGGATTTGGGAGGATTAGTTGGGGTCGTCTATTGTTGGTTACCGGACTGGAGTTGTGTTACCGGGGACGAAGAAAAACTTCCCGCTCAATTTTAAAACAGCGTTCGAGGACCAAAATGTCCCTGTCTATCGTTTTAGTAACATTGAGCAAATGTGTAATTCTCTACACATCATAGGGCTAATATAATTAATATTGCAAAAAGTTTGACGCCGTGACTGAACGTCTGTGTTGGCAAATTAGCGAGACAGTTGAGAGACGCGATGATTTGCAGTTGATATTCTGGGAAAGACGTACTTGAGGACTGGAATCAGAAAAAGAAAAGTTGATATATAGAATTATTAAAATTAAAACTGATATCTCATAATAATATATATAAGTTATTTTTATTATTGTATTTGGTCCCAGATATAAATAAAATTAATATTATATTTATATGATTTGTTATTGTTAGAACTATTATATGATTTATTAATATACTATTAATCTAATCAAATTGATATATTTTAATAAATACCTTAGTATATTCAATATTTTATATTTTATAATTATTAATGGAATAGTATTTATTCTTCGTATATATATATATATATTAATCGGATTAGGTAGTTATTATTTTTAACCTATACAGATAAATAAATAAATAAATAGAGAAAATTATCTTTAACAATCAAATAATGTTTAAGTTAGATTAATTTTACTGACCGGAATATTTTTTATTAAAAAATATTATTATAATTTTAAAAAATCAAATACGATATTTAGCTTAAAAAAATATGTACGCAACAAATAAAAAATTAATTAGATGGGTATGATTCATAACTTATTTACTAACTTTTATCAAAATTATGTGTAATAATTCTTCTACCACCTGATCCTTGCCAATCTAGACATGTATAGATGATGTAATAACACACCATGTCTGTGCTTTTCTCCTTACATGAATAAAATTGATAATTTATGAGATCCTGTAAATTTAAATTATTTAAATTTATAAATTTATTTGAGTATTATTAGATATTTCATGGATCATAACTCAAAAATTATGATTATTTAAGATTTTTTATGTGATTTAGATAACTGAATTTGGATAATTAGGTTTTATTAAGCCGGTTTTGGTAATATTAGATTACAATATCTTTTTAGGATCTATGTTATAAATGAATGTCTTTAAAATTTTAATTTCATCATGAAGACACAAATTATAATGTATACGATTAATGCAAAAGATACATTTGTGTACCTATAAATATGATAGTGCAATGTTGTATGTATAGGGCAGTAAAATTATCATATACTTTTCTCGTTTTATTTTCCCTCTTGTTCTCTATCTTTCTAATTATATTAGAATATCTTTATTTATTTCGTTGATTATATAATACGTTATCAGCACGAAACTCTTAGTAAAAAAAAAGAAAATCAAGAGTCTTATAAGAACTCTTCATAAAGGAAAAGCAAGAGTCTTAGTTTTCATATAGGTATTATTGAGAAAAAGTAATAGATGATAAAATAAAAAATTCTAATACTATTTTATAATAATATTAGCATCGTTAAATGTTACTATTATTTTTGTTTAGATTATAAATTTATTTCTCATCTTATTATATGATTAATTATATATGCTTTTAATATTTTTATAGTTCTACAATAACAAATATTGTAAATTTTGAGTTTGAAACTCTCAACATTACTGGAAAAAATTATTTATCATGGATATTAGATATTGAAATTCATTTGGATGCTAAAGGTCTTGGAGAGACAATCAAAATACCAAATGTAACATCAAATTAAGATAAGACAAAGACAATGATTTTTCTTCATCATCATCTCCATGAAGGATTGAAATCTGAATGTCTCACAGTAAAAAAATCTGATAGATCTTTAGAAAAATTTAAAAGCGAGGTATGATTATTAGAAAACGGTGATACTCCTAAAAGTTCGTTATGAATGGATGCACATTCGTTTACAATATTTTAAATTTGTGAGTAAATATAATTTAGTATTATTTAAAATTAGTTCAAAATTAAAATTATGTGGAGGAAATATCTCTGATATTGATAAGCTTGAAAAAATATTTTCCATTTTTCATGCTTTAAATATATTTTTACAACAACAATATATTGAAAAAAGTTTCATAAAATATTATGAGTTGATTTTATACCTTCTGGTGGCTGAACAAAATAATGAGTTTTTAATGAGAAATAATAAATCTCGCCTTATTGGTTTTGCTTTATTCCCTGAAGTAAATGTGATCTATCTCATAACTGTTGTGGTAGTGGTCGATCGAGGTTGCGGACAAGGAAGAAATTATAATCAATTTCGTTATGATGTTGATCATTCAATTAAAATTATTCTCTACAGTTAGAAATTTATAAAGGATGAAAAACTTGAAAAGATAATGAGTGACAGAAAGAAAAAAAAATTACAACTATTAACTGCCATAGATGTAGAATGCAAGGTTTGGCAATATACTTGTCATACCCCAAAATATTTTCCCAACTTGTACCATGAATCTTCAAAGTTTAAAGACAAGAGAGTGAAGACAAATTTTATCCAAAAAGATTTCATTGAATTTGCTAATGGCCTTGAGTATATAATGTATTTGGATATTGCTGGCTTTCTTAATGATCCAAATGATGAAAGTGCAAGAAATTATTTTAATTTTATATTTTTTTGTTTATATTATAATAAAAGTATATTTATTCTATTTATTTATATTTTAATCTATTTTATTATATTTATATTTTTTATTAATTTTATTTATTCACTAAAGAGAATGAATAATAGTATGGATATATATGGATATATCTAAAATGAATGTCATAGAAATATGTAACATGTTTAGTTGACAATGCCAATATAATATTGAGAAATAAGAGATATTTTCTTATTTGAACATTGAAAAAAAATATGTATACAATAAGTGGTAGTACAAGATTAATTGAGTATTTCAGAAGAGCAAATATTATTTTATCTAGAAGAACCAAATAATAATAGAAAATGTATTATATTCTTTCCAATCTTAAAAAACTTGTTAATAATATTAATTTTTTTATTCCTAAACTAATAGTTTTATAACTCTAAAAACTATTATCAAATATTTAAGTTTGATTATTAATTCTAGATATAAAATACTTTAATTGAATCAATCTTTGATAGATATTTACAGGACAATAGAAGAGATTATTTATGTTTCTAGCAAAAAGAGTATGTTTTGATTTTTCTAGGTAACTCAATTTAAATTGAAGATTTTGTGAAACATTGATTCGTCTTGGAAATTCGTTAGATTTTATATTTAATAAGATTTTGTGATTATTGATTTTTTCAGATTTAATTTTTATATAATTTTTTATTTTATTTTAAAATAATTTATAATATTAGATGTATAAAACAAAATTTCTTATATTTTATTATATTATTTTAATTTTTTTTGCATATTATTACTATCTAAACACACATCTATATTGTTTTTTATTAATAATATTTTTTATAAAAAAAATATCTACGGTCTGATTTATTATTTTTATAATAATAATAATGTAAAATATATTCTCAATGAATGTTTTGCTGTCATACCAAAAAGTCAGTGCCCATAGCTTGAGAGAAAAAAATCTAATTCAAAACCCACTTTCCAATATTGAAATCTTGTGACAGCATAAACATCATTTTGACTGACTGATAAATTGGGACAACATACAGGTACGGTCTGGTCGACATTAAGAAAAAATAAAACAGAAGAACTGTCATGAATTGACAAAAATATATAATTTAGAAAACGGGAAATAGTCTTTACCCAAAAAGAAGAAAACGGGAAATAGAGGACACAACTTACTTTTACACTCTATGTAATAAATATACATTAAATTAATTTTATAATAATAAATTTTAGTTTAATTTAATATTAACTAATAATTTTAAAATTATAAAATAATACCGCTGGGATTTTTGTTATTCAATATCATATCCTATACGATCTTAAATGACATTATGATTAGTGTGTGTATAAAGACGTTCACTATGTGGAAATTTGCGGCCGTGCTCTTATGGAGAAGTGGTTGATGAGACTTAACAAGGACGTTGGACGTTCCGGATGCACGTGTAGGAAACTGAGTAGAGAATGGAGCCAAGGCCGAAATTTTTGACGTATTGATTATAAATTAACGTGGAGAGGAGAAAAGTTGGCGGCTAATTGCTAAAGAATATTTTTTAGCTTCATTAGGTTTAGCAGAGTAAAATTAATACCGTTTAACAATTTTTTATCAAGTATGGAAACTAATTACTATTGATAATTATAAGTTGTCCCAGCGAAAAAACTTTGGATATACCTTATTTTATAAGTTTTATACATATAAATGGCAGGAGAAAAGTATGTTCATTAAAACCTAGACGACATGTACGAGGACTTAAGGGTGAAAGGTACAATTCAACAAGAACTGAACAAGGTCAAGCCGACCCACTGCCGGACTTTTCGACCAAATTGATGGACGAAATCATGGTTCTCATCCACTTTCATTGAGCTTTCACACTCAGAAATCAAAAGTATAATCTTTGAATCTTTTGATTCTTGAAATATTAGTTAGGAGTATAATTGATAACAATACGATATAAATATCTTAAAAAATCTGTGAATCGAAACAAAAATAGTCGCTTTGCTCGATGAGTCTATTGGCCGTTGAAATTGACTGAATTAGCTTTAAAACCCTCCATATAATTCTGCCCACATTCAGTGGATTTCGGCCGCCGGTTTCAGAAATCGAAGAAGGGTGTATTTGGGAATTAGATGCACGGGTGGATTCCAATTCCAACAACACCATGAATCAAGCCAGCTCACACGCATCTCAAAATTGAAAATCCAGATTAGTTTCTGATACATGTTCCATATTAAGGGTATTTTAAGGATAATTTATATTTAAATAAAGAAAGTAATTTTGTGATTCGGTATTTGTACTATGGACCACACTTAGAATAACGAATAGGTTAGGTATGGAAAGCGAAACAAATCAGAAATATGTGCATCAGAGTTGATGCGAACCAACCAGCTAGAAATATAACACCAGACACAACATTTGCTAGTATGTTATTTCTCTAATATATATGCATTGACACCCCTTCACATCTATAAATATAGATATCTTTTAATGTATTTATGATATAGTGAATTATCTGAATAATATCTTTTTTATTTCTCTATATCTTTGCATCTATATTCCTTCTTATCTTTCTCTCTTCCTAAATTTACAATAATACATAAATATTATCATGTATATACAAGAATTTTAATAAATATAAATATCAACTTTATTTTTTTTCGAGATTTATATATGATATCATAATAGAGTTATCGTGACAGATAAATTTTATATATAAGATTTTCTTAGCACTTCTATCAAAGTTTAATTCTAAGTGCTCGATATAAAGATTCAAATAAAATAGACTTTGTAATATTTTATCTTTTTGTAATCAATGGTTTTTGATAACTCTTCAAGAGTTTCAATAATTTTATCTTTTAATGATGACTAGCAATCATACACCTAGATTACTTGATAAAAACACATATATCATGATTGTTTTAATAAATATAAATTTTATTCGACTTGATAAAATATAACTTTATAGAAAATTCAATCATTGTCTATTGCAATGTATATCCATTTTAGATTTTTATACATCAGACGTATTTAAAATATCTATTTACTATTAGATTTATTATATAATGCAACATTCTTTATCCACCACTACAATGAGATATTACTCTTAAAAATAACCTTTTATGTAAAATTTTGTGTGACACGCCGTTTTCATCATTATATAATTTATCTCAAAGGTATATTTGTGTACCTATAAATATGATAGTGTGATGTTGTATGTATAGGGCAGTAAAATTATTGATATACTCTTCTCCTTTCATTCTCCCTCTCGTTCTCTATCTTTCTAATTATATTAGAATATCTTTATTTATTTCGTTAATTATGTAACACGTTATCAGCACGAAACTCTTAATAAAAAGAAATTCAAGAGTCTTATAAGAGTTCTTCACAAAGAACAAACAAGAATTCTTGGTAGTGCGGTGTAGGTCCCAATATTTTCACCTTAATATACAAAAATAGGTCCTTAAAGGAGGATAGGAATTGGATATAAGTCTTTATCTATAATTAAATATCTTAAACCATTAACTGAAAATTTATTTATAGCAAGATTCATTAATTGTCATCTTGACGAGACTATATTTCTAACATTAGGGAGAGAAAATAAACTATTTGAAAAGAATATCTCTTAGAATGAATTACAATTATTTAGCTTTGATCCTCAAACAAATCAATGTGAATATGAAATTCAAAAGATAATTTATTTACAAATGATTGCAAATCAATTACCGGATGTATTTACTAACCTTAAAAGAATAACTATGTCTCATATTTCAGTTGTAAATGCTCTAATAAGAACTGATATCCCTAAAGTATAATCTAAAGTTGCTAGTGAATCTAGACCATGCCAAAAACATGGAAGACCATTTGGTTCTAAAGATAAAATCCTTGGAAAAAAAAAGAGCAACTACACATGATGGTCAAGAAAAGGATATAGTTTTGAAAAATTTAGTTGAAATTACTAATAAAATTCCGAATGAAATACAAGAGAAGGAAGAAATCTTGATTAATTATGTCATTACAAGAAAAAAATAGAACTGAAGCACAATACTTGTTGATAATATTTTTGCTTATCATGTAGCCCTAAATATTATGTAAGAAAATGAGAATTTTGAACCTATCTCTATAGAGGAATGTTAAAGTAAAAATGATTGGCCAATGTGAAAAAATATAATTCAATTAAAATTAAAATCATTTGAAAAATATGGACTTCTTAAACCTATAGTCCATATAAAAAAGTATAAAATCAGTGGGATATAAATGAGTAGTTTTGCGAAAAAAAATGAGAATAAAGAAGTTATAAGCAATACTCGTTACACAAGGTTTTACCCAAAAACTGGATATTGACTATGACGAGTCGTATTCTTCAGTAATGGATGCAATAACAATGCAATATTTACTTTGTTTGGCAATGTATGAAAAAATTCAAATACGTCTAATAGATGTAGTTACAACCTATTTATATGGCTCAATGGATACATATATATATATCCCTAAAGGATTTAAATTTTCAGATGCAGATAAGCCAGATTAAGCTAAATAGAGCTGTATATGGATTGAACAATCTAGTCGGATGTGGTATAATCATCTTAGTGAGTGCTTGCTTAAATTAAATTTCAAAAATTATCTAATTTTTCTATGTGTCTTTATAAAAAATATGAATCTAATTTTGTTATAATAGCTGTTTATGTTGATGATTTAATTATTATTGAAACTCATAAAGAAATAGATAAAACTGTTAGCTATTTAAAGAAAGAATTTGAAATGAAAGACCTTGGAAAAACAAGATATTGTTTAGGTCTTCAGATTGAGCATCTGATTGAAGGAATATTTATTCATCATTCAAATTATGTGGATAAATTATTTAAAAAAATTTATAAGGATAAAGCTCATCCATTAAGTACATCAATGGTTAGAAGGTCACTTGGTATGAAAAAAGATAATTTTTTGACCTCCTAAAAAAATTAAAAACTTTTAAGTTCTGAGATTCCATACCTTAGTGCTATTAGTGCACTTACATATCTTGCTAATAATACTCGACCTAACATATCATTTGTGAGAATCCGAAAATTTTGAGTAGCTTGAGCTGGAAACCCAATCAAGGATCATGTAGGCTAGTGAGCCTTAGCTCGTATTCTTTAATCAGAGTTGAATTTCAACAGGGTTTTGAATGTTTCGAAGTTAAATGATTTTTTTTTTGATATAGAAGAGTGTCTTAGTCGACAACTGTAAGGACCCAAATCTCATATTCCAAAATTGCTCCTAATGGGACCCTCACCGCCATGAAACCTAAACAAGCCCGAACCAGGACTTATCTGAATCCCACAAGGCTTATCCATCTAGTTTCGATTTTAGCATGTTAATTCTTTTAAGAATTTAAAGTTTGAAGCATGATATTGAAAAAATATTCTGGTATCATACAAAGTGAATAAAACATTAACGAAAGTCTTTAAATTTAATCAATGAATCCATAAACCTCCAACATAATTCGAAAGCAATCAAGCATAGGAGGAACTTGGAAAAAACCAGAAAATAGTCAGATCAATGATCACATTGTATGCGCAAGCAACCAAAGAGACAAATATAAAAATGTGATGCGATATCGCCCCGCCGTGCAGCTTTGATTCTCACACAGTAATACCACGAACAACGAATGTACCTAAGCCTGAAAAATGGTGAAAACAACAGGATGAGATTACAAGAATCTCGGTAGGGTCATAACATCATAAGATCTATAGAAATCTTAAACAAACATCTCCCAAACTACATCAGATTATCCCTACTCATCTATGGGTATCACACAATTCATGAATCAACCAAAAGGGTTAGGGCCGAAACTAAGGCTCAGGGTGGACTACAAATACTTACGAAAATCAGAAGTACACAGGCAGGAAAAACTCATCAGTCATCTCGACAATAGGAAAAGACCATCCCCTTTTACCTGTGTTGTCCAAGGCTTCACTGCACAAATGGTAAAAGGTTAGCACACAAGCTAATCAACAAACTAATCAACAAGCTTATTCATCTTGCCACACAAGGACAAGGCATCCAAGCCACACAAGGAAAAGGGCATCCAAGCCACACAAGGATAAGAGTATCCAAACCACACAAGGATAAGGGCATCCAAACCACACAAGGACAAGGCATCTAGCCATAAAAGGACTAGACATCCAGCACACGCAAGATGGGGATTGCCACCCATACGACTCTCATACCAGTAAGAGTCTCCCCTCTCCCAAAGGGCATCAATGCTTACCCCGAATGGCCACCGGAAAAGGATCCTAACACACAAACGCTTACAAGCACACACATGCAAGCACAAAGAATAATACCACAACAAGGTATTCTCAATCATGTCAGAACACAATCAATATGTTCAATACACACAACACAACCAACGAGGTGTTGGCGCAGTGGTCTACAGCATACTGCGTTCCCTTAACTTAAGGTATCGGGTTCGATCCTGAAAAACTGCGAGATATGGAAAGTACATTGTTGGTAATGGTCCCACACAAAGAGTTGGATGCTATACCGTACCACTCATGGCTGCAGGCTAAATGCTTGTGAATTGAGTCGGGTGGTCGAGCCACGAGAGAGATTAGTCTGGTTATCGACTGAGATACTCTTCATTCTAAAAAAAAAAAAATAAAAAAAAATACACACAACACATGCAAGCTAGGCACTCATAACCTATCTTAAGGGATTCGGTATAGCCTAGATAAATCTCAAATCAATCTGCAACTCATGCATACATCATCTCATATATATACGCATACAATATCACAAGCATAGGTACCGAAATCAACAAGCAAACAAAAGGATCTTTGGAGAAACCGATGAGGCATAGATCCTACCTCTCTTGTCTCTGAACAAGAAGCTATTCCTTTGCCTTTATTTAATAGATCCGAACCACTTATAGCATCACAAGGCAGAGACAAAACCAAACTAAGTATGCATACTCAATAACCAAGTAAATACCCTATTTCCTTACGAATTCTACTCACCAAACCTATCAAAAACTAGTGATCAGATGCCGTAGGTACCTCCCCCTTGGATGTGTGATGTGATAGCCAAGAACTTAACAAGATTCAACCTGAATTACCATCCCAATTAACTATGCAAATTTTGACACTAAGAATAGGGCATAAGACAAATTGCGATTTCATGCATACAAGGTGTAAGGGTTACGATTTCATGTGAACAAAGAAGGATTAGGTGTTTATAACATGTACAATCAAGAGAAACAAGATCAGAATCTAACAGGTTAATCAATTGATCAAGATAGGCAACAATAGAGCAAAGGTAGGGCATGCTAATTTCATGTATAGGAAAGATTAAAAGGATGAATTCATGATTTTACAACATGAATGGATACTAAACAATCATACGAACAAGAGGAATAACAACAAAAATCAATTAAAGACAGAATCACACAATTTTGGCACCAATCCCGTCAAATTACGACCTAAATTACGACAAGAAAAAACTAAACTCTAGACAAAAAACCCAAGATAGTTAGATAAAGGATGAAAAGAGCTTTCCAACAAGCTATTATTTTCAAGAATACGACAAAGGATGAGAAAGTTAAGCTTGTTTAAAGTTCAAGCAGATTTCGGGTGCAATAGGAAGGTGTAAGGTTTTAAGTTTGACAAATTTTGTGTATTTTCTATGTAAGGTTTAAGTGTGGCCGACTTCCTCTTTATATAGGGTGGTTATAGGATTAATTTCTCTACTTTAAAGGCTAGATTAAAGTAAGATAATTATCAAAATTAAATTCTGTAATTATTTTCCCTCAATTTTAGGGATTTTATTTTCTAAGGTAATTATCAACAAATAAAGAACCAAATTAAAGGGAATTAAAATCAGAAATAATTACTAGACATTCCATACCATTTTCGGCCATCACACATTATTTTCTTCAGGGACAAAATAGTCTTTTCACCTACACTGGCTTTTGGACCTCTAGGACTCAAAATTCGGGGTCTCACAATAATCAAACTAATATTGTCTCGTGGGTTGACCACCCAGTCTCACATCCTCAGGGTCTAATCCAGGACCATGAGTTGGTACGGTACCACCTTCACACCTTAGGTGTGGGACCACTCCCAACACATGCATTTTCCATACCTCGTTGAAATTACGGATCAAACCCATGTCGTCCAAGTTAAGGGAATGCAATAGGTGGTAGACCACTACGCCAACATGTTAAATGATATATCCGATGAATTATTGTATTTATTGAAAATTGTGGATAACTATGAAAATAATGGTTGAAAACTAAAAAAATGAGATGCATTGATGATTTTGGTGTTCTAGGACCTTGGATAGGTCCATTAAGGGTTTAGAAGTATCAGGAAAATTTTCGAGAATTTTCAAAAGTAAAATCAAAATTTTCATAATTTTTCGAGAATATTTGATTAAACTATTTAATTTTTAGTAAATTATATATTTATAAAAAAATATTTTATGGTATTGATAGATAGTACTATTCTTAAGGAGTTTGTAGACTATTTTCGTGTATTTTTCTCAAGAGTATGGTATTTTCTTTGAATTTTAGATTTTTTTGAATTTAAAAAATAGTTAAAATATTATTATTATAATTTAAATTATATTATATATTATATTATTAAAATAAAATGCCAAAACAATGGCTCAAGCTGTCGTTTTGATTGTGATGGTCAAAATGACAGAGAGTCCTGTCGTTTTGGCCTTCGAAGGAGAAATGCCGTTTTAGTTCAAATGACATCATCTTTTCGGGGAATTATACAACACCATTTTGCCCTTCCCCGACAATTGTGCCCATCTAGAATTGATCCGTTTTATATATATCTGGGTTGAAATCACACTTTTGGTATATTAAGCTCCCCGAGCTCTCAAAATTTCCCCCAAGCTTACCTTATATGTTGTGAATCTTTTGTTGGAAAGATTGTGTATTTTAAGATTACCCGATTATCAGACATTTGCATTCAATTTCTTTTTCTGGTGAATTAGCGGGATGCCGATGGTAAACCCCCTTGTTTTTCATTTGATTAGTTTCATATTGATATGCGTTTTATTTTGATAAATAAAATTGTTAAGATTGATGTTCAAATCGGGAGGTTGGGAAATTTGGGTTGAAAAGCTACAAATGTACTGTTCACAGGCTGGGGGTTGAAGAAGACACTCGCAAGCGACAAGTTATTCGCCCCAACCTCGTGTGACAGGTCGTCTAGCGGTATTGGTAGATGACGTGGTGCCCTAAAATGTAGGCAACGCGTCGTTCGTTAGCATTGTCAGGATCGAACCCTAGCCTAAGGTTAGCACGCTCTTATGGAGCCGCGTGTCACGTCCTAATAGCTTCGGATAGTGAGTTGTCAGCTCCTGGTTTCACCACATGTCGTTAAGTGATTGGCTGAAAATAAATAATTGAGAATTTTTTTTGAAAAATATGATAAATACTAGAAACAATAAAAAATCTAATGGTATTAAGATTTTATGAATCTGATGTGATTTGATGACTCAAATAATTAGATTAAGATCCCGAAAAATAAGAAAATATTGGAAAAATGTCCGGATTGGTTTCAGATTGATTCTCAGGTAGAAGCACATCATATTAAGGTTATAAACGCGTAATCTTATGTGTATTTATATAATGAGTATGCCATATTAAGGATTCGATTATGAATGCATGTGTAGGTGATTACCTACAGGTGATGGGTTTTGAGGAATCGCTCTAGCTATTAAGGAATCAAGTGTGGATACTTCGAACGTCAAAAATGTGGGACCTCGTCCCTTCGAGTGCCTAGTCAATGTGACCGTATAGTGAGAGTATTCGATTTTGGTCCCTAGTGAGCAGTTGACCGGTTTGACTGAGGTTGATCGTTTGACTTGAGAGTTGACCAGTAGACTCAATTATAGGAAGCCTAGGTGTGCGTCTAGGTGTCTTAGCGAGTGGTTTAGGTCGAGTTTCAAGGTTTGAGTAAGTGGAAATCGATTTGGGCCTATTCTGGGTTTGTTTAGAGTGACCGGGGGCTTTTGTGCCGAAAAACCCTTTTTGGGCCCATTTGTTATTCTCCGAGCCTATTTTCCATTTCGTAAGCCCAATTAATTAATTTAGCTTATTTTTTATGTTTATTAATTTTAAAACCCTTTTTTTGGCCCACTTAGGGTGTATCTGGCTTTTAAAAGTCACATTTGGGTTTTTCCAAGATTTTTTATCTAAGGTATAAAGACTCAGCCCGACCCAACACTTAGAAATTTTTCAAAGTGTTGGAATTTCAGCAGCCCATTTCCCTCCCCTTTCCGCTTCTATCTAATGCACTCACTTCCCAAACTACTTGTTCGATTTCCTTCAATTTTCTCTCAACGAAAACCACCGTGCTTCCTCCCAAATCACTTTCCCAACCTCTTCTGATTGATTTCCACTGATAGTCTTGGATTGGGAAGCTGGAATCTTGTTGTTCTTGGTGTTAGGGTACTTTTGGGGATTTTTTAAGTAAGTGCCTTGAATCTTTATTTTCTTTGATGACTTTTTGTTTCTTTAGATTGCTTTTGATGTTTTTAAGATAGTGTGATGGATTGGATAGCTTGGAAACATTAATTGATTCGTGGGTGTGTGATTAGAGTTTTCGATGATATGTTTGGTAATTTCAAGATTTTTACAAGTTTGATGAAATTGATAAAATTAGTTGATTTTCTTGCTTGAGTTTGATTGATTGTGTACTGTGGAGAATGTTTGTGGGTTGAGGAACCCAATTGTGTTGCTGGTTGAGCATTGATGTTGATTGTGGGCCTTGAGTGGCATGTATGAGGAGAGGATGGGTTCATCCTCTTATTAGAATTGTTGGGTTTGTGAGTTTAGTGTGCTATTAGTGTGAGCTGTGTGCCAAGTTGAGTGTCTAAGGAGTCTCTAGGTTTGTTTTCAGTGTTGTCATTTCCATTAATTTCTGTTCGATTTGTTCTTAGTAGTGTGTTTGTGTGCTTAAGTGGTACTAGAGCTGTTGATAAGGGAAAAAGTATTGTCGTTGAGTCGTGTGCGCGACCAGAGGTGAGAGTTTACGTTTCATTCATTTAAACAGAAATGCTTTGTTTTGTTGAATTAAAATATAATCAAATGCTTGGTTTTGAATGAAGGCTATACATACATTGTGAATGATGATCATGCTAGGTTCATTGTGTGTTTACCATGTGATTTATGCATCAACTGTATTTAGTACCACTTATGCATATGTTGATTGTGTTTTATGCATCCTTGGTGAGCATAAACCTTTGAATTGAGAGTGTATTCTTGGATTTGAGACCTTGATTGGTGGGCATTTTGTGTGTTGGAAATTTGTGTGTTGAGAGGGTTTATTTTGGGTGAGATTTGGTATAAAAAATTTAGAGAAAATAGTGAGAATCTTAGAAAATAACCTTAATGAACATCCCTACCAAGAGCCCACCGACCGGTTGGTCTATGTGAGAATGTTTGTCTGCCCACAGACTAGTTGGATTTTGCTAAATGCCCCAATTAAGCCCAATTTTGTCTTGAGTGAAGTCCAACGATGAGTATAACCTTTTGTTATACATCTATGAGTGTTGTGAGGACTTGAGAATCATGTCCTGAGGCTGTGGAAAGCAATAGTGAGGACACTTGCTTTATCATTTCATACATTTCAAGTTTTATAAAGATACGTTTTAAGTATTTTCCTAGGTTCGACCTGGAATTGGCGATTTCGTTTGGCCAATGCGTGGTAGGTATACGAAATCCCAACTGAGGGGAATATTACCTTCCTTATGTTGTTGTATGGATGGATTGTGTGTTTATGCCCTAATTTGCTATGACTTAATGGACTGCTTGAATTTGTTAAGACTTAGCAGGCTATGTGTATATATATATAACACTGACAGTAGGGGGTTTATACATATTTTTAAAGTGAAAATTTAACTGCTAGTGAAATGTCAATTACCTTTTAACGGGGGTGACTTGAGGGTGCTTTGTGATCCGCCTCGATAGGTTTTTGAGATATAGTAGCTCGTGTGATAATTTTGTGTGATGTGAATTTACGAAACCTATTGGGTTGATCCTTATTACTCGTGTTTTACAATTCATACATTATAGTTTATTGTTTATGAAATTCCTTGAGTGTATGGTTATAATGTATGGACGACAATTGCATTTTGAACCAATTGTTTTATATTCGTGTTATTCATATGTCTCTATTCCACTGGACGTACTTATGATGTTATAACTCCCACTGAGATCTTTTCATCTCATCCCCTCTTGTTGATCTTTTCAGGGCTAGCTCATGTGCTTGTAGCCACTCGTCTTAGAGGTCAAGTTTTCCGGTGTTGGTCTTAGTGCTGGACTATTGTACTTGCATGTTTTGGGAGGCTGAACATATTTTCTATTTTAATATTTTTATATGCTTGTGTTATGCATGATTTGATCTGACTATGTCAATTGTTATGGACCCATTGTGGGCTTGATTTTCAGATATTGATATTGGATATGCATGCATGACTTGGATATCAATTTGTAATATGAGATGCGTTCCTGGGAAACTTTTTTGGATCCGTATGGGCTTGTGTATGGTCTCAGTGTATTGCATGTTTGGGGCCGTGTGACTTGTTGTAGATGATTTAAGACTTCCATTGTATGTGTTTGCATACTCCATTAATTATTTTTATGCCAGTGTATTGAGTGACATGCCATTCTCCATTTAAAATAAAAATTCAAATTTTTATGTGTTTTCGGGATTTTGGTTTTGGAAAGTTAGCACGAGCCTTTTGTAGTTTCGATTGATCTATGTGTTGGGGTTGATCGAGATTACACGATAGTGAGTGTTCCATTTACTGGAAATGGGTCCTCACAGGAAAATTCGTGACTGGACTTACTCTTTTATTACATTGTTCACTAGTATAAATGAATAAGCTTGTGAGTGATTAATTAACAAGATAATGAATTAATGAAACTAAGCAACTGCATATTCTGTGAAATGCCTAAATAATGCATGTGTTGCCTCGTGCTCGAATTGTTGAGATATGCTATGCTATGAACTATGTTATGCAATAGTCGAATGTGTCGTGTGTGATTATAATAGTAGAAGTGCATATGAAGTGTATGCGTACATTCAGAAGCATGAGACAGTATCAAACATCGCAAGAACATAGGTGACCTATGCGACTCTTAAAAGCTCTCTTAATATGGTAGTGCGGTATAGATTTGCCGAGGGAGGCATAAGAATGGATGGGAAAACGTAAATTATAATATAAAATAAATAAACAGGATATCCTAAAATAGGAATCCAGTAGGTGGAGCTATCATCACCTAATGCCTCATCATCGTCAGTGGAAATAGGCCAAGAGGAGTGCATGTCTCACTAGGATGGATCGAGTTTCAGCATATAAGATATCGAGAGGCACGTGAGGAGTTACATATAGAAGTGCCACTGACGGATCCCATTCCTATTCTTAGTGCCGGAAGAACTGAGAGACATTGTCAGCCTAGCCATGCTCCTGATTGCCTGAGCTATTATTTACTGCCTTGTGCCATGACTGTGACCATGCTGAATTATCATGATGAGTATGCAAGTGTTTGCTTGTACCAGTATGCCTATATTATGCTTAAATAATTGCATTTGTTTTGCTATGCATATTTTTCCGTCCACTCACCTGGCAGGCTTTTGCCATAATATTGGGACATGAATGCAGGAATTCTAGATAGGAGCTCACTCCCAGGCATAATGAGAACCGATAGACAACTGAAGATTTGTAATCGAGGTAACGTTTAATTGGTATATTTAGAGAGTTTTCCCCTTAGTGTATTCGACTACATCGAGTAATTGTTTTCAAACTAATTCCTGGGTAGTTTTGTTTAAACTTGACCATTTTTCGATGCTACCTGGATAACATCGTGTTCCTCTTTAGAATTTTGCTGCATATTATTTCTTTTATTATTATTATCTCCGCTTTACTTTCGTATCACTAGCCTTGTAAGTTTATTATATGCATTGTCATATGCTATGACAATATATATAATGAGCCTACAGTTATTGTCATGCGAAATTTTTAGGTCTCGGACGTGACATCATTTGCAGTAAATTTACTAGCAAGATATAATTGTTTTCCAGCTTGAAGACATTTGAATGAAGTTAAATATATTTTTAGATATATTCAATGAACAATGGATATGAGTTTATTTTATTCAAATTTATCCACTTTCGATTTAGTTGTTTATGTAGATGCAGGATATTTATTAGATCCACATAATGCTAGATCACAAACAGGTTACTTATTCTCTATAGGGAGTACAACCATTTCATGACAGTCAGTGAAACAAACTTTGGTTGCCACTTATTCTAACCATACAAAAATCTTATCAATTCATGAAGTACGTTGTGAATGTGTTTGGTTACGATCAATATCAAAATACATAAGAGAAACATGTGGATTATCAAGTAACAGAGAACATGCAGCGATACTGTATGAAGATAATGCTGTTTGTATATCTCAATTAAAAGAATGCTACATCAAAGGTGATAAGGCAAAACATATTTCACCAAAATTCTTCTTTACTCATGTTCTTCAAAGCAACATCAACATTTGAGAAGCTTATACAAAAGATCGGAATGCGTTGTTTGAAAGATTTCAAGGGATGACTAAATCAGAGGGAGTATGCACTGCACTCTTTTGTCCTTCACTAAGTTTTTATTCTCATTGGATTTTTTTTATAAGGTTTTTAATGAGACAATATGACAATGTTATACTCTTATATTGAGAATAATATACTTTTTTTCCTTCATTGAAATTTTTCCTATGAGTTTTTTCATAGTAAGATTTTAACGAAACATTAAGTCATTTTTTATATAACAAATAAACATTCAATGGACAGTGTTATAAATAAATATTTTTGAAACCTTTAGTTTCAATATGAAGACACAAGTTATAATATATACAATTAATACAAAAGGTACATTTATGTATCTATAAATGTGATAATGTGATGTTGTATATATAGGGCAGTAAAATTATTGAAATATTTTTCTTCTTTCATTCTCTCTTTCTAATTATATTAGAATATCTTTATTTATTTTGTTTATTATATAACAATCTGAATGTATTTGAATATATTTCGATGTCTGTATCTATATTTAATTTTTTTTCTACTTAATGAGTCATTTGGACTCCATATAAAGAAGTTTGGTTGTCTTTCATTATAAATAGATATTAAGGAATAACTTTATCTATTTCATATTTCATAATATCGTTTTCATGTTATACAAAATGAATCATTTTATTATATCGATACAAATAATTTTATATACTTTATTTATTGATTAAATTTATTTTTAAAATTTTATTTTATTTAACGAAATTTTCTATTTTTAAATTTCATAATTGAAAAATCATTTGATAAATTTTTATTAATAATTTAAGTGTTTGTAGATTGACAATTTATAAAAATTTATAATATTTTTAATAATTTTTTTGAAAATATTTGAAATTATTATTATTTTAATTTATAAGATATTTATATTTTTAATTAAATTATATATTTATAGTAAAATATATTTTTTTAGTTGTTGTTAGGCTCTACTGTTTTTAATATTTTTATAAATTAATATAATATAAATCATTTGTTTTTAATTCTTTTTTATTTAATAAAATAAAATTTTATTAATCAAATTGGCAACTCATTCAAGTTGTTTTGGTCTCGTTTTTCAAAACAGTAGGAAACCTAGACGTTGTTTAAACCAAATCATTATACTATAAATACTTCAAGATAAAATGAATTCTAAAATATTTTATTAGGATTGTGAATGTAATTGTTGAATCAATTAATAATTAATGTCAGGTTTATTAAAGTTTACAAAAGAATATGACGTTTTTAATTTAGCATACTTAAATATCATAATTATTTTAAACGTCACAAAAAATATTTAAAAATTTTAAAAATTTTCTCATTTAGTGTGGTTAATATAATAAAAAATTAATTTATATTTTTCTTAATTTTATTTAAATAATTACATCAATATCTTCTATGTATCTCATATCAGAATATAAAAATAAATTTATTCTATTAATAATATTTATTTTAATATCAAATATAAATATATGATCACACAGATGACATATATTTAGATCTACATATCTATAAATTAATAAATAATATATATATATATATATATATATATAAATTATCAAAGTTTTCATACTAAAATTTTTCAAAAATCAACGTACCTTATTTTCTTAATATATTCTAAAATCACACAAACTTTTATTTCATAAATCTCTTTCTAACAATCTTGGAGATAGAGAGATTGAGTGTGAAACCCTATCCTAGTCAGCATATTTAGGCTTTGTCAGCATCGTCTTAGTGGTTCATATGTTTATTCGACAATTTGATCAAGTCAGAAATCGAGGCAGTAGAAATTATTATTTTGCCCCTGTTGTACCAGAGTTTGTTTTGGGCTCGTTTTGAGTAGCTGGATGACTTTATGTAACGACCCTAATTCCTAAACCATTATTAATTGTTCCTATTAAGGTCATTACCGCCGTGAAACCCAAATAAGTCTCAGCGACACCTAAGATCTATTAGAATTTCACAAGGCTACTCCTATGAGACCGATTTTAAGCTTATTTATTTTGTTGCTTATCAATCAATTGGAGCATGCTATTGGACACATATTCTGGTAACATACGGAGTAAATAAAATCATCAGCGGAAGTCTTAAATCAATCCATTGGGTTCATAACACACAAGTCCCATAGGGATCCAAATAACCAGCAAGCAATTCATCAACAATTTCCGGAAATAGCAAGCCAAACGAATGCTCAAAAATAAACCAGAACATCATCCAATCTTTCAAGTTATTTGCGCATGTAACAGGTAAGTGTTTATGATGCGATATCGCCCCGCCATGCAGCCTTGATCTCACACACCGGTACCACGAACAGAGGGTGTACCTAAGCCTGAAAAATGGTAAAAACAACAGGATGAGATTACAAGAATCTCAGTAGGGTCGCAGCATCATAAGATCTACAGAATCCCTAAACACAAATCTCCCGAATTCACATAAGATCATTCCCTAAATAACTAAAGGGATCACGCAATTCAACAATAAACATAAAGAGGTTAAGGCCGAGATCATGGCTGAGGGAGGACCACACTTCCGAAAGTTCAGAAGTACACAGGCAGGTGAAATACAACAAAATCACACTCAATGATGAAGAAAGGCCATCCCCTTCCACCTGTGTTGTCCAAGACTTACTGCACAAAGGGTAGATGGTTAACACACAAACTAATCAGTAAGCCTTTCACCTTATCCTCGCAAGGATAAGTCGACTAGCCCCTCATGGAACAAGTCTTCCCTTAGTCGCAACCAGGGCATCCCCAAATCACACAGAAGTGGGCTTCCTATCTCGCAAGACAGGGATCCGGCCACCAAGGACAGATATCCAGCGTGCACTTGCTGGTTCAACACCCATACACCTCCCATAAATTGATAAGAACCTCTCCTCTCCCTAGGAGCATCAGTTCTTACCCTGCCTGGCCAGCGGAACAGGATCCTGACAAACAAACACGTACAAGCACACACAGGCAAGTACAAAGCATAATACCACAATAGGGTATTCTCAATCACGTCAGGAAATAATCAACACATCCAATTCATATAACAATAGCATCCCAGGCACTCAATCCCTAACTCAGGGGTTCTATACAGCCTAGGAGATTCATATCTCATTCCGGATTTCATATTCTCACCATATAATCCAATCGCAAACAATACAACAAAGACAGGTAACAAAACATCAGATAAGAGCGGGGGTTTCTGGAGAAACCGATGAGGCATAGATCCTACCTCCCTTGTCTCTGAACAAGAAGCTACTCCTTTGCCTTTATTAAGTAAATCTGAACCACCTAAATCATCACAACACAAAGATAAAACCAACTAAGCATGCATATCCAAAAATCAAATGCATACGCTATTCCTTACCAGTACCACTCACCAAACCTATCAGAAAACCAGTGATCAGACGTTGCAGGTGCCTCCCCCTTGGATGTGTGATGTGATAGCCGGAAATTAAACAAGATTCAACCTGAATTTATCGTTTGAATTAACTATGCAAAACATGTCGCTAAAAGTATGGCATAGCACGATTTCGTCTTAACCTAAAAACAACGAAATATTTACATCCAAGCTGCGATTAACATAGTTTTGGAAAGAGAACGAAAAGAGTTTTCCAACGACATATTATTTGCAAGATTCCAACAAACGAGTAAAAAGTTATGCTATTTTGAAATTCAAGAAGATTTGGCGGAAACCTAACGCGGCCGCCGATTTTCAAAGTAATGTTAGACAACGAAATACTAACCTCCCGAAGCAAATAAAAAGATGGTTGGAAAGAGGATGAAGAGAGCTTTCCAACAAGCTATTATTCGCAGAGATCCAATGAACGATGAGGGAGTTATGCTAGTTTAAAGTTTCTGCAAATTCTGACGGCTAATGGGAGGTATAGGGTTTTAAGCCTATACGAATTTTGTAAGGTTTTAGGGGAAACTTTTGTGGGGTTGGCTTCTTATTTATATTGAATGAGTGAAGAATTAGGTCTACTATCAGTCTATCAATTCAATACAATCTACCAAATAATCAAAACTCTTAAATTACCTTCCTTAATCTTTTTAAGGTAACTATCTACCTTAAAGGATGTTTTCCTAAAACGATTACCCATCTACAAGATCCTAAATCAAAAGAAATTAGAAGCAAATTAATTTACTGAACAATCTTACCAATTTCGGCTATCACACATCCTTCTCTTCAGGGGCAAAATCGTCTTTTCACCTGCACTGGCTTCTGGACTTCTAGGACTCAAAATTCGGGGTCTTACACTTTAGGTCGTTTCGTAGGCCTTTAAGCCAATTTTGTTGTATTTGGGTCTGTTTACTCGTGTTTGACCCATTCATTCTTTTTCGGGCCCTTTTATTTGCTATTAGGCCTTATTCGTTCCTTCCGAGCTCGATCGGGCACCTCCAAACCATGTTTGTTTATTTCCGAACCCATTTAGTTATTTCCATGTCGGACTTGTTTTCATGGGCTAGATCACTAGGGTTTGGACCCTGCCCATATAAGCCGACTTTGGATATCCTAAACCTATCAGCCGCTCACTCTCTTTTCTTTCAAAATCCCTAATAAGATTCTTATTTCTCTTAAGTATCCACTCTCCCAATTCTTCTCAAGACAAGAATGTGCCTGTTCAATTCCTTGATCCCAGCGCCGTATGAATCCTTCCTCTTTCCCTTTTTTCTTAATCTAAGCATCATATAATTGATTCCAAACCAATTCGGCACAACAAAGGATATTTCCACTGTGTTTGTTTGTTCTTGCATCTGTCTCTTAGTGTTTAATAGGTGTTTTGCATATTGGTGAGGGCACTATAAAAGTGTTCCTTTTTCTGATTTTAGGAAGCTATTTTATAGTTGGTCATCTATTCCGTTTATTTGATTCAGGTGGTTCGGGTATGTTTGATAAAGGTAAGGGATTAGCCACCGATTCATTTGCATGAGGGATGAGAGTCTACGCCTCATCGATTTGATCAAAACCCGTTTTATGTTTTCGTTTTTAATCCATATTGTATGGTTTTGAATGGATGAATATTTACTGTATTTTTTTTTTGTTTTAATAGAGTGATGAGAAGAGAAAATGTTTAGGCTGAGTTTAAGTTATTGACTCTTTATCTCTTTCTTTTTTTCTCTTTGACGCGTCGTTCTTGGAAGATCACGCTAACATCCTTTTGTTTTAACTTGTTTTGTTAATTTGTAAAAGAAAATAATTTTTTTTAAAAAAGAAATCATAGGAAATAAGGAGTGCTAGATGCTCAGGTTTTATTGCTTCTTTTTGTTCTTCCATGTGCAATTTTTAATATTTTTTTTTCTTTTGTTGGTTACTTTCTTTGGATGCCAGCTTGTTACGGTGTCTTCTTGCTATCTTTTATATTTTCTTTATTTTGTGGGGCACCATCGGCTTTTTTTGCTGCGCAGATTTCTAGCTGCCTTCGTGGCTATTTTTTTTACGTTCCTTCCTTTTGATGGTTGCTATTCTTTGTCTAATAGAAAGCTTTAGGTCTTTGCACAGATTTCCGTGTTTTGCCTTTTCTATTTTTTCTTTTTGTCTTTTTGACTTTTTGTTTTCTTTCTTTTTGTCTTGTCTATCCCAACGTGACAAACCTCTTTTGGTTTTTTCTAAACAAATAATATATTAGAAAACCCAGGAGGGAAGTATTACGATGAGAGTTTTTCATTTACTTGCTATATCTTTAGATTGTCGTATCCTTTAATTTATAGGTTTGAAAAAAGAGTATTCTAGGTTATATCTTTTTGGGTTTACGAAAAGATTAGAATAAATAAATATTATGATTTGTGGGTCTAGATAAAAAGTAAGCTTTTTGAATTTATGTCGGGTTTTCAAAAAATAATTAATAATTTATATTTGTGGATTTTATAAATATTAGTTTACGGGCTTAATATAATTATAAGCTGAGTTTATACCTGGGTATGCTAGAGCATGTCATGACGCATTATACGTTTTATTGTTTTTATAAATGTATTATTGAGTACTATTATGTTATCTGAGTATACAGACAGTAATGTTTGCTTGAACAATGCGAGGTGAGTATACGAAATCCCAGTATTAAGAGAGAGTTACTTACCTATTCCGGAGTCATACGAGTGTTATGTCATTTTACTTTGTTTTGAGTATTGAGACACGTATGACGTGTTTGTGAATTTCTCTATCTAGTCTCGGAAAACACTGAAAGTAGGGGTATGTATATTTTTTCCAAATAAAACTAACACTGTAAGTGGGCTTCCAGTTTCCTTTTAGCAAGGATTACTTGTGAAGTGTTTTGTTATGTCCACCCCGATAGGTTTTTGTTGGGCACTATTAGCCCGTGTTTTGTTGTATGTATTGTGGTATAACCTATAAGACTGGATCTATGTTTTACGTCCTTCAAATCAAATGCATACTATTGTGGTATAACCTATGACTCCTACTAAGATTATTTTCTCACCTGTTGTTATTTTCTCCTTTCAGGAGTAGTTTATGAGCTATAGGCTGTGTTTAGAGGTGTGAGCTTCGTACGACCTAACTTGACTATCGCATCTGCACTTTTTATATGGTTTTCTTTTCTGACATTTTTCATTTAGATTTTACTTTATATTTTGGATTACATACTTGGATTATTATTTGTATTTTGGACACATTATGTTAATGTTATGGGCTTTAGGCCCGATTTGATTTTTGGGCTTGTGTGTTATGGACTCGTTCATGTTTTTGTTTTCATTTTAATAAAAGACTTCCGCTATTATTTATTACTTCGTATTTCTGTGCCAGATGTCTTCCGCATAATGCCTCACAGCCTTCAAGATCCCCTAGACCAAGCGGTAGTCATGTTGGTTCACAGGTTTCTTCGTGGCCACTGTCAAGAGCGCTAGGTAGACCTTCTAGTAGTTGGATGAGTCAGCCGTCTACCCAGCCATCATAGCTGAGACCGACCTGACTCTTCATGTTAACAGATGCTGACACCTAAATAAGAATCAGAAATTTTTAACCTACTTGGGCTGAGAAGCCCAATAGAGGACCATCGAGGTTAGTGGGTCTTAGCCTGAAATTTAGAATCATTTATGAACTTATAATTCTATACGTATGATTTTGGAGATACTATTTAGTATTGAAATTTTTTATAATTAATCATTAATGATTGAAAAATCATTAAGGAAATAGTACTGATGATTTTGGAATTCTAAGACCTTAAAATGGTCTAATGATGATATTTAAGGGTGTATAATATTTTTGAGAATTTTTGGAGGTGGATTTAAAAATTATCGTGATATTTTAATAATAAAAAGAAGGTATTTGATTTTTAATAAATTATATATTTATGAGAAAAATAGTTTTATGGTGCTAATGGATGATTTCATTCATTTTGTGTGGATTGCGGTATCGTATGATCGGATTCAAGTGAGATTTCATTCAGAAAGTACTGGATCTAGTTTTGTTATGTGCGTGCGATTTAGGGGATAATTCTTGATGATTTGTGTGTTCTTAGATTCGGTGTAACTTAGGGAACATATGGGTATAAGTTTTAATGAGTATTATAAAAATGGTTGAAGACATAAGTTTTTTGAGAAAAACCTGCAAGTCAGGCATGTTGGGGAAGAAGAGGACCCTGGATGACATGTTGTCCAGGGGTCGTCTTGGCAATAGGTCGCCTGGTGAAGGTTTTGAGTGACATGTCGCCTGCAAGAGCAGGTGAAACGTCGTTCATTGGTGCTGATGGTAGAACCTGAGCCTAAGGCTCGGGCGATGCATGGCACGCGAAAGATGAACCACATGCTATGAACCTGGAGGTTCGGAGATGGCCTGGTAGCACCTGGTGGTGCCAAATGGCATGTTCTAATTGGCCAAAATTAAATAAATTTCAGAAAATAAGAAAATGTCCAGAAATGAAGAAAAAATAGCATAAAATTTTCAAAAAAAAATCATAAAAATTACAGAAAATACTAGAATTAATAAGAAGTCTATTGGTATAAAAATTTCTAAAATTACAGTTGATTTGATGGGTCAAATTAATGTCTCTTTTCTAAAATAATTAGAACAAGATTCTGAAAAATAAGAAAAAATAGGAAAAATATCTGAAGCGATTCCGAGCCAGGATTCAGGTAAAAAAAAGTCAAATTAATATTATACACACATGATTTTAAGTGTTTTTATATAACTTAGCAGTGATATTGAAGATTGGTTATGAATGCATACGTAGGTGGGTACCTACAGGTGATGGACCTTGAGAAATCAATCCTGGAATTAGGTGTGAGCACTTTGAACGTTGGAAAACCAATGAGTGGATGGATTTTATTTATTCGTTTTAATACTGGCATGAATTAATTGAATTATCAAAGAATTAAATAAATAAAAGATTATTTGAAATGCTATGCATGCGGTATGATTGATCATAATACGGTATACTTATGCTTAGTCATAGGTGGCATGGTATGATACGATATGTGTGATATACTTAGTATGACATAATAAATGTTACGCATGCAATGCATCGAATGCATAAGATATACAGGATGTGAATGCACGAGCATAGCATAGGGTAACCTATGCGACTCTTGAGAGCTCTCCTAGTATGATAGCATGGCACTGATATGCCAATTATATCTAGGCTATAAGGTGGGATAAGGACAAGGCAAGCAAACCGATGAACCTAGACTGGTACCTACAGAGTGGGGTTTGCTTAGGTGGAGCTGCCATCACCTAATGCCCCGGCAGCATCAGTGGAATGGGCATTGTTGTAATTGAGAAAAAGGTAAGTCGGAAACTACCACTAACGTACCTCAGTCCCAATACTGGACCCTCAATAGATTGAGAGACACTGCCAATCCGGTCATAGTCGTAATGTTTGAAAAGTTGTGTGAGTATGCCATATTTTGACTGTAACTATGTTGCATATTCATTGACTCGTTGAGTCATTATTTATGTGCCAGCGTGTTTGTTAGTAAGTGCATGATTGTTTGTGTTCTTTGAAATATATTTTTCCTATCCCCTTACCTGGCAGGTTTCTGCCAGGCATTGGCATGATTACAGGATTAAAGAATGATAACATAGAAGCTTGATCCCAGGCATAATTTGAAGAGTATTACGGATCTAAGCGTGATCGAGGTATCATGAGGATTCATATTCATAGTTGATTCCCCGGAGTCATTTGATTGTATTGAGTTATTGATATTGAATTTGAGCATCTAAACACTATGTTATGCTTATCTCGATATAAGTTGGGATTGTTCGATGTCTCTCGGAGACATCAGTACTTCGTTTATATTCGTTGTATCTTAATTTACATGTTTATTATAATATCGACTTTGTTATTTGTTATTATATCATTAGCCTTGTAGGGTTATTATATGTATTGTTATGTGACGCAACAGAGTATATGGTGGTCCAATGGCCACTGTGGCACAAAAATTTTGGGTTTCGGGGCATGACAGCATGTGCCAACCCCGATGTGGTGACAGGTACTCTTATAATATTTTCCCGGTATGCTAAAGTCTTGTTAGACCCCAGAGAGAATAGGTCATTTTGTGAGTCCCAAAGTCATAGTTAGTATTGGTCATCTATTGTCGTCTTTGATTCCATTAATCGAGGTTTTAACTCCATTAGGTGAGTAGCTGACATGCACTCAGGTGTATTTGGGTTGTGTTTTGAGGATGGGATCAGTTGAGATCGAGCCAAATTTGATTCTGCTAGATATTTGGGAGTTGGATATTATCTTGGGCATGGATTGCTTAGCCCGTTATCGAGCCAGGGTGGAGTGTTTCACCAAGCGGGTTTGATTCAGCCTACCGACAATTTAGAGTATTGCTTCGAGGGAGATAGACGTATTGTGCCTACTTGTATGATCTCTTGGCTTAGTGCGAAGAAGATGATCAGTAAGGGTTGTAAAACGTTTATGTCCCATGTCAGAGACACCTCAGCCGAGCCACCGGAGTTGGGTCGAGTTTCAGTAGACAGTGATTTCCCAAATATGTTTTTTGATGATATCATTGGGTTACCACCAAAGAGAGAGGTGGATTTCGAGATCGAGTTGATGCCAGAATAACCCCATATCCATTCTGCTATATCGGATGGCTCCAGCTGAGATGACGAAGCTAAAGACCCAGTTGGAGGATTTAGTGGATCGTGGATTCATCATGCCTAGTATATAGCCTTGGGGAGCACTGGTATTTTTCATGAAGAAGAAAGATGGTTTATTGCAGTTAAGCATTGATTATAGACAGTTGAATTGGGTTACCGTGAAGAACAAGTACCCCCTCCCTAATAAAGATGATTTGTTCAATCAACTTCAGGGGGCGTTAGTGCTCTCCAAGATTGATTTGAGGTTGGGTTATCATCAGTTACGAGTTTGTGAGTTAGATAACCCGAAGACAACATTTAGGTCCCGGTATGGACATTATAATTTCCTGGTGTAGCCGTTCGGGTTGACAAACATGCAGACAGTGTTCATGGATTTGATGAGACGAGTATCTTAGGAGTATCTTGATCAGTTCATGATTGTCTTTATAGATGATATCCTTATTTATTCAAAGTTGGAGGAGGAGCATTTCAAGCATTTGAGGATAGTGTTGGAGACACTTAGAGCTCGACAATTACACACCAAGTTCTCAAAGTACGAGTTCCATTTGCATGGAGTCAGTTTCTTGGGACATGCTGTGTTCGCCAGGGGTGTATTGGTGGATCCAAGGAAGATCAAGGCTGTTGTATCATGAGAGTCTCCTCGAAGTGTAGTCGAGGTATGGAGCTTTCTAGGCTTAGCTGGTTATTAACGTCGTTTTGTAGTCAACTTCTCAGCGTTGCAGGCCCATTGTCGCGTTTGACACACAATGGCGAATCGTTTCTGGGGTCCAAAAAGTATTAGTAGAATTTTGAGGAGTTGAAGTCCAGATTGGTTTTTGCCCTGTTCTTACCTTGCCGGTAAGAGGTAAGGAGTATGTGGTGTATAGTGATGCGTTAAAGCACAATCTGAGTTGTGTGCTGACGCAAGATGGAAAGGTAGTCACTCAAACCTCTCGACAGTTGAGGTCACACGAGTGTAACTACCCGATCTATGATTTAAAGTTAGTAATTGTGGTGTTCTCACTGAAGATTTGAAGCCACTATCTGTATGGTGAGACTTGCAGAGTCTTCACAAACCACAAGAGTCTCAAGTACCTCAAGAGCCAGAAGGAGCTTAACTTGAGACAAAAGAGGTGGCTTGAGTTGATAAAAGATTACGATCTTATAATCGATTATCATCTCAGTAAAGCCAATGTGGTCGTCGATGCATTGAGCAGGAAGACCTCATCTTCCTTAGTTTATGTCCGTTCGGAGTATATGCCGATGTTGATGTGTTTGAGAGCATCCTGAGTTTAGCTTGACAGTGATAGCTCGGGAGAATTGTTGGCGTAGATTGTTGTCAGGCTGTCGTTACTTGAGGAGATTTGAACAAAGTAGTTAGAGGATTCGGTTTTGGTTCAGTTCAGGCAGCAGTTAGACAGTGGTATCGTAGGGGATACAATTAGTGAGTATAGAGTCTGAGATGATGGGATTCTGACTTTCCGAGATAGAGTTTGTATACCTCGAGATGAGGAGTTGTGTAAGTTGATTTTGATCGAGGCGCACAATTGCTTCGGGGATATGGTGTTTTTGAAAGTCACACCGTGGAAGGTGTGCTTTGGTTTCAGTAGCACAGAAAATTAACACCATATTATATCGGCCCGTATGAGATTATCAAGTAGATCAGGCCAAGGGTATACCGGTTGGTGTTGCCACCGTCCTTGGAGAGGATCCACAACATATTCCACGTGTCAATCTTGCGGAAGTACGTGTGGGATCCATCGCATGTGTTAGAGGCACCGCCAGTCAAGATTGCTAGTGATTTGTCATATCCCGCGCAGCCAATGGCTATCATTGACTGATCTGCTAGACAACTCCATAGACGTAGTGTTTCGATGGTCCAAGTATTATGGCATAGTGGTCGAATCGAGGAGTTGGGAGACTGAGGAGTCAATATGGGAGCGGTATCTGCATCTTTTCGAGTAGCATGGTATGTAAATTTTGAGGTTAAAATTTTTGTAAGGAGGGGAGGATGTGAAATCTCATCCTAGTCATATGTCCAGTCAACATGTTTATGCCTTGTCAACGTCGTCCTAGTGGTCCACATGTTCATTTGACACTTTGATTGAGTCAGAAATCAAGGAAGTAAAAATTACCATTTTACCCCTATTAGATTTGAGTTTGCTTTTGAGCTTGTTTTGAGTAGTCGGATGTCTTTGGGTCGTTCCATAGACCTTTGAGCCGGTTTTGCTGTGTTTGAGCCCGTTTACTCGCTCATTCGTTATTTTTCGGGCCCATTTATTTGCTATTAGGCCTTATTCGTTCCTTCCGAGCCCCATAAGACACTTCTAAACCGTGTTTGTTTATTTCCAAGCTCGACAAGACACCTCTGAACTAGGGTTTGGACCTAGCCTATTTAAGCCACCTTTGGATATCCTAAACCTATTAGCAGCCCACTCTCTTTTCTTTCAAAATCCCTATTACATTTCTTATTTCTCTTAACCATCCACTCTCCCAAATCTTCTCAAGGCAAGAATCTGCCTGCTAAATTTCTTGATTCCAGCGCCACATTAATCCTTCCTCTTTCTTTTTTTTCTTAATCTGCGTATCATATCATTGATTCCAAACCAATTCGGCACAACAACGGATATTTCCATTATGCTCGTTTGTTCTTGCATCCGTCAGTTGGTGTTAAATAGGTGTTTTGCGTGTATTGGTGATGATACAATAGGAGTGTTCCCTTTTCTGATTTTCGGTTGTCATTTTACAACTAGTTATTTATTCCGTTTGTTTGATTCAGGTGGTTCGGGTATAGGTGATAAAGGCAAGGAATTAGTCACTAATTCATCGACATGAGATATGAGAGTTTACGCCTCATAGGTTTGATTGGAACCCATTTTATATTTTCGTTTTTAAATCATATTGTATGATTTTGAATAAAGGAATATTTATTGTGTTTTTCTTGAGTTTTAATAGAGTAATGTGAAGAGAAAATACTGGACTGAGTTAAAGTTATTGACTCTTTGTCTTCTGTTTTTTCTCTTTAATGCGTCGTTCTTGGAAGATCACACTAACACCCTTTTGTTTTAACTTATTTTATTAATTTGTTAAAGAAAATAAAATTTTTTTAAAAAAGAATTATAGGAAATAAGAAGTGCTAGATGCGACAGGTTTTATTGCTTCTTTTTGTTCCTTCTTGTGTAATTTTTAATTTTTTTTCTTTTATTGTTTACTTTCTTTATATGCCAGCTTGTTACGGTGTCTTCTTGCTAACTTTTATATTTTCTGTATTTTGTGGGACACCATCTTCTTTTTTCTATGCAATTTTCTGGGTGCCTTCGTGACTGTTTTTTTTCGTTCCTTCGTTTTTATGGCGCAGCCTGTGCTGCTGCCCCTTTTGCTATTCTTTGTCTAATGGACAGTTTTAGGTCTTTGTACAGATATTCGTGTTTTGCCTTCTTTTTTTCCTTTTTATCCTTTTATCTTTTTGTTTTCTTTTGCCTTTTTATCTTGTCTTTTCCTTTGTATCTTACCACCACAACATGACAAACCTCTTTTTGTTTTTTTCTTAACAATTAATATATTAGAAAAGCCAGGAAGGAGTCATTTATGACAATTATTCTTTTACTTGCTATATCTTTTGATTGAGATATCCTTTAATTTATAGTTTTTGGGTTTACAAAAAGATTAGAACAAATAAATAATATGATTTGTGGGCTTAGATAAAATGTAAATTTTGGGGATTTATGTCTAATATTTATATTATATTTTAAAAAAGTGATTAATAATTTATATTTGTGAATTTTATAAATATTAGTTTATGGGCTTAATGTAATTATAAATTGAGTTTATATCTAGGTATGTTTAGGATGTCGTGACGCATTGCATGTTTTATTGTTTTTATAAATTATTGAGTACTATTATGCTATCTAAGCAGACTAGGTTTTACACATGTTTTATGTAATTTTGAGTATGGTACTTTACATACGATAATGTTTGTTTGGTCAATGCGAGGTGAGTATATAGAATCCTAGTGTTAGGGAAGAATTGTTTACTTGTTCGGGAGTCATAAGGGTGTTGTATCGTTTTACTTTGTTATGAGTATTGAGACATATATGACGTGTTTGTGTATTTCTCTGAACACTGACAGTAGGGTTATGTATAAGTATATTTTTTCCAAATAAAACTAACACTGTCAGAGGGCTTCCGGTTCCCCTTTAGCAGGGATACTTGTGAGGTATTCTATTATGTCCACCCCGATAGATTTCTATTGGCACTATTATCCCGTGTTTTATTGTCGTATTAAGCTATAACTTATTGAGTTGGATCTACGTTTTATGTTCTTCAAATCAAATGCATAATATTGTGTTTTGTGTTGCATCTGTTTTAAGTATGTTCTTTATGTTAAACGTTTTTTTTCTCGTATTTTTTGTTTGTTCCCTGTAGGACTCATGATGCTGTGACTCCTACTAATATTATTATCTCACTCGTTGTTGTTTTCCCTTTTCAGGAGTAGTTCATGAGACATAGGCTGTGTTTGGAGGTGTGAGCTTCATGCGACCTAGTTAGACTGTTGCATCTGCACGTTTTATATGGTTTTCTTTTCTGACATTTTTCATTTAGATTTTACTTTATGTTTTGGATTACACACTTGGATTATTATTTGTATTTTGGACACAGTATGTTTATGTTGTGGAGTTTAGGCCCGGTTTGATTTTTGAGTTTGTTTGTTATGGACTTGTTCGGGTTTTTGTTTTTATTTTAATAAAAGACTTCCGCTATCATTTATTATTCTGTGTTTCTGTGCCAGATGTCTTACTATAGTTGATACATGCTCCATTTCAATAAAATTAAATGCTTTGTTTCGAAAAATGTGTTTGAAAAGTCTTCGAAGCCTAGTGGGATTCTGATTGGTCCACGTGTTAGACTTGTCTGGGTTTCACATAAGAGCCAATTTTCAAGTTCAGATTTAATTGGATATTCCAAAATAAAATGATGGCGGTCTATTTGGTGACAATATACTATTATTTAGAATTTTTTTTCTTTTTTACTTGAGTAAAAGTCCTGTAAGCAAAATTCAGAAAACAAATGAAAGAGAAATATTTTTTTAAAAGAAAAGAAAATATTATATTTTAATATTAAAAAAATCATTATCAATTTTATTATAAAATAATTAAAATTTATTATTATAAATTTATTATTTCTATTTCTATTTCTATTTCCATTCCCAAAAGAAATCAAATAGTTAAAACAGCAGTTACTTGAGTAAAACTCATTAACTTATGGTTCTTTAGTCTTTTGCATCAACGAAAATAAATCTTTGTAACCAATATAGTGTTGGTACAATGATTTATTGCATTATATGTTCCCTTAACTCTAAAATTTGAAAAGTGCATTCATTGGGAATGTCCCATACTTAGAGGTGAATGGTATCATACCAGTTCATGATCTCAGAAAAGACCTCGATAAAATGAGTCTAAATGGTCAAGCCACATAAAGAAATTAATCTAATTGTTGAGTGGGATATTCTTTATAATTCAAAAAAAAAAATCTTTGTAAAACCTTATCTTCTGCAACTAAGGAAGTGATTCTACATAGTTAATGAAATGAGCGAAAAAGGTGACTACCATTTTAGGAGTTGCGGGCTACCAAAATTGTGAGGACCCCATCCTTGGAGGAACAACTCAACAACTGGAGTAACTAATCTCCAACTCAACTCATATATACGGTATTTTCTGAGGAGATTATGCACACATCTCTGGCCCAAGGCCAGGTGGAACACGTTTTATCCTTGGCCGCAGCCACCAGAATTCGAACCCTCACCCACTGCCTTTGGTGTCTACAAGGAGGATGACTGTCATTATCTCTCACCAATCTAGCTGAATTGGTGAGAGACATCCTCCTTGTAGGAACAAAATGCAGTGGGTGGTGGTTCGAATCCCGATGACAGCGACTGAGGATTAAACGTGTTCTATTGGGTCTTGAGCCGAAGATATGGGTGTAATCTTCCCAGGCAATACCTGATATGTGAGTTGAGTTGGAGACTCATTGCTCTAGTTGTTGAGTCGTTCATTGGAGATTTGTTGCTCCAGTTGTTGAGTGTTCCTTGGAGATTCGTTGCTCTAGTTGTTAAGTTGTTCCTCCAACAAGGGGGCCTTATAAAAATATTTAGAAGGGGACATTTTGTTCTTGGAGGATGAGTATTATGAAGAGACACAACCGTTGTATATTTGGGTTTGGATCACTTCGTGTTTATGAAATCATCAATTAGATTTGCCGGCATCCTACCTGTATCAATCACTTTATAAGACATGTAGTATCAATTAATTTTTGACACATGTGTTAATATAAGGTATAATCTTTTTGTCAAAAAAAAAAAGAAGGTATAATCTGGTTGTTGATGCATTGGAGATGTTTTTATAATTGGTTATTTATTACACATGTATTATATTAATAGTGAGATATATATATATAAATAAGAGTAATTAAATTTACTTATATTTAGTATTTATTATATAGCCGAGGAGATTAATTACTATTATCATCACAAATTTAATCTGAAATCCTGAAATTATTTCTAATAAAGGATTATTTTTTATAAAAAACTAACACAAATATAATTGGTGTTTATAATATAGCAAGAAGAGAAGAGATTAGTAATTATTATTATTATATTTATTTGAAATCATGAAGTTAATTGGATAAAAGATAAAGAATTATTTCTAATAAAAATTATTTCTGATAAAGAAAAATCACACACGTGGTCAAGTGCTGTAAAGAGTCAAGTTAGGCTCACATGAGTGTTTGACGGGTGAATTAAAGGTGTGAACAGTGATCACTGTTCACATGAACAGTAGTGATGTGTGAGTCATGCACCGGATGCACCTTAAAACTACCCCGTGTTTGATAAGTTGGAAACTTACTGGTACTTTCTCTAACTTAATGTGCACGCAATTGACTATTTTACGATAATATATTGGATTGTAGCTATAAGCTCTTCTTCACTTCAGAAGCCAATCTTCCCCTCAAAGTTTCTTGATTCGTACCATCATCTGGCTCTTTTGCAATCCCTAAGCTATGTGTCTCAAGCAAGCCATAGTTGCATGTTCATCTATTCCTTTGGTAAGTTGCATAATAAGGACTCTATTCCAGCTTCTTAGTATTCCAGAACCAACCTCGACGACCGCAGACTCTGTGCAGAGTTTCGTTTTGAAGGAGAAGGAAAATGATATATCAGCTGTTGTCAATAACAGATGCGCCCAGAAGCATTTCAAGCAGCTTCCACACATCCGAGGAGCTTGAAACCCGTTCTTCTAGCAAAATAATGGCTACCACTTAGATCCTTCTTAAAGCTACTGCACTCCAAACAGTAGTATGTCTTCTATGTTTTCCTCACGCATACTTAGTGGTGTTAAGACTTGCGTTTTTTCTTTTAGTTCTGCTAGCTAGCAAGCTTATTGTGATCGTATTAGCAGAAGAGAGAAAAGCTCATAGCTCTAAGAAAGTACCACTGAGATGCAGTGTTAGTATATATGTTTCTGAGGCCAAGCTGTCAGTTGTCAAAACGGAAGGTCTTAAATGCATCTGAAAGCTTGTAGCTTGTGCGCTTTGAGTATGAATTAAGGATAAATGTGCTGATTGAATATAAAGACTAAATTGTGAAGCTACTATTCTTTCCTCATCATCTTCTTCTTTCCTTATCATATATCTTCGACTAGCGGTGACTAGCACCTGATAATTAACATCGATACCTTGTAGAAGAAATGGCTGTGATCGGCAAGAATCTTGAAGAAATGGCTTGTATCGAGAAGTATTGGTAAGTATCAATTCAATATATTTGCAGGAAAACTTCCTGATTATATTTTCTCAGACAATATACCCCAAATGCGATGCTCAGTGTAAATACTTGAAGCACTAAGTAAGACAGCAAGAGATGGTGCCAAATTAACCATGAAACAAGACCAAGATGCATTCAGTTTCTGTCTGATTTTGCCTTTTGGGTACTCGCAGAGTTCACGTTATGGCCCTTCGTCAAAAGCTAAAATGCTTCACATCATCAACCAAAATGAAATTGATCTGATGATTCAAACGTCCGACTTAGAATAATTAAATAATGCGGTAGTTTAGTATATATCTACAGGCAGAGAATTTGGATACTCAGTCTGTGACTCTGTGTGCCTAAGCAAGCCATAATATATTCTCCTTCGTTGAATGAAAGGGTTATTTTATTTGCTTTATAAGATGCTACACATTGCCCTACCTCAGCCACACGTATCGTTGTAACAGCTGTTGTAACCAGAGAGAGAGGTGGAGTTCGAGATTGAGTTGATGCCCATATCAAACCCGATGTCCATTCTGCTATATCAGATGGCTCCAGTTGAGATGACGGAGCTGAAAACCCAGTTAGAGGATTTAGTGGGTCTTGGGTTCATCAGGCCTTATGTCTAGCCATGGGGAGCTCTGGTATTGTTCGTGAAGAAGAAGGACGGTTCACTGCAGTTATGCATTGATTATCGACAGTTGAATCGGGTTACTGTGAAGAACAAATACTCCCTCCTCAAGATCGATGATTTTTTCAACAAGCTTCCGGGAGCATCAGTGCTCTCCAAGATTGATAAAGGTTATCATCAGTTGCGAGTTTGGGAGTCAGATAACCCAAAGACAGCATTTAGGTCCCGATATGGACATTATGAGTTCCTGGTGTAGCTGTTCGGGTTGACAAATAAGCTAATAGTGTTTATGGATTTGATGAGCCGAGTATTTTGGGATTATCTTGATCGGTTCATGATTATCTTTATCGATGATATCCTTATTTATTCGAAGTTGGAGGAGGAGCATTTCAAGCATTTGAGGATAGTGTTGGAGACACTTAGAGCTCGGTAATTACATGCTAAGTTCTGAAAGTGTGAGTTCTAGTTGCAGGGAGTCAGTTTCTTAGGACATGTTATATATCAATCAGGGGTGTATTAGTGGATCCCAGGAAGATCGAGGTTGTTGTATCATGGGAGTCTCCTCGCAATGTGATTAAGGTATGGAGCTTTCTAGGCTTAGTAGGTTATTACCGTCGTTTTGTGGAGAACTTCTCAATGTTGGCAAACCCATTACCGCATTTATTACGCAGGGGCGAACCATTTGTGTGATCCAAGAAGTATCAGTAAAGTTTCGAGGAGTTGAAGTCCATATTGGTTTTTGCCCCTATTCTTACTTTGCTGGTAAGGGGTAAAGGGTAAGGAGTATGTGGTGTACAATGATGCATTAAAGCATGGCCTGGGTTGTGTGCTGTTACCGGATGGGAAGATAGTCACTTACACCGCTCGACAGTTGAGGTCACACGAGTGCAACTACCCGACCCACGATTTGGAGTTAGTAATTGTGGTGTTTGCGCTGAAGATTTGGCACCACTATTTGTATGGTGAGACTTGCAGAGTCTTCACAAACCACAAGAGTCTCAAATACCTCATGCCCAGAAGGAGCTTAACTTGAGACAAAGGAGGTGGCATGAGTTTATAAAACATTACGATCTTATAATCGAATATCATCTCAGTAAAGCTAATTTGTTCGTCGAGGCATTGAGTAGGAAGACCTCATCGTCCTTAACTTATGTCCATTCGGAGTATATACCGATGTTGATGTGTTTCAGAGCACCCCGAGTTTAGCTTGACAAAGATAGTTCAGGAGCATTGTTGGCGCAGATTGTCATCAAGTTGTCGTTACTTGAGGAGATTCGAACCAAGCAGTTAGAGGATTCGGTTTTGGTTCAGTTAAGGCAGCAGTTAGACAGTGGTGTCATAAGGGATACAATTAGTGAGTATAGAGTCTGAGATGATGGGATTCTGACTTTTCGAGATAGAGTTTGTGTACCTCGAGATGAGGAGTTGTGTAGGTTGATTTTGACCGAGGCGCACAATTGCGTCGGGGATATGGTGTTTCTGAAAGTCACATCATCGAAGGGCATGCTTCGATTTCAGCAACGGAAAATGTTAGCACCATATTGTATTGGCCCGTTTGAGATTACCGAACGGATTGGGCCAATGGTATACTGGTTGGTGTTGCCACCATCCTTGGAGAGGACCACAGCATATTCCACGTGTCAATGTTGTGGAAGCACTTTCGGGATCTGTCTTATGTGTTAGAGGCGCCACAAGTCGAGATTGCTAGTGATTTGTCATTTCCTGTGCAGCCAGTTGCTATTATTGACCGATTTGTCAGATAGCTTTGTAAACGTAGTGTTTCGATAGTCCGAGTATCTTGGTATAGTGGTCGGATCGAGGAGTCGATATGGGAGCGGTATCAGCATCTTTTCGAGTAGCACGGTATGTAAATTTTGAGGTCAAAATCTTTGTAAGAAGGGGAGGATGTGAAACCCCATCCTAGTTGTATGTCCAATCAGCACATTTAGGCCTTATCAGCATCGTCCTAGTGGTCCACGTGTTTATTTGACACTTTAACTGAGTCGAAAATCGAGGAAGTAGAAATTACTGTTTTGCTCCTATTAGACCCGAGTTTGCTTTTGAGCTCATTTTGAGTAGCTGGATGTCTTTGGGTTGTTTCATAGACCTTTGAGCCGGTTTTGTTGTGTTTGGGATTGTCTACTATTATTCGGCTATTCATTCTTTTTTGGGCCTGTTTATTTGCTATTAGGCCTTATTCGTTCCTTCTGAACCCGATTAGACACCTTCGAACCGTTTGGTTATTTCTAATTCCACTTAGTTATTTTCGTGCCGGACTCGTTTTCCTAGGCCGAATCACTAGGGTTTGGACCTAGCCTATTTAAGCCACCTTTGGATATCCTAAACCTATCAGCCTCCCACTCTCTTTTCTTTCAAAATCCCTAATACGTTTCTTATTTCTCTTAACTGTCCAATCTCCCAAATCTTCTCAAGACAAGAATCTGTTCGTTAAATTCCTTGATCCTAGCGTCGTATGAATCCTTCCTCTTTCCTTTTTTCTTAATCTGAGCATCGTATCATTGATTCCAAACCAACTCGGCACAACAAGGGATATTTCCACTATGCTCGTTTGTTCTTGCATCCATCAGTTGGTGTTAAATAGGTGTTTTGCGTATTGGTGAGGGTACGATAGGAGTGTTCCCTTTTTTATTTTCGGTTGCCATTTTATAGCTGGTTATGTATTACATTTATTTGATTCAGGTAGTTCAGGTATGCGTGATAAAGGCAAGGGCCTAGGCTTCGTCGGTTTGATCGAAATCCATTTTATGTTTTCGTTTTTAATTCTTATTGTATGGTTTCGAATGGAGGAATATTTATTGTATTTTTCTTGAATTTTAATAGAGTGATGAGAATAAAAAACGATAGGCTGAGTTTAATATATTAGAAAAGCCAGGAGGGAGGCATTCATTAGAGTTTTTCTTTGATTTGCTATATCTTTTGATTGAGATATCCTTTAACTTATAGTTTTTTAGGTTTACAAAAGTATTAGAACAAATAAATAATATGATTTGTAGGCCTAGATAAAAAGTAAGTTTTTGGGATTTATGTCTAATATTTATGTTGGGTTTTCAAAAAGTGATTAATAATTTATATTTCTGAATTTTATAAATATTAGTTTATGAGTTTAATGTAATTATAAATTGAGTTTATATCTGGGTATGCTTGAGGATGTCGTGACACATTGCATGCTTTACTATTTTTATAAACATATTATTAAGTACTATTATGTTATCTAAGTAGACTAGTTTTTACACATGTTTTATGTACTTCTGAGTATGGTACTCTACAGACAGTAACGTTTGTTTGGCCAATGCTAGATGAATATATGGAATCCCAGTATTAGAGAAGAGTTGTTTACTTGTTTGGGAGTCGTATATGTGTTATGACGTGTTTGTGTATTTCTCTACACCCTGGTAGTAGGGGTACATATACGTATATTTTTTCTAAATAAAACTAACAATGCCAGTGAGCTTCTGGTTTGTCTTTAGCAGGGGTACTTGTGAGGTATTTTGTTATGTCCACCCCGATAGGTTTTTATTGGGAACTATTAGCCCGTATTTTATTATCGTATGGTGCTATAACTTATTGAGTTGGATCTACGTTTTACGTTCTTCAAATCAAATGCATACTATTGTGTTTTGTGTTGCATCCATTTTAAGTATGTCTTCTCGTATTTTTCGTATATGCCTTTGTTCCCTATAGGACTTATGATGCTATGACTCCTACTGAGATTATTATCTCACTCGTTGTTGTTTCCCTCTTTCAGGAATAGTTCGTGAGCCATAGGTTGTGTTTAGAGGTGTGAGCTTCATACAATCTGGCTGGAATATTGTATCTGCACATTTTATATGGTTTTCTTTTCTGGCACTTGGATTATTATTTGTATTTTGGACACACTATGTTTATGTTGTGGGCTTGAGGTCTGGTTTTATTTTTGGTTTTGTGTGTTATGGACTTGTTCGGGTTTTCGTTTTTATTTTAATAAAAGACTTCCGCTGTCATTTATTACTCTGTGTTTCTGTGCCAAATGTCTTACTGTAATTAGTACATGCTCCATTTTAATAAAATTAAACACTTTTTTTTCAAAAAATAAATTTGAAAAGTCTTCGAAGCCTTGTGAGATTTGGATTGATTTATGTGTTCGGCTTGTCCGGATTTCACAACAATAAGAGCCTAGTTTTCAAATTGGGATCCTTAAGGGATCCAGATTTAACTAGATATTCCAAAATAAAATGATGTGGTCTATTTGGTGACAATATACTAATATTTAGATTTTTTTTTCTTTTTTGCTAGAGTAAAAGCCTTGTCAGCAAAATTCGGAAAAAAAAAACGAAAGAGAAATATTTTTTAAAAGAAAATAAAATATTATATTTTAATATTAAAAAAAATTCATTATCAGTTTTATTATAAAATTATTATTTCTATTTCTATTTCTATTTCTATTTCCATTCCCAAAAGAAATCAAAAAGGTAAAACAACAGCTACTTGAGTAAAACTCATTAACTTATGGTTCTTTAGTCTTTTGCATCAACGGAAATAAATCTTTGTAACCAATATAGTGTTGGTACAATGATTTATTGCATTATATGTTCCCTTGACTCTAAAATTTGAAAAGTACATTCATTGGGAATGTCCCATACTTAGAGGTGAATGGTATCATACTAGTTCATGATCTCAGAAGAAACCTCGATAAAATGAGTCTAAATGGTCAAGCCACATAAAGAAATTAGTCTAATTATTGAGTGAGATACTCTTTATAATTAAAAAAAAAATCTTTGTAAAACCTTATCTTCTGCAACTAAGGAAGTGTTTCTACATAGTTCATGAAATGAGCAAAAAGGTGACTGCCATTTTAAGAGTTACGGGCTACCGTAATTGTGAGGACCCCCTCCTTGAAGGGACAACTCAACAATTGGAGTAACTAATTTCCAACTCAACTTACATAAAAGGTATTATCTGGGGAGACTATGCACACATCTCTGGCCCAAGGCCAGGTGGAACAAGTTCAATCCCTGGCCATAGCTATCGGGATTCGAACCCTCACCCACTCATTTTTGTTCCTACAAGGAGGATGTCTCTCACCAACTCTCACCAATCTAGCTAAATTGGTGAGAGGCATACTCTTTGTATGAACAAAAGACAGCGGGTGGTGATTCGAATCGCGATGGCAGCAACAGAAGGATTAAAGTATTCTATTGGGCCTTGAGTCGGAGATATGGTCGTAATCTTCCCATGCAATACCTTATATGTGAGGTGAGTTGGAGATTAGTTGCTCTAGTTGTTGAGTTGTTCCTTGGAGATTCGTTGCTACGATTGTTTTGTTTTTGGAGGATGAGTATTATGAAGAGACACAACCGTTATCAATTAGATTTGCGGGCATCCTACCTCTATCATTGTTGATGCATTGGAGATGTTTTTATAATTGGTTATTTATTACACATGTATTATATTAATAGTTATATATATATATATATATATCAGAGTAATTAAATTTACTTATATTTAGTATTTATTATATAGGCGAGGAGATTAATTACTATTATCATCACAAATTTAACCTGAAATTATTTCTAATAAAGAATTATTTCCTATAAAAAAATAATACAAATATAATTGGTGTTTTCTAATATAGCATAAAGAGAAGAGATTAGTAATTATTATTATTATAAATTTTATTTTGAAATTATGAAGTTAATTGGATAAAAAAGATAAAGAATTATTTCTGATAAAGAAAAATCACACATGTGGTCAAAGTGATGTAAAGAGTCAAGTTAGGATTACATGAGTGTTTGACAAGTTGGAAAATTATTGCTACTTTCTCTAACTTAATATGCACGCAATTGATTATTTTACGAGAATATATTGGATTGCAGCTGTAAGCTCTAATTCACCTCAGAAGCCTATCTTCCCCTCAAAGTTTCTTGATTCGTACCATCATCTGGCTCTTTTGCAATCCCTAAGCTATGTGTCTCAAGCAAGCCATAGTTGCATGTTCATCTATTCCTTTGGTAAGTTGCATAATAAGGACTCTATTCCAGCTTCTTAGTATTCCAGAACCAACCTCGACGACCGCAGACTCTGTGCAGAGTTTCGTTTTGAAGGAGAAGGAAAATGATATATCAGCTGTTGTCAATAACAGATGCGCCCAGAAGCATTTCAAGCAGCTTCCACACATCCGAGGAGCTTGAAACCCGTTCTTCTAGCAAAATAATGGCTACCACTTAGATCCTTCTTAAAGCTACTGCACTCCAAACAGTAGTATGTCTTCTATGTTTTCCTCACGCATACTTAGTGGTGTTAAGACTTGCGTTTTTTCTTTTAGTTCTGCTAGCTAGCAAGCTTATTGTGATCGTATTAGCAGAAGAGAGAAAAGCTCATAGCTCTAAGAAAGTACCACCGAGATGCCGTGTTAGTATATATGTTTCTGAGGCCAAGCTGTCAGTTGTCAAAACGGAAGGTCTTAATGCATCTGAAAGCTTGTAGCTAGTGCGCTTTGAGTATGAATTAAGGATAAATGTGCTGATTGACTATAAAGACTAAATTGTGAAGCTACTCTTCTTTCCTCATCATCTTCTTCTTTCCTCATCATCTTCTTCTTTCCTTATCATATATCTTCGACTAGCGGTGACTAGCGGTGACTAGCACCTGATAATTACATCGATACCTTGTAGAAGAAATGGCTGTGATCGGCAAGTATCTTGAAGAAATGGCTTGTATCGATAAGTATTGGTAAGTACCATTTCAATATATTTGCAGGCAAACTTCCTGACTATATTTTCTCAGACAATATACGCCAAATGCGTAGGCCACAAGATGTTCATTGTAAATACTTGAAGAATCACTAAGACAGCAAGAGATGGTACCAAATTAACCATGAAACAAGACCTAGATGCATTCAGTTTCTGTCTGATTTTGCCATTTTGGGTACTCGCAGATTTCACGTTATGGCCCTTCGTCAAAAGCTAGTATGTTTCACATCATCAAACCAAAATGAAATTGTCCGACTTAGAATAATTAAATAATGCGGTAGTTTAGTATATATCTACAGTCAGAGAATTTGGAGACTCAGTCTGTGACTCTGTGTGCCTAAGCAAGCCATAATATATTCTCCTTCGTTGACTGAAAGGGTTATTTTATTTGCTTTATAAGATGCTACTCTGAGCCACACGTATCGTTGTAACAAAGTCTATTCTGTGTAAAAATAGTTGGGTGCGCGCAAACAAAATGGAAACCTGAAGCAAGGAAGAATTTCTACTATTATAGCGTCGGTCTGCACTAATACTTGTATGACCTTAGATATTCAGTAAGATTCAACTAATTCGGGCATATGATGAAACATGATTACAAGCGTGGGCGACAGTAACTTACAACAACAAAAATGACCCTCAGGGAAGTGTTTGGCTGATTAAATACAACTTCTGGCCGTCACCAATCATGTCTGCATCAAGAATTTTACCAGAATCTTCTGAAAGGATGCAAGAACCACCAGGAAGCTGTAGCTGCTCTGCTGCCGCTTCAATGAGCTCTTCTATAGTGGGGGGAACCCACAACACCACTCCGGGTGCTTTTTCTCCTTCTGGAGCCCGTGGGTGATAAGGGAATATTGTACATTTTCTTCGGTGGGTTTTATCTGCAGTAACGTTGTTGGGTTTTTAATTGGGATCAAATAACTTGTAGGGACGGATATACAGGAGCAGCCAGAACCTTGATTTCATAGTTTTCTTACCTGAGATTTCAAGGAATTCTGATAATTGAGCGGCCTTTGCATCTTCCAGTAGTTTGATCAAATTCTTGTTTCCACTCGCCCGACCGTCATCAAGTGGAGTGTTTCCCCATCTGTGCAATTGAAATAGGGAGGACGAGTTTCGTGATTTGTTAGCCAGATAATTAGTATTAATCCTACTGAATATGGAAGTACCATCTTGCTATGTCATATAAGACAAAAAAAACCGATGTTGCCTGCAAATCTACCTGTCCTTTGAAAAAACACTAGCTCCAGCCTCCAAAAGCAATTTAGCCATTAGATATAATCCTTCTGAAGCAGCTACATGAAGTGCGGTTCTGTGATCATAATCCTTGGAGTTGGGATCAGCGCCATTGGACAAGATTCTTCGTAGAAAATCTGAATCTCCCTTTGCAACAACTGTACATAGATAACTACCAGTATTATCTATGTTCAAAGAGGCCCCCTCTTTTGTAAGTAAAGATGCAACTCGATCGTGGCCGTTCTTGATGGCTTCCAGTAAGGGTGTATTTCCAAATTTATCTGTTCGAGGTATATTATTAGTACACATTCATGTAATACAAACATGTCAAATAAAAAACTTACCTTTGGCATTAATATCGACACCTCCTTGAATTAGAAACTCTGTTATGTGCTCGTAACCTCTCGATGCTGCAAGATGCTGTTAACAAAACACTTTCATCAGATAAATCATTTTGCCTCGTTATTATCACATTGAAAGAAATCATCAGCAATCCATACCAATGGCGATCTTCCATCATAATCTGTTCTGTTGGGATCAGCACCTGCCCTGATAAAACCTTTTAGCTGATAAAGCTCTCCATGGTGCGCTGCACTGTTGACCCTTAAAGCAAGTTCAGCTTCTTGTTTTCCAATATGAAATGTGATATCTGATTCCAGTTGTTTATCTCGAAGATTGGATTCTTTTCCCTGTTAATATTTACAGTTTAGACGAGGTGAAAAACTAATCTCTTCTTAAGAAGAACAAATATGAAGTTTAAAGACATATAAACCACTCAAACAAATATAATCCAATCTGCAATAGGTTACAATGTGAAAAATAAACAACGGGACTTAAGTATGGAAATAGACCCTTGCGAAGAGATTATTTACCTTCAAAATATTGTTTAATATTTTGCGTCCATCATAAAAGTATATCTCAAGTATATTTGAAAATGATTGTTTGTCAAGCCGCAGAAGCCTGCATAACTCACACACTCGGATTGTATAAGGCTGCGGAATGTTGCAAAGAATAGAGATTTCACCAAATGAACTCTTAGGCTGTAGCAGTGAGACAGACTCTTCTGATCCATCTTCCCCTATCCCTACCTTCTCCTGCATAAAACGAAAACAAAGAATTTATAGAAAACCACATCTTAAGTAATTTCAAAGCTAAAAAAGTATAATGATCAATGCTACATTTGAAAGCCAAAGCATAACAGTGTGAATCTCTATATTTATCGCTAACTTAGAATTACGGGAACAATCTTCAAATAAACAAACTAGAACAACACATTGGAAATCTATATCTGTAAAATACAAATTCTTACCAGAACACCGTGACAAACGAAATAAAGTTGATCTACCACATTCCCCTGTTCCATAATCACTTCTCCGGGGAGGAAAAATTCCTCATGAAGCTTAATGGCCTGCAAAATGAAAGAGAAACAGAATCAGAATACTGTCAATGGATTGTAGCTGAGACAAGAAACTATAGAATAAAACATCAGAAATTCAGAAAATAAGTCAAGAAGGACACATACGATCTGATTGATAAATTCTGAAGAACAACCATGAAATAACGGAACCTTTTCGATATATGGCATGTATAGAGTTTGGGAAATCTGCAAAGAATTAAAAAGCCAACTTTTTTATTGTATGTCACATAGGGAAAATTAAATATTGCATTAACTAAAACACAAAGATTGGGTTGACACTACAAAAAAAAAAATGAATGTGATACTCAACAAATAGATGGATTTTTCTCCCGTGTGATGCAGGGCTACAATAACAGAAAAAAAAGAAAAGAAAAGAAAAAAGAAGAGAGAAGCAGTGTGGCTTATAGCTCTTGCCTGTAGAATGTAGTTAATTAAGGTAACTTAGTTGGGTACAGGGCAAAAGGTATAATGCAAGATGATGTCAGCTTCTGCTTTATGTTAGAACTTATTTATATATTATATCAAATATTTATAATGAAAAGTCTTCAAGGTGTTATGGTCTGACACTTTTTTTAATGCATGATTGGATTATTTTTTTCTCTTCTTTAAGGGTTAAGGGTGACAATTTTGCGGTTCTTCTTCCTCTGCTTTGTTTTACTATGTTTCTGACAGTCTCTATCAGAACTGCCGTGCTTTATTTGTAGCCCTTGGCTCAGCTGGACCTAAAGTTTGCGTGATAATGCTAGTATTCCTTAAACAAGAGGCAACTGGCCAACCCCGTAATAGTTCCAATAAGAGTTTTTATCTTGGACATTTATTTTTTCTCAATCCTAGAAAGAATTTGTGTTTACAGAATATAGGTCCATTTAAAAAGTTTGAAAACAATAATTATAAAATACAGCACAAATTGAAAATATCAGAGAAAGTATATTGTTTTACCTTAGCACGAATAGAGATTGGAAGATCTTGAAGAACAGAAGCCTCTGTATAGCTACTCTCATGCTGTAAGCGAACATGGCCTTTAATCTGATTACGAATTTCCTTCCCAAGTCTATTTCTGTTTATATATTTTAGAAGATCAGTCATTTTGTCTCTGTATTTTTCTGTCTTGGATCCTTTTACGATTAATGCCGTCATATTACCAATCAAATAAGCACCGAGGATCATGTCAAAAGACACATATATCATTACGAATATCATTTCCCTCAGATTGACTGCATGAATATCTCCATAACCTGCAGGTGACAGAGCAATGTTCACCGGTTAATACAGAACAACCCAACTAAATACATAAGTACAGTATATATGTTCTTAAACTTGATTATTAATTATGGGCAAGTAATGTTATTTATTTTATTCTATGAAGTTTAGTTGTACTTACCAACAGTGGCCATTGTGACAATTGCAAAATACAAAGAAGTAATATATCGCTTCCAGAGATCAATCTCCCTAAAGTGGGAGTAACTGTAGTCACCCAACTTCAAACTTCCAATCCATGTATAGCCTTCTTTAGAAGCTGGCATAGTGGTTGCCAAGTAATAGAAGATGCAGGCTGCGGTATGTGTGCAGTATAGCTCTACAACTATAAGTTTTACAATTCTGGTAACGATATAATTGATTCGTATATCCTTCTCTAACCTTTGGAAGAAATCTGTGACTTTCCGCACTCGACATAACCTAATCCACAAAAGATATCTCACTTCTTCTATGTTTCCGGAAGCCTGTATTAACAAAAAAAATTCCCAAAATGATTATAAAAGGAGCCAATACTTTGTAAGAATTAAAATTACAATATTCATGATAAATAATGAAAATGTTGTCTAGAGTTTAGTTTACTACTTAACATAATACATAGCATTCCTCTAATCTTCTGAACTCAGCGAGAAATTATTGTAGTATGTTGATGTAAGGTGTTGTATGTTGAAAGGAACAATCATAGGGAAACAAATGTCTATAGTGGTGTCGTTTATATACTTATAGCGACTATCATATTCTTTATGAATAGAAGCTGAAAAAGACCCTTCATCATTTTTTCTAATTTTCTTTTTCTGTTGAGTAAGAGTGGCATAAGGCAGGCATGAAAAAAAGACAACAGTTGAACTGCATAATTTGGAAAGAAAAACAGCGATGGTTGTGGGTTATCAACATCTAAGACTTAGAAAATATTTGAGCCATGGCATGAAAATACCTTGTAGATGTTGTCCCATGGCATGCAAGCAAGTAAATCAATGATAAAATGAGATTTTAGGTATCTGTAAGAATAAAATAAGAGAGTTAGCAGCTAATTCAGACAAATGAAACCTATATAGAACAACACAAGTGTATCATATTATGCAATGGATACTGGTAGTCTTTTTTGGAAAAGCACACTCAGTTTAAAAAAATATAGACAGCAAACTTATGTTATTTTATCTATCGATCCTTTCCCTTCATATTTTTACCTTACTTTAAGTTTTACTCAAAAAAGAAGGGAGCAAGGAAAAAATAAAAAGAAAAAGCATCTCCCTAGTTAGCCATCTACATAGTATTAAGATTAGAGTGTCGAGAAGACTGACCTAAGTGCAATAGGGGTGCGCTTATAGACCATACGGTAAGTCTGTCTGTCTCTGTATGCAACGAAAAATTGCAATAAAATGTCAACAAAGAAAGCAACCTGTCCCACGACATCCAATATAAAAAGGTGTTGAGGCATTCCTCGGAAAAAACCGAACTCCAGGGGCGTAAAGACGGACGAATACACAGCCCATATCAATATAAATTTCGTCCATGCACGATACCACCTGCAGTTTTTGGACTTCAATTATTATCTTTTTTTTAACATGACTTCTGACAAATTGTGGATCGAAAGTATAATAAACATGATTTTATAAGGTGTCATGCAAGTATAAGGGATTATCGGCAAATTTTTGTATCTTCCACAATAAAATTAAATTTTATTGTAATGCTACTTTTCAACTATAAAAAACTGGAAATAGATTAAAAATAGCAAGTAATCTTTATATGATAATCAAACGAGTTCATTCGACCAAGACGAGAGCATGTTCCATAGTTCAGGAGAAAAAAACATGCAGGAGGTCATGTCCATAATTCTCATCATTTTGGGCAAATTTCCAGAACAGACGCACAGCTTTTGTCACATATCAAAAATGTTACAAGAAGTGAACTAGAAACCAGTTAGGACAGTTATAAATATATCAAATCCGAAAATTGAAAAAGAAAATCAAGTAATTGAAAGAAAAATAAAGGATAAACATATATTTATAAGACAATATTGTGTTTTAGTAATCCCCAAGAAACCGCAACATGCTTTCCTTAATTGACTGGGTATGCATAGTATTTTTAATCATCCGCCAAATCATTATATTTTTTTCCACCAATCACCTTCGCCTACTGCTATATATTTTTCCGTAAAAAAATGTTTGGTATAAATCACTCTGGAAGCCACATTATGATTTTTGTATAATTTTTTAATCTCACACCTAAGACAGCCAGTACCATGGGTCCAAGGAGAACCACCGGTCTGTAGGTTGCCTACCCATTGAATAATTTCTCCCTTATCATTTACGCCTACATATTTGAACATCGAAAAGATGATAGCATGTTCGGATTGTCTCCCTCCATCCGAAGCAAGTAAAAGCAAATCACTATCATCAGAGCAACTATTCATTTTTATAACCTCCAAATTTTTGCTTAATTGGTTCCTTTGAACAATTTATGAAACAATATTCTCAAGAACTAAGTACGGTATAAAATAGTTTTTATTAGGAGTCCTAATTGGTAACCGCCCACTTCCTCTAGCCATTTGAGTTCCTTCTTCTTCTTTTCTGTTGCTCCCAAAGACAAGCTATCAAAACCACAAAGGATCACCAAGTTCAGAAGTAGCTAAGAATAGATTAATCACTATTATTAACTATAAATACCTTACATTCTTTTAAAAAGCTTAATCACTGGTTAATTGTGATTAAATTAGTCTTAAATTTTGAAAATTAAAACAGAGTTCTTCTAAATTTAAGCTGCATTTTGTGGGACCCTACACGTGATTACACGGTCAGCTGGACCATATAAATGGAAACAAATCAGTGACAAGTTAGCCAAATCTGCATCGTTCACGTGTCATGTTTTTTGCCATCTAATATTACACCACTACTAAGTATTAGTTAATAACTGACCACAAACAATAGCTTCCAGTAACTATCAGCCACGTGTACAACCATGGCGGGAACGAAGGCTACCGACTAACAAATCAAAAACAGTTACCTCAAAAAAACAAAAACAAAAAAGAAAAGAAAATACAGCCACGATTGCTGGAACACACTTAACGCCATTTCTAAATTTGAAGAAACGGAAGGATAGAAGTGTGACCTGTTATCCGGATGGATGATGAATCCTTTAGAGAAGTCAAGGATACCGTTGATTACCGATTCCCGGCTGAACAGTCGCCAAGCGACCTGGTCGCGGAGACCGAACTCGCTCTCTAAAAGATCGAATCTACTACCTCTTGATGATTTAATCCGATCATTCAAATCCTGCACTTCGTACTCTTCCCCGCCATAGTCTTCCGACGACGGCTCGTCGTCCTCCTCTTCATTTCGCCTGTTCTCCATGTCGTGCCGTCCCATAATAAGAATAGATCGTTCACAGCTTCTCCAGCATTGGATAAGGTGCACGATAACTATATATTTGGTCAGAAAAAAAAAGAAGAAGAAAAGAAACAGAGTGCACGTGCGTAGCTAGCGAGAGAGTTCGAGAGTTAGAGAGTTAGAGAGAGAGGCAAAAAGGAAGGATGCATAACTGGGGAGAAAGACGGGTATAACGGTGAGATGATTTATACTTTACGAGAGAAAAAGCTCACGAGAAGAATGGCGCTTTTGGATACGGTGAAACGGAAAAGAAACGAAATGACGTTTACAAACTTCCAGGGTTGTCTTAATGATAGGTCTGGTCGTCGCCGGCTTGAACAGATGTCTCGAGAACTCAAGGCTGTGAGGGATTTATACTACTCCATTTGTGTGATGATGACGTGGCGCCTACTAATAATATTTATTAATTCAGTTAAAATAATGGCGCCTCCATGTTTCCATGTATCGTAGCCGGCGCTACGTGTGCTCTCTTTCTTTTTTTTTCTTGTTATAAGATTATTTTCTACACCACGTTTAAATAGTCTTGAAGTGATTAGGGCAACTCTAGCATGATTAGCTCAAGTGCGGGTCGCTTGATTGGTACTTTTTCTGTTGGCGCCTTGTTTAGGAAGGGGTTTGAATTTGATTATGTGCTTGCTTGTTGTCGTGGATAAACAAAAATATAAAAAATTATATATTTGTATGTGCCTAGACATTCCTCACGGCACAAATGTCTGCTGCAGATGAAGTGAGATAGGTTGACGGGCTTTAAATTCTTGCAGGAATTCCTTAAATAAAAACAGTGACGATCTTGGCACGATGAAGCTTGTAAGAGAAAAGCCGAGGGTCAACTATTCATTGCGAAAACGTTGTCTACGAATTGTTTGTTTTGTTCGAATATAGTTTCGTCTGACACCTGATCAGAACAAGTGCCTTGCTTTAACGATATATGGCTATGTTTAGTACAAGTGGAGCTTCCACTAAGACCAGGTGACATGTAGTTTGTGGAGATTTAGGTTGTTCCACATCCAAATGGACATTTCTAAATTCTAATCCTGCTTATCTGCTTCCTCCTTTCTCAGTATATTAGTGCCGACCCAATCCCACTGAGATTAGTGGTTGAGGTTAATTCCGTGAAAATATTATAATTACAACTTAACGTTGTTTAAGTTTGTTTGCTTTTTCAAGTTTACATATATGAGAAGTAATGCTCGGTAAATTACTTGTAAATTTTTTCTATTTTCAATCAAAATCTACTCATTCTGTATCGACTGCTTCCCGAAAGTCGATGTATTAATTTCGGGCAGGATGGTCTACATTGGGAGTTGAGTTTCATGAATGGGCTGTTTTTGGAAAGGGAGTTCTCTCTTACAAGACGAGGCCATCAGGGAGATTGCTAGCCACCAGCATGCTTGGTGGCCTGACATTATCCACTTTTTGGCACTATGGACTAATTTACAAAGAGCATAATGGGGACGAGAAAGGCATGCCACAAACTGCATCCAAAATGGGAATCTACAGTCACATGCCACTGACTGCTTTGATTAGTGCCTGCTTTGACTGCTTTGACTGCTGTGACTGCAAGCAAAAAAAATTGCTTTTTGTCCACTTTGATTTAGATTAGTGCCTCCAAACTGATCAGGGTCGCAGAAATAGTCTGAGCAAGATGCTCAACTTTTTTACCCGAATTTAATCCATCTCATTGGACGCTTCACAACCAATTACAAACTGCAATATTTTATGTTCTTAAGAGCACGAATGCCTTTATAACCGTTAATAATGTAATAAGATTCATTTATTTTTTATTAAATATTAAAATTCTGTCATTAATTTTAAATATAATATATTTAAAAAATTTTAGGTTAATTAGATTTATTTGAACTCCCCATTCTACTGAAAAGCTATCATCCGTCACTGTCAATGACTCCTCAAGACCGGCCTCTTTTGCTGTTTTCATGGAACCACCACTACGCTCGACTGACAAGGCAGCCAACAACTCCATTTTCTTCGTTTTTAATGATTCAACCTTTTCCATATGGAATCTTGTAAGAACATTGAATGGAAATTGGACGAGAAGAGTAATGATACTGCGAGCAGAAACCAAGCATTGCCCTCTGTCAACCGAACGGCTTACGGTTTGTGTAAATGTTTGGTACGCGATACGTTGTTTCTGTTTTGTTAGTACATACTGGTATTACCAAATCATTAGGTGGTGGAATTGATTTATTTAACTTCGGCCATTTAAAACTAATTTTGGTTACGAAATTATGAACAACCGGGTTGATGCATCAGTGCGGCGAGTAATTGCGAGTTTTTCTTCCTCTTACAACTGAGACTAAGTGCCTTGCTTTGGTGGTATATAGCCATGTTTAGTACAAGTGGAGCTTCCATTGAAACCAGGTGCAATGTAGTTTGTGGAGACTTAGGTGGTGTGCAAGCTTAATAGGAGAACCAAAAGGGGGTGACAACTTTTTCATCATTGGTCAAATTAATAAACAAACTAAACTGTTTAGACAACATATCGGTATGTGACATATCTTCCTGCAGTTTCACTAGACCTGATAATTTTCACAACTTGTCCGCGCTTCAGCCCATAGTATCTTGCAACTGGATCATTCAACTGAATACGAGGCAGCTGCAACCGATCCAAGACAAATGTCAGAAACTAATATCACATGCAACAAAACACTGAATATGCGTTTCGAAATGTGAATATTCAAACTCTATCTCTAGGAAGCAACTCAACCATACAACTTTCTATTCAACAAATCTTCCAATCAAATGGCTGAGAAACGCTGGATTCAAAACGTTGACATTAGGCCTCATCCATAGCACACAACCATTCATGAAATTGCATATAGTTTAATCTGATATAAAAACCTAATAAAACAGGATTAAAGGGTATTATAACACGTGACATGAGCTTAAATCATACATAATGCTAGCTAACCTGTGTTTCTTTTACAGTATATCTCTCCAATAAAGTCTTCTTCTCTTCGGCAGTAAGCACCTGATGTTCAGGGACAAGAAAATGCTCTTTGATGTTGACTAACAGCTCTGCTTCCTGTATAATGAAGTCGAAAGATATGAATAGGATCACTGAGATGCTGAGAAAGAGGTAGGTTTTCACTAGAACTCTCGTTTAGGAAGACAAATTAGAAGGAATCCACGACTTATGTTATTCCATATGTTCAGTGGACAAAAAGAAACCAAACCTTGCCAAGCGTGACAAGAAAATCTAATGCGAAAGACACATTCCGTGCGCAACATAGACCAAATCACAGATATTCATGGACTTCCGAGGAGGGCAACATTCATGTCTCAAACAATACAGGTCATAAAGACAACAATGGTAAAATAGAAGCTGGTTAAAAAAGATCTCAATTATGGCTCTATTTTTTAACATAAAATAAAATGAACTGCAAAATCTACATGCAAGAAAAGCAAGGAAATAGTGTAGAGCTGAAACAGAGGGACTGCCACACATTCTGTAGATAGATAACAGGGAACTCATAGCAAGGTATAACTAAGAAACGAGAAACATATTAGCATATCTACAAACTTTCTCATACCCAAAAGATCTATCATATTACATAAAACAACGATCAACTCTTTCTCACCTGAAAGACCTCTAACTGGAATTTCGCAGATATCTCGCTTATACAAGTTCGAGCGAACGGAGTCAAATTGGCCTGAGCAACCAATATTGCGTTATAAACATTCTCTGCCTTCATGCGAGCGCTATAAGTTTTCATCGTCTTAACCCCAACCTTCACCTCTTCTGGAAAAAATACATAAATCTATGCCAAATAAAAGCAACGATAAGAAAGCGAGCAACATAATAAAAGTAAAAGAATTGAGAAATCACCGACGAAGCCCAACAGAACAAAAAAAAATAGTGAGGAAATATATAAACATAAAAGCATCGATATGAAAACCAACATAAGAAAAAAAAGCAGTGAGGGAACAGAAAAACCCGTGCCAAACAAAAGCACCAATAAGAAGAAGAAGAACAACAGACCAACTAAAAGCAGTGTGGGAAAAATAAAAAAGGAAAAGGCTAAACAGGTATGCCTGAGAGGATTCATCGTGTATCTTGTGCTTGGCAAGGAAGAGATCTTCCCGCTTCATGTTCTCACCGTACTTATTCTTGAATCCCTCAAGTGTGCCATTAAGCTCAAAGTCGGAGATTTTATAACCACGGTCATGGAGCATCTGCAGCACCGTACGCCGGATTCTGAAGAGGCGCTTCACTTCCTCGTCCGACAGAGTCATCCTAAACCCTAGGCAATGAATAACGGTAAACCCTGGGTAACGAAGAATTGAAGATCGATAATCTCCCCTTGCATACGATACTTAATTTACTTTATAATGGGCTAGCACCGACTCTGTTTATTTATTTGGGTCAGTGCATTTTGATTATGAAATATGGCCCATGGGCTGCCGCCCATTTGCTACCCTTGAGAAAGCGAAGCATTATAGAATGGTTGGTTTAGGTTCTCACTTTGGTCTCTCTTTGAGCCACGACTCACGAGTCATGTTTGACTGAAACTACAAAAATTAACAATTAAAAATCTGGTCTTTTATAAACTCTTTTTAACATAACTCCCAAGAGGATGGTATTGTGGGTTTCACCAGAGCAAAGGTAATCTACAGTAACGAAGGGAAGGCAGGATCCTCGCGATTAATTGGTACTTTGAAAGGAAGTTTAGGGACGGCAGGGGAGGAGTTATTGATAGCAATTGCACCCAGGGTATTCTGCAGTAAGACCTTTTGAATCCATCCCGTTCACAAGTGTTGAGCCCTCCAATCTACTGAGAAGTTATCATCACTGTCATCATCGCTTGATGACTCTTCGAGGCCAGCCCCTTTTGCAGCATCCATGTAACCACCACTACGTTTGGTTGACCTGGCAGCCAACAACTCCATTTTCTTCTTTTTTAGTGATTCAACCTTTTCCATGTGGAACCTAGTAAGAACATAGAAACAGAATGAAAAAGACAGTTAACACAGAAGATAATGCGAGCAGAAACCAAGCATTGCACTTGATTGACCAAACGGCTTACTTCTGCTCCAGAGACTCTGCCTCTTCTATCGTTACTGCAGCATCGATCTGTATTAATGACAGAATACGTCATAAGTTTGTGTAACTCTAAAGGCAATCTCAACTCATTGTGTAAATACGGTAAAAGGATGTGGAACACTGGACCTCATCTTCTTCCAACCGATTATCTACTTCCTGCAAGTCCTCCTGGATCAACTTTTCAAATTCCTTGTACTCATCTCTAAAAGTTTAAAATAAATTTAAGGTAAGTATGAATCCAAATCACATAAATTGCTGAGCACTTACGCATAAAATATCAAATTTCAAAGAGCTAGTACATACAGTAAACAACATCAAAAACCTTAAAAACTTGTGAAGTGAAGCTGATGTATAGTAGATAACCTCGTGTTACCGTGCATAGTAATAAACAATACTTGTTTTAATCAGTAAATCTGTCTATCTATTCACCTACCGAGCTATAGATATTGTCCACTCCTTTAAGGAAAAGCTTGCAGCCACCACTATATATGCTAAGAAAAGTATCTTTAATCGTAAGCATATGCAAAGTGCAAAATTAAATGTGCCAAAGAAATGAATTCAGTCCCAATGTCACCATAAATCATAACATTTGACTTCTTTCTCCATGTCACCAGCAAGTGAACAAGAAAACAGTAAACATATATCCAGGAGAACCAAGAAATGCTTCACAAATAAAATTCTAATTGGAGAAAGATCAATCTAGAGACACATTGCTTCTGCAGATTCAGATAACTAGGAACTTACTTGACATCTGGCTTAACAGGCTTAATACCACGAGCACGTAAATCAGCTTCTTTGTCATCAAAGAAGCCTTCGGGAAGAGCTCCTTTTAATTGCTTTGGTTCTGAAGGAATATCTTCAGTTTGTGTGCGTGCAGAATCTGCAGCATTTCCAGAATTTCTTGCTTTGTTATCACTGTAATCATTCAACTTGTTTTCCAAGGAAGGTTTGGTCAATTTAGCCTGAGCAGAACTCCCTGATTTTCCATGTGAATCAACATCTGATGTTTTGAAAGCATCTGTACATGAGGAAATCTGTAAGAAACGTAGTCAAACTTTTAAGAGAATATATATATATATATGCAAAACACTTGCACTTTATACAGAGAGATGACATTACCAAATGAGTAATATCAACTTGAAAATATATCCTTACGAGCAACAAAAAGCCTAGAGTGCCACTTCAAGAAAAGTAGATTCAATAAAAGACCTAAGGATTAAAATCAAATTGTGTGTCCTCAAAACTGCTCTAATGCTTTGCGTGCAATTGGTGATGCAAAAAATTGAACTGGTTTTCACAATAGCTATAACAAAAGAAATCTTGGCGCTGGAAGCAAATCAGGTTCACAGCAATGCACCTGGTTTCCTAAATCAACAATGCAAAAGGGAAGTACATATTTAATGAACCAAGACAACCATAACCGCGACTCCTCTGCAGTCACAGCAAAGACGCAACCTGATATTGCCAAACAGGATGTAAGGCTGTGAAAGGGTTGAGTTTATACTAGTTAAACTTAACTTGCAACATATGACATATTTGTCCTCGGCCTCCGATCAGTATCATGAGGTAGAGAATTATGAAACAGAAACTTTTAAGGTCTGATAGTTTGGCTATCAGAAAAGATTGAATAACAGAGAACAATATAGGTCGAAGCGGAAAAACTTTAAAGAGCTCCATAGAGCTCAAAATGGAATTATGCAAGCACAAAGTATTTTTATGATACTTAAATGTGTTGTCTACATAACACTTTGGTTGCATCATCGAAATCTACATCTGCCATCTAGGATCCTATGGCACAAAGAATATCCGGAAAGGGTAAAACATTGTCAACAGATATCAGACGAGTGCTCACACTCCCAAACAATGAGAGAAGTACAATTTGAAAGAGAATAGGCTGGTACCAAGACATTCAAATAAGGAGAGATGGGAAATTCAAAGATATGTCTACTATTCTCAGGGTCATCATTTCACTCCATCAACCAAGGTTCATTTTTAAAATATTTTTTCTTAGCAAGAAAATAATAATAAAGAATACATTTAGACACAAATAAGCAATTATTTATATTTTATCTCTGATTATTCCACTAAATTTGGGCAAACAAAAGAGATAATAGTACCATATTTTTTACTCTCAGACTCTTGATTATCAAAGAAGTCTGGTGGAAGTGCAGATGATGACTGAGGGTTGGACAATTTCGCTGGAGGTTCAAATTTTGTGTTGCTCAGTTTAGCACTCTGTGCTACAGATTTTTGTCGCCCTGAGTCTTGGCTATCAAAAAAATTTGGAGGAAGCGCAGACTGAGCCTTGGGAAACTTTGCTGAAGGCTCAGATTGTGTATCATAAACTTCTGCTTCATGTGGACGCTTAGATCCATTTGACTCTGTAGGAGGTGGTTCAGACTTAATATTTTTTGCTTTTGCACCTCCAGCTGCATTGGCTTTGAGGTTATTTATTGCCTGCCCAAGAATAAAAACATGCTATTGTTAACGCTAATGACAAAAACAATTAGAAACAGAAAGAAAGATAAACAGCAATGCCTTCACCGTGTAACACATAGGTTCTGGTAACACTGAAACAGTTCCATCACTATTTTTGCTTACTACTTTCTGGTAACAGGTCACACAGTTAGAATGCTTAAATATACTAAATGTCAATCATCACCTCATCAATTCTAATCTAAAAAATGCTGGCAGCTGATAAATGTTTTTAGTTTTTCAAACTGGCAGTTACTTTCAGTGAATGCAGGTAAGAAAAATTTTGCTACTACAATTCATTCTCTCCGTGCAAGTTAGAACAAACAAAGAAACCAAGTGCCGATATGTTCGTAGACATATAGACAAAATAACTAGGAGAGCATGACATCACCTCATTATGTTTACGAGAAGCCTGGTGCGCATCCCACTGCGATTCGTGTTTCAAAACAACATTGCAAACTCTACAAACAAGTTGATCAAGTTCATTGTACCTGGATATTGTATCACAAAATCGTAGCAGTTAAATCTCTATCATTCGGCAAAACCTTAAAAAAAACAGATTAACAGTAACATGCCCACTTAAACAAGAGGAGAGTAAACCTAAAAATTTCACAAATAAGAAAATTCAATTATCAAAAGTGCACATGGTTAAATATTTAGGGACTCGAGGAAGCGCATACCTAACAAGAGGAGAGTCGATTCGCTTCTCCTTCTTTTGCGCGTTTAATTTGGCACGAAACAATGCCTTATTCTTCGCGGCATCCATTTTCACGTATTCCTATCTAAAAAGAATATACTGACGCTGGATTAAAGAGTTGCGAGAGGCATGAATTGGTGGCGGAAGAGGAAGCTTAGCTCGTGATTGTATTCGCATTTCCGGAGAAACTCTATTTCCTTGTTCCTTCTTTTTCTACGAGCACTAGAGGTTTTTTTTTGACGTAGGCCCAACCCAAAAGGCTTACTAGCACGGCCCAAAATGGGAATCCTAGATCGAGATTAGATAGGGTATCAGCGGGCCAATATTAGATTGTTTGAATCTGTCTCACGCCCATCGCAAAAACCCTATCCATAATAAAAACTGCTCCGTAATCTCCTGTATGCGAAACATCATAATAACAGTCCAGGGAATATTTTATCAAATATTTAATATGCAACAGATTTATTATAATAATATAATAAATGAAAGAGTTTTTTTCTCAAAATTATTTACGAAGAAAATAAATCATTATAAATCAATATAAATACCGAATAAATAATATATATCAATGGCTTAACACCTATTTCTCTTTTCCGACACTTCCTCGTGTTTGGAGGATGTGCATATCAACAGCCAAATATTACGAGCAAAGAAGTCTCACCTTAAAAAGCAAATGCTCCAATTTCGTCAATCAGTGTTAAATTAGAGGCCAACGACAATACGGACATATAGGCAGACGGAGCATATTTCACTACTACCGTTTGGAAGTAGTGATGAAGGACTTTATTAAAGATCAGCAAACATTAATTTTTGATAAAAGGTATGTAATTGTAAAAAATAAAGATATCAATATAATTCTCTATGTAAGATTTTGTTTATATTAAGGCATGAATAAAATAAACAAGGCATGAGTTATTCTGAAATCGGTAACTTATTTTGAATATGTTCTCAAAATCTGTCAGTGTCTCTCTTATTACAAATATCTCCTAAACTCTCCTCATTGTCCATTGGTAGTGCAGCCAAACTATTATAAGAATTATAATATATATGAGCTTAGATTGTGTTGGTCAGTAGGTAGAGTGATCCCGACAAAAGGAGCATAAGATCGTTGGTCAGCCGCTGAATTATGTCTGGTAGGAATTAATAGAGAAGCTCGTATGTTAAAGAAAAATAATTCATGAGAATTACATATAAATTAGATAAAGTAAAATTTACATAATTGAACTATACCAAGAGTATCAGATAATAAATATATGAAATAAAATTCAGAGACATTCTTATTGTCACTTCTCGAATCCCAAAAATTTTATACGATAATCGTTATAGATCTACTATATACATTGCCTCAATGCACGACAATGCATATAGCAAACCTACAATGCATATAGCAAACCTACAAGGCTATTGGTATAAAATTAAAGTCGTAGATGATAATAAAAAAATTAATGAAAATAATATGCAGCAGAATTTAAAGAGGAACACGATGTTGTTTGGGCGGCATCGAAAAATAGTCAGATTTATTATTTCCCAGGAATAAATTTCAAACAAAGACTCGATCATCATTAAATACATTAAGGGAAAAAATATTATGAATATAAAGTTCCTTAAAATTACCTCGAGTAGAATGATTTAATCATCGATTGCTTCTCACTAAGTCTAGGAGTGAGCTTCTAGTCATTTATTCATTATTCTTGCATTCATATGCTAATAATCTAGTCTGTCAGGTGAGCAGACAGGAAAATATGCATAGCAAAACACAAGCAATCATTTAATAATAACACAAGCATGGTGGCATGCAACAAAACACTTGCATACTGATCAAGGCAATCAACACAGTTATAGTCATAGCAAAATACAACACATAATATATCACACCCCGGACCCCGAAGATCAAGCGTGACAACCCGCTATAGGCCCATCACAGATATTGCTACGACACACAATAGACCTACAAGGCTAATGGTATGAATTAAAACAAAGATAGTAAGATAAGAAATAAGAGAATTACTAGCAACATAATTTAATAACGAAGCACAATGTTGTTCGGAATTACATCGTATCATGGGCAATTTAGCAAATACGCCCAGGAATCAATATATTACACTGGCTCTAATGTACTCAAACATTTTAGGGGAAATATTATGAATATAATGCTCTCAACATTACCTCAATCACACTCGTTCCATTATCATTTTCTTATATTGCCTGGGAGTGAGCTCCTATTTATTATTCCTGGACTCTGCCAATATTTTGGCAGAATCCTGCCAGGTGAGCGGACGGGAAAGACAAACAAAGTAATTCACAAGCATTCACAACATATATCAAAAACATACTGGCATTTATTTAATTATTCAGTTCATTCATTAACAAACACAATCACAACCATAATAGATGCAACACGCATAATTCTTTAGAGCACATATGATGGTGATTTGGGCTTGGCAATATCTTCCAGCCTATCCGGGCGAGGGACAGGACTGGAGTTCGTCAATGGCACTCTATCTTCGTTATGTTCCTATTTATGTCATTAATAAGTGCATTAGACAAATCTATGTCAGTTTAATGCCTAGCTTAATCCACTGACGATGTCGGGGTGTTAAGTGATGATAACTCCACCTAATTGATCCCCATACTACAGGATCTTGATTAATAATTTAATTAACATTAAAATAAACAAAACTAATTCCAACCTTATTACCTCATGATTGTCATCTTCACGCTATGCTACCAGACCCGGAGAGCTCTCAAGGGTTGCATAGGTTACCCCATGTGGACTCGGTGAATTCCACATATTGATGTCGATTCTCAAATGTGCTAGTGCATTTGATGCATATCAATCATAGTATGGCACATTCATGCATTTTATATCATCTTATGCTACTCGATGCACGTTACACTAGTTATCATGCTCGACACATTATTTATCACACATACGCATACACAATTTCAACTAATGATTTCTTATTAATCACACAATAACATTCATGCCGGCAATTTATCAAAAGAAAAGGAAATTCCGTCCACTCACGGGTTTTCGAAGCCTAATTAACCATCAATGGCGTTCCGGATTGATTCCTCAAAGTCCTGCCACTGTAGGAATCCACCTACGCATAATGATCTTACTTTCTCAATAAATCATTCATATATCATAATAACACATAAAATAACAAGCCTAATTTCTTAATTCAACACGTTTCTACCTGACAATCGACTCGGGATTCAACCGGGTGATTTTTCTATTTTTCTATAATTTTCTGAATCTTGTTATATTTAATTAACCTATCAAATCAAGTCTAATTCATGCAAATTTACTATCACTAGACTCCAAATTAAATCTAGTATTTTCTGTAATTTTTCTCAATTTTCTATTATTTAATTTATCCATTTTTGGCTATTTTTCTAATTTTCTAGAATTTATTAATTTTTGACCAATAGGAATATGCCATATGGCAGCATCTAATGCTTCCAGGACTACCCAAAGCTCATTCTGGACCTACACGTGTCACCCTTAGAACGTGACATGCATGGCCCAAGCCTACACCCAAACTTACACGTGGTAGCACCAAGAGCTAACAGCCCACTATCCGGAGTTGCCAGGACGTGACACGTGGCTCCATAGAAACGTGTCAGGTCGCCCAAGCCTATGGCTCGGGTCCTACACCTGTATCTTCAAATGGACAACACGTCACCCGACTCAGCACATAGACTACATGTCACATGAAGACACCTCGAACGACATAACCTTAGATTCACTGGCAATCACCTGCACTTCAAGCTGAAAAGTACCCTACACCCCACACACATGTTCATATCTTGCAAAAACTACATCAAATCGAAGCTTAAAATATTCCGGATCTATTCCCATCAAAAACCTATCGACCTTCGCTATCTAAAACTAACAATCATAGGTAAAAGGTACTAGGATTCCGAGCACAAATTCTTACCTGAAACTGACGAAGATATCGTTAGATTTAGCTCAAAATGAAATAGACGAGTTTGTAGAAATGAGAGGAAGACTTCGGGATCAAAATTCTTGCTCGATATGCACTGGGACAAAAATCTCAGAAATCCCGAACTAACCCATGCTTATTCCGGTCAAGCGATGAGGGTGGATCGACGGGTATCCTGACGTCCAAACGACGTCGTATGGGCTTGTTGTCGATGCGGCGTCGTTTCAAAAGAAACAAAGCAGGCTGCATCCATTTTGACCAACCCCGATCAAAACGACATTGTAGCTCGTCGTTTTGACTATTATATTAATAATTAATATAATATCATATAATTAATAATTATTATTATATTACTTAATTTTTTAAATTTAGTATAGGATTCATAATAAATCACATAAACCTCTCAAAAATACACCAAAATATTTTGCAGATCTCTTATAAATAAGGAAATCCATTAAACAAAAATTCATTTTTTTATCAATACTTAATTTACCAAAAATCAAAAACCTCATAACATCTCTTTGAAAAATCATAAAAATTTTAAATATTCATCTGAAAATTCTTCAAAAATTTATATACCCTTAATTATCAATAATAAACCATCCTGTGGTCTTAGAATCCCAAAATCATTAGTAGAACTTCCTTTATGATTTTTCAATCATAAATCAATAATTATAAAAATTTATAAAAATAAATATCTTTATAAGAAATAACCCCATTTCACCTCATAAATAAAAAAATCAGTCTCACTTAATGGGTTGAGACCCACTAATCTCGTTGTTCTTCAATTGGGCTTTTAAACTCGAGTAATTTGAAATTTTTCGGTATTTACATAAGAGCTCAGCCAATCAGGACTGTAGTTGGACTAACAATATCTCTCAGTCCTTCCAAGGCTAGGAATACGAGTGGGAACCATCAGTGGCACTTCTATATGCAGCTCCTTACATCTCTTGTTATCTTGTATGCTAAACTTGATCAATCCTGATGGGACATCCACTTCTCTTAGCCCAATTCCACTGACGATGCTGAGGCATTAGGTGATGGTAGCTCCACCTACTTGATCCCCACATTAGGGTATCCTATTTATTCATTTTAAATTGTAAATTACATTCCTTGTCTCTCCGTATGCCTCCCTTGGTAAATCCATGTCGCACTACCATACTCGGAGAGCACTCAATAGTCGCATAGGTCACCCTGTTTTGTTGAGATGTTTGATTCTATCCCATGCTTTCGAATGTACCCAAACACTTCATATGTTTTTCCACTATTATAGTCATACATGACACATTCGACTAATGTATCACGTAGTTCATAGCATAACATAACATAACTCTGCAATTCACGTATAAGGCAACACTAACAAATCTTAAGCATTTCATAGCACATCCGATGATTCAGTTTATTAATTCATTATCTTTCTAATTAATCTCACTCATGCATATTTATTCATGTTAGTAAACAATGTATTTAAAAGAGTTCGTCCACTTATGGGTTTTCCAACTTTCGAAGTGCCCACACTTGATTCCTTAATAGCTGGACCGACTCCTTGAGGTCCATCACCTATAGGTATCCACCTACACATGCATTCATAATTATATCATTAATATTGCAAACTTAAAGCATAAATACACATAAAATTACATGCCTATAACCTTAATATGATGCATTTCTACCCGAGAATCAATCTAAAATCGATTTAGATATTTTTCCTAATTTTTGAATCTTAATCTAAATTTTTACCCATCAAACCACATCAGATTCATGCAATCTTGATACCATTAGATTTCTTATAGTTTTTAGAATTTATTATAATTTTTCAGAAATTTTCTTCATTTTTTGGAATTTTCTTCATTTTTATTATATTTTTCTCTTTTTTTTCTTCCCTTTTCAGCTATTTTTCTATTTTTCTATCATTTTATTTTTCTATTTTTCTCCGAGTAATAAATCTTTTCATTTATTACTCGGAGAGCTCTCAATAGTCGCATAGGTCACCCTGTGTTGTTGAGATGTTTGATTCTATCCCATGCTTCCAAATGCACCCAAACACTTCATATGCTTTTCCACTATTATAGTCATACACGACACATTCGACTAATGCATCACGTAGTTCATAGCATAGCATAACATAACTCTGCAATTCACGTATGAGTCAACACTGACAATTCTTAAGCATTTCATAGCACATGCGATGATTCAGTTTATTAATTCATTATCTTTCTAATTATTCTCACTCATGCATATTCATTCATGTTAGTAAACAATGTATTTAAAAGAGTTCGTCCACTTATGGGTTTTCCAACGTTCGAAGTGCCCATACTTGATTCCTTAATAGCTGGACCGATTTCTTGAGGTCCATCACCTATAGATATCCACCTACACATGCATCCATAACTATATCCTTAATATTGCAAACTTAAAGTATAAATACACATAAAATTACATGCCTATAACCTTAATATGATGTATTTCTACCTGAGAATCAATCTAAAATCGATTTAGATATTTTTCCTAATTTTTGAATCTAAATCTAAATTTTGCCATCAAACCACATCAGATTCATGCAATCTTGATACCATTAGATTTCTTATAGTTTTTAGAATTTATCATAATTTTTCAGAAATTTTCTTCATTTTTATTCTGTTTTTCTCTTTTTTTTCTCTTTTTGGATATTTTTCTATTTTTCTGTCATTTTATTTTTCTATTTTTCTCCGAGTAATAAATATTTTCATTTATTACTCGGAGAGCTCTCAATAGTCATATAGGTCACCCTGTGTTGTTGAGATGTTTGATTCTATCCCATGCTTCCGAATGCACCAAAACACTTCATATGCTTTTCCATTATTATAGTCATACACGACACATTCGACTAATGCATCACGTAGTTCATAGCATAGCATAACATAACTCTGCAATACACGTATGAGTCAACTCTGACAATTCTTAAGCATTTCATAGCACATGCGATGATTCAGTTTATTAATTCATTATCTTTCTAATTAATCTCACTCATGCATATTCATTCATGGTAGTAAACAATGTATTTAAAAGAGTTCGTCCACTTATGGGTTTTCCAACGTTCGAAGTGCCCACACTTGATTCCTTAATAGCTGGACCGATTCCTTGAGGTCCATCACCTGTAGGTATGCACCTACACATGCATCCATAACTATATCCTTAATATTGCAAACTTAAAGCATAAATACACATAAAATTACATGCTTATAACCTTAATATGATGCATTTCTACCCGAGAATCAATCTAAAATCGATTTAGATATTTTTACTAATTTTTGAATCTTAATCTAAATTTTGACCCATCAAACCACATCAGATTCATGCAATCTTGATACCATTAGATTTCTTATAGTTTTTAGAATATATCATAATTTTTCAGAAATTTTCTTCATTTTTATTCTATTTTTCTCTTTTTTTTCTTCCTATTTTGGCTATTTTACTATTTTTCTTCAAGTAATAATTTTTTTCATTTTTTACTCGGAGAACTCCCAATAGTCGCATAGGTCACCCTGTGTTGTTGAGATGTTTGATTCTATCCCATGCTTCCGAATGCACCCAAACACTTCATATGCTTTTCCACTATTATAGTCATACACGACACATTCGACTAATGCATCACGTAGTTCATAACATAGCATAATATAACTCTGCAATTCACGTAGGAGTAAAAAATGACAATTCTTAAGCATTTCATGGCACATGCGATGATTCAGTTTATTAGTTCATTATCTTTCTAATTAATCTCACTCATGCATATTCATTTATGTTAGTAAACAATGTATTTAAAAGAGTTCGTCCACTTATGGGTTTTCCAACGTTCGAAGTGCCCACACTTGATTCCTTAATAGCTGGACTGATTCCTTGAGGTCCATCACCTATAGGTATCCACCAACACATGCATCTATAACTATATCCTTAATATTGCAAACTTAAAGCATAAATACATATAAAATTACATGCCTATAACCTTAATATGATGCATTTCTACCCGAGAATCAATCTAAAATCGATTTAGATATTTTTCCTAATTTTTGAATCTTAATCTAAATTTTTACCCATCAAACCATATCAGATTCATGCAATCTTGATACCATTAGATTTCTTATAGTTTTTAGAATTTATTATAATTTTTTAGAAATTTTCTTCATTTTTTGGAAATTTTTTTCATTTTTATTCTATTTTTCTCTTTTTTTCTTCCCTTTTTGACTATTTTTCTATTTTTCTATCATTTTATTTTTCTATTTTTCTCCGAGTAATAAATATTTTCATTTATTACTCGGAGAGCTCTTAATAGTCGCATAGGTCACCCTGTGTTGTTGAGATGTTTGATTATATCCCATGCTTTCGAATGCACCCAAACACTTTATATGCTTTTCCATTATTATAGTCATACACGACACATTTGACTAATGCATCACATAGTTCATAGCATAGCATAACATAACTCTGCAATTCACATATGAGTCAACACTGACAATTCTTAAGCATTTTATAGCACATGCGATGATTCAATTTATTAATTCATTATCTTTCTAGTTAATCCCACTCATGCATATTCATTCATGTTAGTAAACAATGTATTTAAAAGAGTTCGTCCACTTATAGGTTTTCCAACGTTCGAAGTGCCCATACTTGATTCCTTAATAGCTAGACTGATTCCTTGAGGTCCATCACTTATAGATATCCACCTACACATGCATTCATAACTATATCCTTAATATTGCAAACTTAAAGCATAAATACACATAAAATTACATGCCTATAACCTTAATATGATGCATTTCTACCCGAGAATCAATCTAAAATCGATTTAGATATTTTTACTAATTTTTGAATCTTAATCTAAATTTTGACCCATCAAACCACATCAGATTCATGCAATCTTTATACCATTAGATTTCTTATAGTTTTTAGAATTTATCATAATTTTTCAGAAATTTTCTTCATTTTATTCTTTTTTTCTCTTTTTATTTTTCCCTTTTTGGCTATTTTTCTATTTTTCTGTCATTTTATTTTTCTATTTTTCTCCGAGTAATAAATCTTTTCATTTATTACTCGGAGAGCTCTCAATAGTCGCATAGGTCACCCTGTGTTGGTGAGATGTTTGATTCTATCCCATGCTTCCGAATGTACCCAAACACTTCATATGCTTTTCCACTGTTATAGTCATACACGACACATTCGACTAATGCATCACGTAGTTTATAGCAGAGCATAACATAACTCTGCAATTCACGTATGAGTCAACACTGACAATTCTTAAGCATTTCATAGCACATGCGATGATTCAGTTTATTAATTCATTATCTTTCTAATTAATCTCACTCATGTATATTCATTCATTTTAGTAAACAATGTATTTAAAAGAGTTCGTCCACTTATGGGTTTTCCAACGTTCGAAGTGCCCACACTTGATTCCTTAATAGCTGGACCAATTCCTTGAGGTCCATCACCTATAGATATCCACCTACACATGCATCTATAACTATATCCTTAATATTGCAAACTTAAAGCATAAATACACATAAAATTGCATGCCTATAACCTTAATATGATGCATTTCTACCCGAGAATCAATCTAAAATCGATTTAGATATTTTTCCTAATTTTTGAATCTTAATCTAAATTTTTACCCATCAAACCACATCAGATTCATGCAATCTTGATACCATTAGATTTCTTATAGTTTTTAGAATTTATCATAATTTTTCAGAAATTTTCTTCATTTTTTGGAAATTTTCTTCATATTTATTCTATTTTTCTTTTTTTTCTTCCCTTTTTGGCTATTTTCTATTTTTCTGTCATTTTATCTTTCTATTTTTCTCCGAGTAATAAATATTTTCATTTATTACTCGGAGAGCTCTCAATAGTCGTATAGGTCACCCTGTGTTGTTGAGATGTTTGATTCTATCCCATGCTTCCGAATGCACCCAAACACTTCATATGCTTTTCCACTATTATAGTCATACACGACACATTCGACTAATGTATCATGTAGTTCATAGCATAGCATAACATAACTCTGTAATTCACGTGTGAGTCAACACTGACAATTCTTAAGCATTTCATGGCACATGCGATGATTCAGTTTATTAATTCATTATCTTTCTAATTAATCCCACTCATGCATATTCATTCATGTTAGTAAACAATGTATTTAAAAGAGTTCTTATGGGTTTTCCAACGTTCGAAGTGCCCACACTTGATTCCTTAATAGCTGGACCGATTTCTTGAGGTCCATCACCTATAGGTATCCACCTACACATGCATTCATAACTATATCTTTAATATTGCAAACTTAAAGCATAAATACACATAAAATCACATGCCTATAACCTTAATATAATACATTTTTACCCGAGAATCAATCTAAAATCGATTTAGATATTTTTCCTATTTTTTTCTTTTTTTTGGATCTTAATCTAAATTTTGACCCATCAAACCACATCAGATTCATGAAATCTTGATACCATTAGATTTCTTATATTTTTTAGAATTTATCATAAGTTTTTTAAAAAATTTCTTCATTTTTATTCTATTTTTCCCTCTTTTTTTCCTTTTTTGGCTATTTTTTAAATTTTTCTGTCATTTTATTAATTTCAGACCAATCCTCATGTGACACCTAGCGAAACTAGGCACGCCCATACCAAACACTGAAGCTGCAGGATTGTGACATGCACCCGCTTCAGAGCGTGCCACGTCATTCGAGCCTAAGGCTTAGGTGGTACCCTACCTACACCTGCAGGTGACCAATCACTGGAAGATGCCTCGTCACTTAAAGATGCCTCGGACAACAAGTCGTCCGAGGTCGTCTTCAACCTCCAAATGCCGAACGACATAAACAGTGGAATCCAAAAATTTTCCAGATTTCGATCTAGCCCTATATATCACCAAAACTCAGGATATGTATATCAAATTAAAGCTCTAATCACGCACAATCTAACCACACTAATAGATTAGGATTTTATTGAAGAAATCTGGCCGATTTATCAGAAAAAGGAACCGACATCAATGCTCTGGAAATTGATCTCACACCCTCCTCTCGGAGCACGAAATCAAGCATTTTCTATATGTATAAACTCGCAACTCAAAGACGAAGCCCCTCAAAGAATTTTTTAGCTCGATGAGCCCTGCTGATGAGAATGGAAGGAACTCGACTTGGAGAGAAAATAAATGGGTCAAAGTGGTGGGAAGCTTTTGAGGAAGGCTCCAGAATCGACGACAAAATGGCGTCGTTCAAGCTGAAACGTTTGAACTCAGGAGATTTTCTCCTAAGTATCAAAACGGCGATAGATGCTACCATTTTGGCCATCCTTGGTCAAAACGGCACATCATTTCGTCATGATACTTAATTTATATTATATTAATAAATAATAATAATAATTTATTTTTTTAAGTACAAAAAATTATTAAAAATTTATAAAAATTACTATGCTTCTTTGGATTTTTTATCAATAGTACTATCCATTAGCACTATAAAATTAATTTTTCATAAATATATAATTTACTAAAAATTTAAATACTCCAATCAAATATTTTCGGAAAATTGCGATAATTTCGATTATGTTTCTAAAAATTCTTTGATGCTTTTTAAACCGTTAATTGACCTATCTAAGATCTTAGAACACCAAAATCATCAACGCATCTCGTTTTTCTATTTTTCGATTATCGATTTTATAGACATCGATTATTTCTGATAAATACAATAATTTCTCGAAAATAAAATTTAACTTCAAAATCTTGTTAAAATTTTTCATTGATCCAAAAATACAGGCTAAGGTCCGGTAACATCGAAAATCCTCTATTAAGCTCTCGGCCCAATTAACTCAAAAATTTTGGATTCTCACACTTACTCATGATTATATAATAAAAACTATCAAACAATCATTGCCAGTAAATCTTCAAAAAGAACAATTAAAGTTACTAGATAAAATAAAAATTAATAAATTTTAAAGACTAAATAAATTTATATATATAAGATTAGTTGAAGTATTTATAAAAATACTAGTAGATTGAGGTTACCACTATCGTCGGGGAGATAACTGTATATTTCATTCATGTCTCTATATAGGCAAAATCTTAAATAGAGAATTACATTAATGTTCTTATTTTTTATAATAATATATACCCTTTATCAAAAGTTAATGTTTGTTGATCTTTAGTAAAATTATTCGTCTTCTTGTGATGATTATTGAGTTTTTGTTGACCACTTTGTCGTTATTGGTAATCTTATCAAGTCTTCATCTTGGTTGGATGGTCCTGGATGCCAACATTATCGTCATTTTATGTTGAAACTCGTTAATTGGTAAGGTTGATGTTAATAATTGTCTTGCTTTTTCTTTTAATCCTATAAGAAAGACTATAATTCCTCTTCTTTTTCCAGCTCATCCTTCCTTATCCATTCTTGAAGAGCTTTTAAATTGGCCGTGGATTTTATGGATTTGCCTGTGTTATTCTCGATATATAAATTAACATACAAATGAGGAAGTTTTTTGCCACATGTTAATACCTTGAGGTAGATCGGTGCCATATGAGATGTGCCATACGAAAAAACAACTTTCAAGTCAGATTCTCCCGTCTACCAAAAGATGCAGGGTCATTTCATCATTTTAAATGATAAATTAAGTGAGAGTCTATCATTTGACATAAATAAATACATTGTGCCCTATTTCCGATTCAGGCTTATGTTACCCAACAAACACATAAAACTAACATCATCGATAAAACAAACAATATTAGTTTTACAAAACCAATAATAAAATTTGTTTTACCAAAGACAGCATTATAGTTATGCCCTAAACTCTCCTCACATTGGAAAGCAATTGCTCCAATTTCGTAGATTAGCAATAAAATAAAGGCCAACGACAATGCGGACATATGTAGATCACAAGTTATACGGGTACCGTTAAAGATCCAGCGTGACTACTTTTTTTTCACGGCTGACTATATTGTAAATGAAATGTTTGATTTCGATTTTCTCTCCAATAAAACAACGGTTCATCTAGTAGTAATCGCGACTGTGTGTATGGAGAAAGTAAAAGAAAGAGATTACCCCTACTTGCATAAGGCCTTGGTGTAGGGGTCATAATCTGAAAACGACTATCGATCAAATCTCCCCATGGCCGCGAAGCTTTCTCTTCCCGTACATTTCCTACTCCTGTTCCTTTTCAATTTTGAGCTCCGCCTCTCCGCCACTCCGTCTCCGTTGAGTTTCATTCTGTTTCGCTTTTCCCTTCCCTCATTTGATCATGACTTGTTATTTCCCGTAAGTTTCAGTGTGGAGTTTTAGAAAAAACTCTACTCTTATCGAGCTTTAAAATGCTGCAGCATTAAGTGTGAAAATACGGGCCTGTTTGCACAAACTGCTCTTATCGATGGAATCAGTTCACGATGTTGTGAGCTCAATGTACAGTGTTGTTGACGGGTTCCCTTGCGTACGCCTGCTTAATATGTTTGGGGAGACTGGGTGCGCGAGTAAGTGTGCTCCAAAATATTGCCCTCCTGGTTGCTACATTTCAGTCGGTCTAAGCATATATCTTTACCAACTCTATAATGATTATGCGGTGTCTTCTTTTTTTTTTCGTTGCTTTTGTAGATCCTGGACGTGAGAAGGTCGTTGCTCCAAATGTAAGATATAAGAAAGCTAATGACCTGCCCCATCCATCTGCATTTTTGGTCTCATCAAATGAATTGAAAAATCTTTTTGACAAGTATTTCTGTTGAACCTAAGTTTTATGTATTTGTTATTCTCTCTACTTTATTTGGTGTTGCCTTTGCGTATTGGCCTTCAGGGTTACTCTTTTATATTTTCAAGATTCTTCTAGTGCACTTTTAAGTTTTAGATTAGAATCATATGAGTTGTTTCCAGGGTCCATTTATTGCAAAGAAAGCCACTGACTATGCTGTTGATTTTTTCCATTTATCACATTAATTATTGAGTTTTTACATTGAGAGTTGTCCGTTGGGCCTTGTTTTAGTAACTGGGGCAATTTATGTTAACATCTCTACTAACTTATGGGAACTTCAGTTTTTTAATCAAATGATGCAGCATTCTGGTTGGACCAATGGCTTGGCATGTATGTTATTGAGAACGTGTATGATTAAAAGCAATCCACTTATGCAAGATAGGGTAGATGTGAAATGCATATTTCTTTGGACGATTCTAACTGAGAAGGCTCTAGTTGATAGATATCTATCAATAATTATTTAGCTTTTCTTTTTGTTTCTTATTATACAGAAGCGTGCGATTGTTGCATGTTTATACATCATTTATTGTGATCTGTGTATAAATATGTAATTTGTTTGGAATGCCAGAATTTTATTCCAAATTGAGATCTAAATGAATATGATTCTCTTTGGAATGGACATTTTGAAATATCTAACTCACCTTTTATGTTATTTCTGTTAACTTTGATTATAATGTGTACATTTAATGTACCTTGTTTGACGTATTCAATAAGACAAAGGTGATTTCTACTGAATATGCTAATAGAACTATTCCACTAGCTGTTTCAGAGTCTTGGCTAGGTCTTTTCCCAATGAATTGAGCAGTTACTGCTTTATAAATGAGAGGCCATATCTTCATTCTAATTGTGTTCTGTCAAATAATCATAATATCAGATATCTTTTATGCTGCAGAATATCAAATGATTCAAGATTTTCCCTGAAAATTGCTGGTGTTTTAGTTGAATCGGAAACAGACATCCGAAACAAATTAAGAGGTAAATACAGTTTTTGACCTGTTTTTCTCCTTTGGCTTTTAAGAGATGGTGAGATTTAGCGGTTAGTTGGTGCTAACAGTGGAATTTTCTCTTCCTCACAGGATTCTCTCCTGCCAAAAAGTTCCCAGAGGCTGAACTTTCACCATACCAAAGCATCAGTTATGAGTGGAACGTTTTGGTATGATATCAAATATAGTCAGGAAGGCTCCTAGTATATAAGTTTTTGGTTTTGATGTTGGCTAGCTTTTGTGTCATCCTTGTTATTTGCCTTGATTTGCAGGCTGACCTATAGACTTTAATGCGTCAGTGAAAAAATGTTGTGGTCTTTTTTTATCATTCTCCATATGACTAACCTGGTTAGCTGTTATGTAATTCAATGGCTGCAATATCTTCTCTCTGGTAGATTATTGAAAAAACTAATCTGTCTCATGTATAATTATGGTTATTGATCTCACAAAGTCCATACTTGGGAACCAAAAAATTCTTAGTTATGATGTTGCAAGTAAGAAGTGTACAAAATTCCACTGTGTTGATTGTTTAGCTCAGAGGGGATCTAATTTTAACAGCTGCTTCAGTAGCCAACTCAATCATTTTACTTTTCCAGGGATAGGGCATAATGTGGGATGCTTATAATTTTCCTGTCTTCTTACTCTCTGAGGCCAGCACTCAGTTCATGCAAGAGGTAAAAGACTGATAATTTTTAGTTCTGTGGTGATGTTTCTTGGAATGACATGCTTTAATCCAAAAAGCTTTTTTTATGAGCCTACCTAGATAATTATAGAATTTTTCATACATGTTTACAGCCTTGGGTCTTTTAAATCTTGTCAGCTACCCATTAGTTGCTAATCTAAGTAAGTCTCAACTGGGGTCTCTGCTAGAATCCCATATTGGCTACAAACAGTTGCTGATATGGGGATATAATATCCTTGGGCATCCGCCCCTCACAAGCTAGTTTTGGTGGTGAGTTATACCCAAGGGCTATATCAAATGGTTGTGGAACAACCCTTGATGTTAATGTTGTGTGATGGTGGCCCCTCTAAAGGTGAGGGTTTTGGAAGGCAGGATCCGCAAAACTACAGATCCGTGAAGTCATCATGGACAGTGAATGTTAAGTCATCACAAAGTTACCTGTTAAGGGTGAAATGATTAGAGTCCCACAATACCCTTGGACATCCTCCCTTCTCAAGCTAGCTTTTGGAGGTGGGTTCTACTCAAGGTTTGTATCAGTCTGATGATGTTTTGTAAATGTGTCTAGTGGATTCATGCAGATATGTAATAGTGACAATGGGATTGCAAGAGGTAAGTAATATGCTCTACTGAAACTGTATTCTCTTATGGGTCCGAGGGAAAAAATAAATTGAAGCACCTGATTAATTGATGTTTTCCCGTGTTTTCTCTATAAAAATTCTTATCCATAACAGCTTAATGATTCCTGTGTTAGTTTCACCTTTCTGGCCTTACCATTTCAGATGGAACTTAGTCTGTGGGTTACCATTTATACAACTAACTACAAGAAAGTAAATTCCATAGCCATCTGATTGTATGCACCGGTGGTTGTTAGTTAGCTTCAGTTGATGAAAGAAAATTCAAACCATAATTGCGTCTGGTTGCTTTGCTTCAATAAATTTCAAGTGAGCAAAGTCATTATTGATCAGAATTCCTGATCTTGGTTGCAATGAAACTTGGCACTGTCTCAGTATGCTTTCACTGGAGATAACCCTCCCGTTGAAAGCTCCTGAGCAGTCAATCTATCTTAGCACACTATTTACACTCTTTGTGGACTCTACCTGTAATATGTTTCTTGACGAACTTGATTTACAAACTTTAGTTGCTATCAGAGGCCTAGCCAGATTGTTTGATAACTTTGCACATTTAGTTGTTGAATGGTGACTAAGTAGCTCATGGGAAGCCTACCTTATTTTTTGGCCCTAGATTTTTGTTGGCAGGTCATATATTTTAGATGAGTTATAATGTTTGATTATGTCATTGAAGAACACATTTGAAGTCAGTAGTGAATGGTTATGAAAATGAGTGATCTCTGGGTTGTACAGGAGTGCTAATTTTATTATTTGTTGTTTTATCAATCTCAATGGTAATTGTGTATCTTAATTATGAAGGGCAGTGTTTGGTGATTGCTACTCTTAATGAATGATACATCCTGTAAAGACCGCAATCCCATTATATTTATATTGACAGTCGCGTCTTTAAATTCTGCATCATTTTTGTTGACAAAAGCAATGGTGCTGAATCCCATATTTTCGAAAGTTCAAATTATTTTGGTACATGAGTTGATTTCTGTACTTTGAATGTCTTTCTTTCTTCATAATTGAGCACACATTTTATTTCTGGCCCATGATTTAGGGCTTGACAACATTGCTGGCAGCAGTTGATTCATTATCTCATATGGATGGGCTGGATCATCTTAGCGAACAGGTGTGTTTGCGATAGATTACTTTGCATTCCTTGTTTAGAAAGGGCTCCATTCTGAGAACTTTCTTAACGTATAGTGTGGTGAGGAGCTCTTCTTTTAGTTTTTGTGTCAGTGTAATGTCTAAATACGAGTGGTAGATGGTTTATTTATTTACTAATCTTTGTTTTTTACCCTATATGAAAATTTTAGAACCGCACAAATTGGATATGGCTCTTAGCAAAAGTATGGGGAAATCAACTTTTCCATCCTATGATGGTTCAGTGGTATACGCTTTCCCTCATTTGATCATAGAACACATGGGTTGCAGGGGTCAAGTTTTGGCAGCATTTGTTGGACGGTTAATGGGGAAAATCATGATTTAGGTTTGAGATTTCTCTGCGTTGCTTCTTAATGTCTGAGAAAGCAGGCGCACCCTCCTTTCAAACAAATAGGAGAATGTTCCCTTTACTTAAAAGAAGTATGGCTAACTCACCATTTCTGGATGACAGATGGAAATTTGCCTTATTCATTTTACCATTTATGGATAAAAGTAATGCCGTTATTAAATAGGTAAAAGATGATTCTTTGGCTGCTCAGCTGCTTCAAAAATGATTAGTAGAAAATAAGACATTGTTTGTTGGATGGAACTGTATTTTTTATTCTAATATTCTTTATTGGAGTTTTGTCTGTTGCACGTTAATGTTGTTTCTATCCTTCATGCTGGCTTTCTTGGCTTTTTTTTCTTTTTTTTTATGAAGGCTTTGCTGGCTTATTGCCTTAAGCTTTATAATATACCTGCAGCTTATTTTCTCAATTTTCACCGGAGAGGCCTGGGATTACCTTGGCAGTCGAAGATTTTCGCTTGAGCTAGATATGGAGTCAGACGCTGTCACTGGCCATGATAGCACCCTACTGGAGATGGTATCTTTTCATGTCTGTTAGTCTGTTTGTCAGTAGGTTTTCCTACGTTGATTGTTTCTCGGTCACTTGTTCCCATCCATGGGAAGTAAAACAATTTTTCTTATGAAGATTGATTTGGATGGCAGGTCCTATGTAATATAATGTTTTGAGCTTTAGTTTCATGCAGAAACAGATGCTCATTTTTAATATGATTGATTAGAGCATTATTCATTTTTAACTGACAAGCAAACTGTTCCTTAGCTTCTTGCTGCCCTTCTTCACACTGTATAGTCATCGACAATCAACAAGAATACTTAACAAATTTGAACTGTGTAGGGTTGCAATTATTAAAAGATATCCCTTCTCATTCAAATGGCTTTAAACACCATCAATGTAACACAGTTTAACAAAACAATTGCAACCATACATATAATGACCTGGCAGGAGTAGAGAAACAAAACAAGTACGGAACAAAAGTATGAGGCAGCTGAGCTCGTACGGATCAGCTATCTTTTGAAACTCGACATACACAAACAAAACATGGCATTTAATTAATCTCCCATATCATCATCCTCTTCTTCTGCATCGCTAATTTCGAGATCTGCAAGCAGCTCTTCTAGAGGAACAGAAGGTACCTCTTCCCCATCAGTGACGGATGCCATCTCTGATGGCTGATATTCTCTATTACGATACAGTGATATATTGAACCTCAGGTCAGGGTTCTCTTCCAGATCACGCAAGAACTCCTCATACTCGGTGTTCTGTTTCTCTGGGTCGGATCTACCTCTGGTGTCATCAACTTCCATGTTGAGGGACTTAAGTTTCCAGGAGCGAGGCTTGCCACGTTTTCGCTGACGCTTTTCTTCATAGCTCTTTCTAATCAAAATTGCCTCTGGAAGGACAAGACCTTTGTACTTATCCAACTCGATGTCATTACTGTTGGCTCCATACATATCATAGCCAAGAGCTTGATCACCAGGTTTCAAAAGGTGGCCTAGATGTGTTTTTATGAAGAATATGGTGTCGTTTCTCCCAAAATCTGACAATCGAGCTACTTGAGCATCTGCCAATGCATACCTTGATCCCCCAATGTTGACTTCAGGTGATATGACTTCCACATCCAATACAATATACTCAACAAGCTGCCTGCTAGTGAGTAAAGACTTGAATGATGTCCTCCAGTATTGGTCAGCATCCAAGAAGCAGTGTCTCAGAGTCAAAGGATCCAGCAAGGCAATGCTGTTTGTCACTTTGGTACAAATCACAAGAGGACCAATATTCCCCAAGCTGGCGGCAACCTTAGGAGGCAAGCAGATCAAATCTTCACGGCATATTGGGGATATTTCAACAGAGAATGTGTACTTGTAATTGTAATTATTGCTCTTAATATCATGTGACACAAGTTGTTTGTCATGCCGACTTCTGATTGGAGCAACTTTACCCACAAATTCAACAAACTTCACTGCATGACTGCGATTCCCAAAGAAGAAATCAATACCTTGTTCCAGCTGCTTGATTTTAATGGCACGGACGGCAGCATCGTGCTTCAGAATCAACTGTTCCAAGTAAAAGAAAGTACGTCTGTGAGAAACATGCTGTCGCAGTTGGACAGCAGCAACCCACTGATCAGGGTTGGCTTGAACCCTCATGCAAGACTCACACATGTGCTCCTGCTGAACATACTCAACAACATAAGCCTGTTCAAGTATTGCACCACTCAGAACCTCCTTCTGAACCGTCAACTTAACCTTAATCCTTTTGGAGTGCGGTTCGGTCCAAATAAATTCTGCATGGACCAACCTAACTCTATTCATATTCTTCAGTCTCTTCACACAAAAGGTCAGCAGCTCCTTCGACTCTAATTGTGCCTTAATCCAAGTTTTTGGTGGCTGCAAGTAGCTATCACATTCGGGGCAATGAATAATGATTACATGCTTCTGTAAACCTTCGGTGATGTCGACTTCTGAGCGCAAACACTTGACACACATATTAGCAGGATTCGGTTGCATGGGAATACCACATTTGCAACACAGAACACTACCAACAGTGTGAGGAACCGTAAACATTCCCCCTCCTCCTATTTCCATGGCTGGTGAATAAACACAAAAGATGAAAACATCAATTACTTCAAAACTCTAAAAGGAACAGAACAATATCACATGCACAGGATTTTTGTAACTAGTTACTAACTACCATTCGGTTCGAAACAAGGTCCAAGAACCAAATAAGAGAACAATTTCATCATACAGCTAAAAAAGACGAAAGAACGGTGTCCTATAGAAGAGGATTTACTATATCAGACTATATACACCCAAAGAAAGTCCCTTTGGGGACATCCGATACGCCCATAGAAACATCTCGGGCACAACAAAATGACTTTTTTGAAATAAGATAGCAACCAAATACAGCGCGACAATGATTAAACAGAAGAGAAAGAAGCCATGAATGATAAAGAGAAAAGACAAGCTTCCGGGCTTACCTGGAATGTTAGATGATTGTAACAGAGACACAAAGCTTGGGTGACACGAAGTGGCAAACCCTTGTTGTTGGCAGTCGGAAAATTGGCTTTCGTATCCTTGTAACCCGAATAAATAGTATTCGCCGCACCGCCTCTTTGCCGATCACATATTTATTGGGCTTTGGAGATTTGCTCCGCCATCGCAGTATTTAGTATTTGGGTCTGTTAGTTTCGGGCTTTCTGCTAGAGGGTAATCTTTCAACGGCCCAATAACTTGAGGACTCTAGCACCTCTGTAGGATTATAGTAGTCTAAAAGCCCAAGTTCAAACATATTCTACCCAGATTTAAAGCTACGGACCTAGCTAGGAAATCATCTTCCTTTCCCGACTGTTTTGTAGAGATTTTTTTTCTTGAAGTAAACAACAAATACTAAGCAAAATCTGGTTGTGCTAGTAGATTTGTGATCCATTTTAGATGTGAAAAAGAAGATTCGTTTTGTAATCGGCGAAGATGTCGAAAAAGAAAAAAATGACTGCAAAAAGAAGTTGCAAGCAGAGTACAAGAATTTCACTGGGCATTACCTAACTCACGTACCTGGGCCCAATAGTATTCCTTCATCTTGCTTGCATAAGTTAATAAGTTTTGTCATCGAATCATTTGTAATTGGGCCTGGACCAAGCGTAGGGGAAAAGCCCATGTTTCTGACGCATCGTGACATTTCAGTCTAAAATGGGAAATGGGAATAAAATAAAAGTTTGTTCAAAGGAAAAAGATGGACATCCTTTTTTGAACCTAGATCGAGTTTTTGTGATATTCCTGAAGGGTTGTGTGGGGAACAATGAAGATAAGATAAAAGATGATATATACTAAGGAAGTTTTATCCGCAGTAGTGTTGGGTTTGCATCAAGTTTTGCAGAGGATTGTCGTGCGCAATGTCGTTTTATCCCAAAGAGGTGACTAAGATGTTCCGAAAAACTTAAAGAAAAGAATGGGGATGGGAGGTGACGAAGACCATACATGGAGGGAGGGGAGGTGGATGCATTTCATGGTTATAACAAAAGGAAAAAGAAATTTGAAATAAAAGCAAATGGTCCACAGATAGGCGCAGAAGGGAGAAGAGTGTACAACTGTACAGACAGTACAAACACCCCCGCCTTAAATGCGGGGCAGACAATAGGGTCAGCGACTTTCGTGAAGGACAATGTCAGTCTCTCTATTCAGGCCCCTTAAACAAGCGCATGATGTGATAGCTGATAGCTCAGTCACACACATCCTTCCACACAGAAAACACACAAACCCACAATTCTTTTCTTCCTACCTCTCGCTCTTCCCCATTTCTAACTTTCTTGCATTTTGACTGCCTAGGACAAAGTAAAACTTGCGAAGAAACCACCATTCTATTCTGGTATTTCTGCGACCCAACTACCATAATAAGACATGCATGCATGCACAGGAGCACATGCACATTATCATATACTCATCATAGCCTCATGATAGCTTACTTTGTCTCACTTTTGATTCTTTGTCAGCTAAAGAAGAGGGAAAGTAGCAAATAAATAAGCCTTTGATGTAGCAGTCTGAAGAAAAGACCCTTTTTCTTTTCTTTTCTGGATCTGCTTTTTTGCTACTTTCCCTTTCATACATGCTAAAGTGGGAAGCTATTACCCCAAGGCTCCTCTCTCTCCTTTTTTTTTAAAAAAAAAATTTTCTTTTGGAATAAAAAATTTTACATAGACTTCATTCATCAATCATAAAGCAATCGATTACAAAATCATTTTCTCACCTCTCACATCAGACCATCTTTTCTGTTTCTGCCAAAGAGTCCTCTATCCTCCTGCCCCAAATTCATTTATTACTCTCTTTTCGAGGGAAGGGCCATCCAGGTTTACCCCCCTAACCCGTCTTTCTCTCCCTACCATCTCTATCTTTCTCAAATTCATTTTCATCTGTCAATTTCAAAGTGTACAACCCCTTTTTTATTTAATCGCCATTGTCAACATTTATCACGAACTAAAACAAGACCTACGCCCATCTTCACTTTTTGTTCAAGCAAGCAATTGATCACGTTTATTCCCATAGTGGTATAAGCTTTAATACCGCCCTCATCCAGAGAGTTTTAGCTACTGGATTGCAAGTCTGGCTTGGAGAACGGATTTTATTTACTTCTTCAACCATCCTCTAAGATAATGATTTTTCTCCCCACAACCATCTGGAATACAAATTTGTTCTTTTTATTCCATTTTGATACGGAAAAGAATTTGAGGGGACAGACCAAATCTCAATGATAGGGTCACTAAGATGCTCCAGCATTTATATTTATATCTGAAAAGGATGGTTTACTATTAATTTAACTAATAAAATTATGTAACATGTTATACTCTAAATCAGTATGCATATATAGGTTGAAATTAATATTGTCTTAATCCAAGAAAAACGTGCCTTAATTAATGATGCCAGATAAAAGATATAAGGATACAGAGGACACGTGTGGGGTGACGATTGTCTGTGTGGGTTGTAGGGTTTTTCCTGGAGGAGTGTCGGTATATGGGGTAGTTCACCAGCCATGTTACGTGTACATTCTTTGGATGGTGCCTGGTGGTCTTTCACCTTCAACAAATTCGCTTGTCAATAGGTACGGATTTTATAGCTTGCTTTTTCTCTTCATTTCCATCCATTCCATAAAAGAACAAGGCCACCACAATTATTTACATTAGCATTTTCATAATGAGATTGGTAGGAAGAGATAAATATGTTAGAGTTTTAATATGACAGGATGGAGAAAATTCAGGACAAATTTAATTTCCCTTACAGTATAATGCTATTCATAGTGACAGAGGCATATGTTGTCCAAAAAAACATGAGACTAACAGCGGTCAACATTATGACTTTTATTAGATTTTAGATTTGACAAGTCATTAGAACTGTAGGACAAGTTCTACTGCTGCTGATGGAAAATTTACGTGTCTTATTTTATTACATTACATATTTTGACAATCATGTAAGAGTTTAGTTAGAATTACTAAATTCGAATATATTTAAACAGTAAAACTCGTTTATTTTTTAATTAAACGACAAGGTTCGCCAGTAACTTTAAGAAAAGCACTTACATTTGCTTTTTTTTACATGTAGATAGTGGACACCTTGAGTGAATGTTAAAACCTCGATAATAGAGATCTCACCGTAGGAAAGGAAACACAATCAGAAAAAATGCAGACCTAACCGAAAAGCACTCTTTCAGCTTTGGGATCAAGAAAGCTGATTCGACAGTCTTTGGGTAACACTATTGTTTCGAAATCATAAAATACCCAAATAGGTCCAAAACCATTAGCTTTGGTAGTTTTAGCAACTATGAGCTTGTAACATTTTTATAAGGTTGCCTGATAACCCAATTTGATAACTAGGTTGTCTTGTCCAATTATACATTCCCTCATTTTTACATGCATGCAAAGATGTCCAAAGATAACTAATTCTGCACCCGAAAGGAATTTTGGACAAAAGTTCTGTATATTTTTTTCTTAATAAATTTTGTTTCACAAAAAAAATAAAATCAATAGGATTAGGGCAATTAATTGTAAGCACAACCATTAATTATTATTAAATTTACAAGCATTTCGATAACGCATAGGGAATCTAATATTCTATTGTTCTGCATAACATTGACTCGATGAGATAATTACCATAAAAATAAAGAATGGACATAGAATGGCCAAAATCAACGGAGCTTTCCATTCTCCAATATATTCTTTTCTAAGCGCTTGAGTTCATAATATATATACTCCTAATTGTGCTTGCCAATACATTGAAACACACCGAGAGAATAGAACTTAGTTTCTTGTGTCCTAATACCCACATTTGCATGGATATGTAACGAAAACGTCCATTGGGTTTGGAGCTAATTTAATTGAGACATTAGTGCACAATGTGACAACATCCAACTCACGTGGTCTCCGGGAATCTAGCTCTTACATCTTGGAACAGCCTTGTCCTCACCGATTGCAAGGGGAAAATACCAAAAAGGATTAATTCTCTTTTCATTTTTTTTCTCTACAAGTCTTACACAAAGAGACAAATATCCCAAACTATTTCTTTTAATCACATTTAGTTTGACTCTTCAAAATCATCACTGACTCAATTATCAGACACGTGGCAGATTTTTTTTATGTGACACCCTCATCAACTCATCGTCACTAACCATTGGAGTGCCATTACACATCTATGTACACACTCTTCCTCCAATCATTATAATTGCAGCTACCTACGGTCTTCTTAGCTGGAACTTCCTTCTTTCTCCAATAATACGAACCTGTCTTTCGTTCAAAAGATAATAATAAAGAGAAAAAGAGTGGGCAACAAAATTGTACCATCCCATCCCATAGATATACCAAGCATTCTCTTCCCCACACCGCCAATAATGCCTCCCCTGCTTCTTAGGAATTGTTCCGTCCGAGCGATTGTCTTTCACCATTTCTAGGAGGGAGACAGAAGGGACAGCCACAGCTCGATTTAGAAAATGTAACAACAAAAGGAGTGAACTGCATTTATTAGAGAAAAGGTCAGTAGTAAAAATGGTCGAAAGCAGAGATTCACTCCCCAAGGAACTACTCCATAGCCTTTTTTGCCAGACATGGAAAAGTCAAACTAGTGTGGTTGGGGGGCTAAACAGCTGTTTCAATAACGTTTCACCTCGTGCCATTAAATCTTCCTATTTTTACCTTTTAATCTGAACCAGGCCTATAAACCGGATTGTACGGATCAAGGTTTGACTGGCGTATGCGCATGGGATAAAAATTAAAAGACTGGGTACAACATTATCCTAGCCGTATCTTGGATTTATACATAATAGTACACACCTAATCCCCCATATGCTCCGGTTCTATCTCTTGATTTGGAATTATATGAATTAATTGTCACTGCAATTGAATGAAGATTTGGAATTTCTAAAACAATTTGGGATCCCAAAATTTTAATTCCAGTACACTATTCCCTTCCCATCAAACATGTCAAACATGTCAAACATGATTTGGTTTGCATTTAGCTGGATTTGACATTTGTCTATTACCAATAAAGAATGACCTGACAGGATGATACATCAATGTCTGTACTTTCTAGAGAATTGCATTTTGTCAAAATTAACTTGGACCATCCGCAACCTTCCAAAATGGGTTGACCACAAAATAATCAGATAATGTAATAGTATAACTAATAATTCAAAATTATATCTTAAATTAATTTCCAAATTTTCGATTAACATATTTTCAAAAATCACACGATTATGATTTTTAGAATATTGTAGGCCGATTATAATAAATCTTATAAATTTATATAGGCCGACTCAATAATGGGTTCAATTTAAAAAATCTTTGAATGAACCACAAATATTCAAATATGACGATATTTATGAAACCTTGAAAATCAACTATGGGTAAATCCTGTAGGAATTATTTGGATAATTGAAACATATCGGGCCATAAAAACGATAGCTAATTTGGGGTTATTGAGAAAAAAATGCAATTACTTCAGGCCTAGAATAGAGATCGTAATGATAAATTAAACTTTACCGTATGATGAGACTGGTCATTGTCCACGATCTGACAATTTAGGGATACCCGCTGTGCTTTTCCAAGTCTGATGACTTTTTTCTCTGGTTTTCGCTCTATTTTTAACTGTTGTTTGTTGTATTTGGTATGTGAAATCTTATGAACCAAAAATGATTTTAAATATATAATTAAAATTGGCTAAAAAATAAACCATATATTAATTATTTATTTCATATCAATTATTATGAATTACAAATAAACCGTATCTTCTTTTTTATTTTGTCTACTTTAAAAAACTCAAATTGAAACAACTTTTTTTTATAAAAAAATAATGGATATGAAAATTAAACCTGGTAAACCAATTCCAGAGACAATGCCCTACCAGAGGTCCCAACTTTTAATTACAATCTGGAATTACTATTGTTGTCTGTTTCTATCTTTTTTCCTTTTTTTTTTTTTTGGTTTTACAAGCTCTTCTGACTTCATGGAAAGGACATAACACAAAGAACTAATACTCCGAAGATTTTCACAGGCACCAATGAATAGCAATATATTATGGAAACAAATAATGTCGCGCATGAGGAATCCGAATCCGGCTAAAAGAACAACATGAAAATATGCAATAAAGCATTTTTTTTTATTAAATCGGATTGAAAATAAATGTTGTGCCAAAGCCCATAGTAGCATATTTTTGCCCCGGGGGGTGGTTGGGCTATGCCTTGGGCCTATATGCTTAATTTCTAAATCTAAAATACAGGAATCGGTAAAAAATTGTCCAATAAATAAAATTATGCACCATATAATAGCAGAAATCCAAAAGGCAGATAAACTATAGGTTTATTTATCAAAGAGATAAGCACAGCGGGTGGGACACGCAGGCGACATCTTCTTGGGTAAAACAAACGAACTACCAGTCTGAAGCAAATTCAAATTTGAGAAAGGAAAATACTATATTGTCCTTGAATCTAGCCGCGCCTTTGTCCTGCAAGAACCTTACATCGACTCTCTTATATTTACATTTTTTCTCTTCAGTTAATTGTGTTAAACAAGTACAGACTGGACAGGTTGGACTTTGGAGCACATTTAGAGTTTGGAAAGTATACTGATTTTTTTTATATTATTGTCGATTGAAAGTACTGGTGCTTTTGAATAAGCATCAAATTATGTATTTATTGAGCTTTCACTTGCTTTTGCATGCGGATGTAATGTAATCATCCTCGTTCCTCAAAACTGTCGATGTTGTCAGAATCGGACTATATCGGTGTGTTCAGTTGGGTTATTATATAGGAAGTTAGGAACTGAATAATGATTCCCTCTTGTTCAACTTTAATATCCTGCTATTAAAAACTTAATTTGGCTACCTTTTATTTCAAACTATTCCCAGATCAATTTAACTTGATTGAACTGGCCTGGCCTGATTTTTATTATTCTATTAAAATTAAATTAAATATTTGAACTAGTATCCTCGTATACAATACCCACAACTGCCCATTTGATAGAGTTCAGTTACGTACGGTATCCTTAGGAATAGTGAACTATATATTCAAGAATAAAACTTTTCACTCTTTTAATTTTGTGGATTTATCTTTACAATTCGATATTCCTTTTTTCATACATGGATTTTACTCTATCTTTGATTAACCCTTGAACTTATTTTTTATTATATTTTAAACCAACAATCTCATAAATAAACAAAAAATATATATAATTCAATAATTTATCTTAAATTACCTGAGGATTAAGAAATCGTGGGTTCGAGATTTATTAGATAGTTCAGAAAATTGGGATGAAATAGAATAAAATCAATTGTATGAAAAAAATTCATAACTATTAGATTTTGAAGATAAGAGAAGATAATAACATTTTGAAGCTTTGTATTCCCAATTGACAGTTTGACACTTAAAAATCTTTGTATGGTACCACTTAATTATCAAAGGATAAAGTACAGCACATCGCCCCACAGTATAACTCTTAATGACAAACATGCCACGAGGCAGCGAAAGCACCATTATTAATTAAAGAGGATTAACCTTAAGAGACAAGTGCATGCCAGAAAATATGGGTCATTTAAGTTCAAAATGATCATGTCTTGCCTTTTTCATCCAGCACCTTATTGTTATGATCCGTTTTGACTACACGAGTTTCTGAAGTCTTTGTCACCTTTACTCTTTATGATTTCATGGCTGTCCTTGGGCCAGTACTTAATTTCTCGTGAGTGAAATTCAGGGGGTAGACATTCATTGGCATGATACTTCAACATCAAAAGTCAATTTTTCTTTGCATTTGCATGCATATATATATATCCATGGCTTATTCGTATATATATATATATATACATATGGTTCAGGACTCCAAACACAGTTTTATTTTGGGACCCTTTCAGGTAGGATAATACCTTTTGCCAAGCACTTGGAGAGTTAAATATTGGCTACCGTAAAGAACACATTGCATGTATATATCCTGAATGTGCAATTATACCGGCTACCTTCCTAGTTTGAAAGTAGCTGCCTGTTTTCCGAGACACAAACAAAGCGCCTGAAAGCAAAATGTCAAGCCGATACCTATTTCATAATAAACATCTCACAAATGCTGGTTGGGATGTGTCGCTCTCAAATCCAGAATCGGAAGAAAGGCTTTTCCTTCACGTCTAGATGTTGATTGAGCACTAAGCTCAAATAAGGAATAACATTTCCTCTTTATTATACTGAAGAAGAGACCATATTAACCCACTTTTTCGCAAAGCTCAGGAGGTTAGCTCATTTGGTTAGTATGTTTTGTTTACTCTTTTACTTCTACGGGTAAAGGAGGCGCAGTACTATGAAATGCTGAAACTTTCACCATCTTCTAACCCTGGTGTGACCTTTGCCAGACCACCGACAAGATTTGGATCCCGTGCACGCAGTTTTGAAGTAAAATCTGTTTGTTTTGAAGATTCGTGAATTGACTAGGTACTCGAGTGCTGTGACCTATATTGTTCTAGTTTCCAAATTAAGAAAATATAGATGTAATAATATATAAATATTAGACTATAAAAATAATAGTTTAATACAATATTACATATATGATTTCAGGTACATATATTCTGTCAGGAGGCCTGCTGCTCCTCCTTGGAATTGGATAATAAGTTAATAACAATAAAATTGACCCCAATACTATACACGATAAGTCAATCACCCTTCCAACATACAATTCCAAATTGGGATTCCATCCATTTGTAGCCATGTTAAAAACCTCAGTGAATGTAAAGCAATGGATCGGTACCAAATAATTTTTGTGGGTAGCGTATAAAATAAAGGGTTTTGACTGTAGAAATACGTACAAGAGTTAGAGCATCCTACCCTTCAAAATTAATGGTTTTGGGAAGAAGGAAAATTGGGGGAAAGAAACATCTGTTGAGATGCTGACATACTTTCATGCTTGTTCTTAGACCAAGACCGGAGATATCTGTCAAAAAATAAGCATATAAGACATCCTATCTTCTTTGAGCACTTGTTACAATCAGCTTTCATAGAGTTATGTCTAATCACTTTGAAAAGGCAATGCTATTCTTGGCCACAAAGCATTGGTAGATAGAATAGACGGTAGGAAAGGCAATGAAAGAATGTAAAGAGCATTAAATACTCTATGAGACGTTTCATGGCTAATATTTTCAAAATGAGGGTACACATATATAAAGAGGGTTGGTTTCTTTGTCCATATTATGTGATTTTTTTTCACATATTAAGCTTCAGGGAAGATGGGTTATCATTTTCCAGTTCCTTGTTGGGTCATGAAATTAATGAACGGGCAAAGGGGCCCTGGAAACCACATTATGCTTCAGCTATTCTTAATGCTCCTACCCCTAGCTTGGAAAACGTGCCCCATCCTATTTCTTTTTATTTCGAGTTGTCAAACAGATTTATTTCAAGATAAAATAATCTTCAAATAGGCAATTTTCTTTTCCTTTTTATAAATTCAGTACCACTGTCACTCCCCCTACGAATCTTGCGTGCAATTTTAAACTGGTTTTGGTGCAATATAAAATCTAGTTTCTCCAAAATCCATTTTTTCTTATTTCCGACCAAGGACACATTTTTATTATTTAATTACTGTATAAAAGAAAGGTTCTTAATACATTATTGACATCTGATTAATATTTATATTTTTTGGAATATATTATTATTATTATTATTATTAGATGGAAATGTGTTCAATCCATCTTTCATATGGGTATAAATGAAAGATAAGAATTGTTGAACCGATCAGATGCCAACCGTCAAATCCGTGGAACCCATGTTGATTAAATATTACAGCAATATCCAGCCTGCTGGGTATGCTATCAGGATATTATTATTCACTATGCATGTCTACCTTTTCTTTTTTCTTTAAAACAAAAAAAAAACAAAAGAAAAAAAATTCTGCTATTGTTCAAAGTGTTGCAATTGTTTAATAAAAAAAGAATTGTTAGTGGGACCCGACTGATGAAATGGTTCTGCATGATGTGGAATGAGCATCATTTGTATGGTATAGAGCTGTACCCAAACATTAAGTGTATTGTCACAGGCTATTCCATATTCTCCACCATACATTCTTGTCAAAATCTGACTACCAATTAATGACATACATGTGGGATATCCTTCTGCTCAGATAATGATAACCCTATGATGAATGTTAGATTTCTAGCAAGTGTTATGTTGCCAACTTTAAGGCTTCACAGTACTGAAGGTTTCGTGGTCAGTTTCCAACCATGCCATGTCCTATTGTGGAAGTCATGGGATCAAATTTATTTTACCCTTGCGCAGAGGCAGATGAGTTAAAACGCACACTTTTGCCGTTATGACTGCTTTCCCCTATTCTTAGTGAATATCCAAGTTTATTTTTGGGCAACAACTAACGGACTCCTTCACTTTACGGCAAAGCCCTGACTTCAACCACGCAATAACTTATGTATCAAGGCAGCTAAGAGATGTGTGAAATTATGGCTTCATAAAGTGCCACTGCACATCACCAAACCAGGCTAGTTCGAGTAAAATCACGATTTCCTTGTTAGGACATTCGTGGGATGCTACCTATACTACGTACTTAGTTATACAACACCTTAATTTTGGGTTATATACTTGCTATATAGCCAGCCTACAATCAAGGTTGTGATTAGGCTAATTAATACAAAAAGTGATGTCTTTTACAGCCACTTTATGCATTTGATTAACCAAACCTCCGCTTTTTTCTAGCTAACACATCCATACAAAAATCAAAGGCCTAATACCTTACTAAAAATTTACATTTTTTTTATGTATTGATTTTTAAATTATTACATGACATAACATGTACAAATATATTGCTCATGTGCAAGGGTTATTACTTATTAGCTGTTTAATAATAGTGGGCCTAGACGAGGACATCTACCTAGTTCATATTCAGTTAATTAGGTAATAATCAGAGACCATTAATGAGTAAGTAACAGAGATTATTAATAAAATCATATAATTATTAAATATGAAATTAATTTCTATAATCAATAACAAATAATACAAATTAACTATATTATAACTATCAAAATAAACAACAATAAATCCACAATGTAAATATAAAAAATGCTTGAAGGAACATTGTGATTATAGGTTCGGTGTGAAGAGACCTTTCGGGAAGCGTGTCGGTCACTCTTTTCCCTCATGCCGACTAGCACTAGACGAGCAGAGATTTTTATAAATATTTTCGAATCAAGGTAAACAATTAAAATTCAAATAAACGAAAAAAATACGAGATTTTCCTTATAAAGCCTCAAAAGTGATAAAATAATATTGAAAGTCAGTATGTCATATGTGAAACGTAGAGATAAAGTAACGTTTTCCAAAAATAAAAAATAAAAAAAATACCACCATAACAAGAGTATCGTCATGTCATGATTTACTTTGGGGGTATAGATCAAATTAAATCTCATCAAGAGTATTACAAAACCCAACAAGATTTGTTAAAAATTATATTATTACTAATTTAATTGTCGGATGAATGTTGGATGGGTCAAGGCAAATTTCCGATAATCAGATCATTGAAAGTCGAGAAATCAGGTGCCAAATTGCAGTTACAGTCGAAACCTTTACTACAAGCCTTCAAGCGCGAATATTATCTGAGTAGAGAGTTGTGGGGAAGAGAAATTTTCGTTTGCCTTTTAAACATGACCACAATGTGCTTGTGCCTAAACTAACAACGAGTCGTTTGGCCCATACCAAAATGATATCCTTTCTGTCAAAAGAGGCGGCATGTCGTCTTAATTCAGAGCAAATGACATATCATCTCGAGTTAAGAAGAAATATATTTTCACAAAAATAATATTTTTTGGAAATAAATAAAATTTTACCATGAATTATATATAAATCTAAAATTATAAAATATTTTTATAAAATTCAGAAAACTAATTTCATAAAAATATGATAAAAAATTATTTTCCCAATCAACATTATAATAATAATGAAAATAAATTTTCAAAAAAAATAAAATCAAATATAAAATTAATCTGAAAGGACATACTTTACCATAGGTAATTCTCCTTTATGGCCCAGTCTTCTAAAAATGTTGATCTAATCATGACATTTATGAGTAGATGTGTTTATTTATGTTACTAAAATAGTAATGGAAGATCAGAATGTTAATAGTAAACCCTTTTTATCCCAAGAGAAAATAATAAACCTGTCTTGATAAAGGCAACGTTTACCGCACATTGCAGCCCTCTCCTTCATGACTTGGGGGACTCTTTTAGGTGGAGATACGAGTCTTCTGAACCATCGTAGGGAAGCTTTGACATCTTTTACTTTTACAGACCGGGAAGTGTCTTTTATTATCTATGTACTTGTATTATTAAGCTGTTGATGGGAATTGAAAGCTAAACAGCATTTAGTATAATATTCAATTTGACATTTAATGCTCCAGCCCAACAGTGCCTCAGAATTAGTGTTATCGGGGGGGGGGGGGAGGGAGGGTATCACAGTAAAATACCCAAATAGAAAAACGACAGGAGATGTGTTTGTGACTTTGTGTTGTGTTAAGCCTCCCTGGACCAACCGAGTCTTTGTATCTCCAGTAATGGCATTTAAAGAAAAGGGGTTAATTTCCCAATATAAGCGTTAAGGATCCCATATAAACAAAAAGATCTTCTTTGATTTAGCCTAGGGTTTTGGAAACCATAGTGTGGTCAAATGGGCTGCGAGTTTTCTTGGACTGTCATGTGGTGACATGAATTTAATAATAGCCGATGATTCCAGACAAGGTTGTTGAAAGATTAGAAGAGAATATTTGGGAGGATTAAAGGGAATTAGAAGGTAATGTTAGGGTTTACGATGGATGTATCAATAGTCCACACGAAAGCAAACAAAAACAACCCTTTGTGTGGTTCTTGTGCTGCGGGTACACTCGCTCACTAAGGTCAATGAATCTATGAATATAAAAATATTAATTGTACTATGGTATGATATCAAAATTAATTTTATTTTTCCGTTTGTACTCTTCTGGGCAATCAGTCTGCCCGTTGAAGAACAAATAATAGAATAATAAAATAATAGAAATACTGTTTACAAATAAATAAATTTTATGAAAATTCGAATAATTTGTCTCATGTTAAAAAACACAGCCAGTTTTGACATTGTAAAGATGTGGCAGGGTGAGAGAGGGAGAGGCGGAGAGGGTGGGAAAGAAGGGGCCGAGGATGGAGAGAATCTATCTCTCTCTAACGTATATTATCCCCGTCGTCTACGGGGAAGAAAAGACCAAAGAGAACAATTAAATTGGAGTTATTTTTTATTTTTTTAAAAGGGGTGAGTTTTGACTAGAGAGAGACCTCGTGTTCTTCTTCCTCTAGTGTCATTTTCCAAGATATACTCTCGAGGTGCATCAGACCCAAATCCTCTCACTCCCTCTCACTAGTTTCCTTTCGATGCACTTTCTGGATTTGTTTCACCTTTTTTTTTCTTTAATATTATAGAATTAGGACGGTATATAATTCCTTTTTTTTCCTTTCTTCTCTTTGGCTAAAAACATACATCCATTCTCTTCCTTTACATCTTCTCTATCCACCTTTCATTCTCTCCCTCCATCTTTTCTTGAGCATGTTGGTTTCTTGAGGGGAAGATTAAAGAGTCTTTTTTTTTTTTTTTTTTTTTAGTTTGTGCTTCACTAACCATAAAGTTCTCTTCTTCCTTTAACTTTTAAAGCATAAATCAAGGTGTTGTTTCAAAGCTTTTTACCTGTTCCTGTGTCAAGGAAGTCCTTCCCAGCCATATCTTCCTCAGATATATTCTCGAGCAGAATACAAAAGATTGGAGAGACCCACCTCAGACTTGCACTTTTTTTTCGTTTTCTAGCGACTAGGTTAGATTGGCCTGAGAAAAGCATCCATTCGGTCAAGAACGAGTACAGTGAAAATGCCCTTAGAAGGGATTCTCATTGAGCCATCCACAAACTCAGTTCCTGATCTTTCTTTACACATTAGTCCTCCGAATACCTCCCCCTCTGCGGTGAGCGATAGCATCAGCAGCAAAGTCGATACTCGATTCAATCTGCTAGCGAGGCAAGATGTTAGCCAGAAGTCCAACGATGTCAGCTGCATGAGGGCTGATTCTGAAGCTTATCCCGAGCTCTCTCTAGCTCATCCAGCAAGTATCCTGGACGAGGAAAGCCTGAGCAAGAGAAATCTCACGGGTGCTACTGTAGCTCATGGAGGACCACCGCATAACGCTTCCCTACAAAGCCATAATCAGCAACATCATATTCTTCTTCACAATCCGAATAATCATCTAAACCACATAAATCACGGGGTTTCTTTGCTTGATGTATCCGATGGTTTGAGGCCTATAAAAGGGATTCCAGTCTACCACAACCGTTCACTGCCCTTTTTGACTATGGAACATTCAAGGGAGAATAAAGAAGCCAAGATGTGCTTCTACGGCCAGATGCCCTATCCCTCTACCCCTTTGTGCTCTCCTTCTGTTCCCCATACTTCTTCACCTTATAATATAGGAGGAGGTGGTTTAGATCCCATTTCCATCATAAACTCAGGATCTCATACCCAACCTCTGCCTGCTTACAATCGGTTAGCACCAACCACAAGGTTTAATGGGCTACATATGGATGCTTTCAAATCCCACCAATTGCACCATCACAACCCTCACAATCAGTATGGGTTTGGATCAGCCGAAGCTTCTCCCGGGCTGATTAGATCGAGATTCTTGCCTAAACTTCCCGCAAAGAGGAGCATGAGGGCACCAAGAATGAGATGGACGAGCACTCTTCATGCCAGATTCGTACACGCTGTCGAGCTTCTTGGGGGTCATGAAAGTAAACCCACGCCTTCTTTTTCCGCTTCGTGATTTCTGGGGTTTTCTTTTTTGCTGTTACAGTTTGTATACGGTTGGCTGGCTTTGAGTCTGGGGAGTTTCTTAGTATTTTGGCATCTTGTGCTTTGATTTTTTATGAATTTTCTTCTCTGTGTACTGGTTTAGGAGCCACTCCAAAGTCTGTCCTCGAGCTCATGGATGTCAAAGATCTCACGTTAGCTCATGTCAAGAGTCATTTGCAGGTAAACAAACTCGACAACTTAATCCCCTTCCTCTCTCATCCTCTCCAAATTCTAGAGTGGGAGCTCTATCCCACCGGCACAGGAGCCGAAGACGTCAGTGAATGGATGAGTTAAAGAATGGTAATTAAGAAAAAGAGCAAGTGAGCCAGAAACCTCTGAACCGTCTCAGACAGACAATTTTCTGCTTTCAAAGAGAGAGAAGAATGATAACAGACAAAAGTAGTCATCATTTCTCAATAATGCATATCTCATTTCAATATTGCCTTATCAAACATCAACCTCTTGATTAGCGATAAATCCAAGACTTGTCCCCAGTGACAGAAATCTAAAATGGGTTTCATCACTGGTTTCGTTTTCATTTCCAGAATAGTATAATTTCTTCTCTTGTGTTTTTTTTTATAATATTTTCCGATTCCTCTTTTATTTCTCCATGTGTTGTTGAATGGTCTCTCTTCCCATTGCTCTCTTATGACCTCCTCAGATGTATAGAACTGTGAAGACTACTGACAAGCCTGCAGCCTCCTCAGGTAATTCGTATTGCTTGGTCTATATTCCAGCTTTCGACATTTTTGTTTTACTTGCCTCATATTCCACTCGCTCTACCTGGTGCTCTTCTATTAATATCAGTACGTTAAGACTAATGTCACTTGCTAGTTTAACCTCATCTTTTATTTATGCTAAACCCTACATTGTATAATAAGACACAAGGTACAATGTGTACGTCACATATAAGCACTTGCATGCCTGCTTGCCTATCCTTCATATCGAACAATAATATATGCATGTACATAGTTGCGAACCCAAATAATCCCATTAGAGTATTCTGTTGGTCATTTCTTAAAGGCCAATTGGATGGATCCGGAGAAGAAGACATGTCTCTGGGCAGTGGAAATGATCGTAGCCTACGCCGATACACAGACCAAATAGGACCATCAGATGGTTCAGTGCAACAAGAAGTGGACTACCCTTCAAGCACTACTCTTTGGAGTAACTCATCAAGGTACAATATCACCATTTTTTATCTCTCTTTATCTAACTCCCCCCTGGGACATCTACTTTTGGGTGACGAGTGATTTTGATGTTCACACCGGTTGAGGAGATATTCGGCTATGTGCACTTTTTGAAACTAAGGGGCGAATGCAATGCTTTTCTTTTTCTTTTGCATGGTACCTTAGCTTAGAAACGCAAGCCCACGTCCACCATTTTTTTTTAAGAATAAAAGAGTTAACTGTGGCAGCTTTTGCTTTCCTTGTTTCCTCATTTATGGGTTTTGTTTTCCTTTTCTGTGCTTCTTGGATCTTTTGTTTCGGAAGATTGTCTAGTGGACATGAGATTTGAAGCTAGCTTTAATGTTAAATTACAAAAGAAAAGCTGCTCTGAGGGCAATCTAACGCTGAACTAGGATAAGAGAAAGTAAACACAGCATCACTTTTTCTCTCTTTTTCTTTATAATTATATCAAACAGTAGCACCTTAAACTAATCACCTATTAAACTATGGTTCTTATTCCCTCACGAGGACATTGCATAAGTAACCAAAAGATCAATACTTTCCCTTGACATCAGTGCTCTTCTTTAGTCAAAGTTCAATTAAAGTGCTATATCAATCGCCAGCATATTCTATCGGGCATTGTTTAGTACCAGCTAGCTTCCATTAAAGTCTACTTGTATTCTTCCAATTGTCTTGTCTGCCCCTTTTCTTTCCAACCTTGTCTGCAATTAGCCGGCTCGATAACTCGTCGGCTGAAAGAAGATAATTCAAAAAGAATGATAATATTTGGAATCATTAAAGTTCTGGTTGTGTAAATAATTTAATACAAAGTTTTGAATTTTAGAAATTGAGGTCGGTATGAAATTTCTCATGCTGTAATGTGAAATACTGAATTTTTTCCAAGTATAATATTCAAACATTGACATTTTCCCAACTGAGGGTTTTTTTTTACTGTTAGCTAGCTATAGGTTACCATGAAGATGGTTAATTAGGACAAGATTAAAGAGTTTTTTCTGGCCAATTTACGGTATCACGTAAGTACTAGCTGATAAATGATGTCTATCATTCCATTAATAAGGAGAGTCTGCATCAGTGAAGGGGCAAACGTCAATGTTTGCTTTAATGTCGAGGCAATTAATTGATAGCTTAGAAGCTATAGAAGCTACGGCTGTGTGTTTTTCTGGTCATCTTTCAAGTCTGATGGCTTCGCAAACCCGAAACACACTTTTTCCTGTAACTGGCATCCCTTTCAGGCTGTTTACAAACACTTATCTCTACGCAACAAAATGTCAAACATAGGTGAAGTTAGGCTTCTATATATTTCGGTAAAATAAAAAAGTATCACCTTATTTGTAGGCTTGTTTTCTTTCTCAGGGCATGTTTGTTGATGTTCCTTGTCTTGCACCTTTTTTGTTATAGGCTTTTGGACCTTAGGCAATGCATAGAGTCTTGAAATAGGTCTAGTATCACTGAATTTCCACGTGAAAGTTCAATAAAATGAAAGGTATTCTAAAAGTCTAAACCCTCTCAGCGAATTAGATATATAAGTTGCAAACCTGTGTATGTTTGTATTTCTTGTTTAATTACACTCGTTGTGCCTGGCTTACTGCATGGATCCAGTGTTCTAGAATTACATATGGCGTTTCTTAAGTTTCGATCAAATAAGAAATGTGCAAAATTTATGAGCAACTTCTGTATTTTCTCTTTTCTTCCCAATGGGCATAGTTATAATTTTTCTGGAGTCATGAAGGGACTATCCAGTCTCGACTATCTTCGCTGTGAAATTTCTTCCCTCTACATTTTGCTTGTAGCTTTGCTGTTATCTTGCACACAGCCTGAGACTTAGCTTCTTTTTCTTTTTCTCTTACCCAAATTCGGCTGTATTTTGGCAACTTTCAGTGGTAGAGAGGCGTGGCCACAAACGAACTCCAACGAAATAAATGAGCTCAGACCTGCAGCATTCCAGTCACAACCTAGACCTGGAAACCTCATAGAGGTATCAAAAGTAAACCACCCTGTCTATGACAATCTGTTTTGAAAACTATATCATAATTAATGGCATCCATTAATTCTGAGGAATCTCCCATATGTATAAGAAAGATTACTCTCCCCGTAATATCTGTGTGCTTAAATATGGCGTTGGATATCCCACTGATAGAGGTGGCCACATCTCTGAACATTGCAGGAGTGCAATTCAACCCAGCTGAACAGCTACTTGGGGTCTAATATGGATTGCAAAAACCCAAGCTTGGAGTTCACTTTAGGCCGACCAGATTGGCGAGGAAAAGAACACAACTGATAATTTATCCTATTCCAGGGATTTCATCTCTTTCTTTGGTTATATCCTAGTGTATTTCCTTGAACTGTTTCACAGTCGTCATGAAACAAGAAGGCACAGAGATATATAGAAGGTTGTTGGCAGGGAAGAAATTAGATAGTTTCTAGTGTATTCTTTTAGGTACAGAGAGTTGTAGTATGGTGGCCATCGATTTGAGTATCAGCCGAACAAATCAAGCATCTGTTTTGGAAGATGATTGGAAGTGGCTAAAGAGGCATTTACTCGATGGGTTATTGAATTCCACAAAGAGAAAGGAAATGGAAGCAGGAGGACTTAATACTGTTGTCGTCAGGATATGATTTATTATGGTTTTCTTGATTGTTCTCCTATCCTATGCAAAGAGTTAGAGAGGCCTGTAGTTGTTGAACAAGGTTGGTCAAGCACCAATCTGTGGACGATTATATCTAGGCATCTTGCTATTTTTGTACGTGTTTGCTTTACTTGTAATTCTCGTTTAAATTAAGCTGGAATTTGCCAATAAAAACAGGCAATTGCTTTTGTTTTGGAGGAACACCAAGTGCGGACATTCTCTTTTTATTCAATTTATCAAAATCCCACAAAATATTTATTTAATACACGAATGGATTAGATATGCATAAGTGTTGTGTTAAACACGTTTTTTCTAGCCCACCTACAAACCATTTACGTAGTAAGAAGTCTAAATGGTTCTTCAAAAAAAAAAAAAAAAGTCTCAATAGAAAATCCTCCTTTTCTTAGAAACAAATCACTACTTGAAGCCTCATTATGAAGTTAGTGATATATCATTTCCCGTTCTGCTTAAATTTAAACCAAATAAACAGATCTACCAGAATCTCAATCTAGCGTAGATCATCAAAAGGCTTCTAATTAATGAGCAATAAAGAAGAAATCTTATATGACTAATATGATGAGACTGGAGATAGTGTCCATCTTGACGGTTGCGATCAAGATCCACACAAAAAATTAATTTTAGGACCAACGACACTTTTTTTTCAAAATTATTATGAACTAAACCTAAGTTTTTCAAAGTGCGTGACCAGTTCATTTTCTTTAACTCTTTTTGTTTGACAGCGCAGAAAGAATTTCTAGGAAATGCAAGAACTTGCTTTGATTGACTAACCCTTGAACTCTGTACTTTGAGAGGACACAATATAAAATAAAGTCATGCATCAACACTACATTATTAACTTGGAAAATATGTTGTCAGCTGCTTTTTGAGTTCCTTTTGGGACATCGTGTTCCCGTCATCTTGGAGCTTGAAACTAAAACAATTACGTAGCCGCCTACAAGCGTGGAGATATCAGATATCCACAAGTAAAGTCTAATACATTGGGCCGGGTCTTAATTTCAAAGGCTGACAATGGTTTTTCAATAAACTACTGGACAATATTTTCTCTATAAACTAACTTTCTGCAATTAATTATGAGGTTTACAAAAAGCCCAAAGCCCATTTTGTTCGGTCATATTATATTTTTGTAGAAAAATATGAAAGCCAGTCAATCCGCAAAGAACAGTTAGAAAACAAAATTTCATTTACAGTGTACACCTTAATAATTTGTATTTGCTGGATAAAAAATGTTAGGACAAGAGCTATGATGTTATATTAGACTAAGATGACTAGATACACTCTGCCTTAAAGCTCCAATTACGAATTCATGGTATGCTACCATCAAAAATTGTTTAACAAAATTTGTTTTATACACTAGAGAGAATTGTTGACGAGCTCACAAGCTAAAATGATAAGGTGAAAGAAAACAAATAAAAACAAACTAGCAAGAAGTTTACATGACAAGAGAGCATTCTGAAGCGTCAAAAAATGTCCAGTACTAAATAGAGAGAGAGAGACATCACTGGCAAACAAGGGCTCCCAGCATTCGTTTTTACATCCGCACCGTACCCAAAAAGATAAAAAGTCATTGTCTTCTGTATTTTCTATAGTTTTAACCAAACTGAAAGCAAATGCGCAAAATACAAAGTTCTTCCGCCGAGATTGTTTTACAACAGAAACTCAAATCACCATGATGTAACTGTTCTACGATAAAACCAGAAAGGGCCAAAAAATGGAATAGATTATATATAACATATCACATAAAATCATAGTCGTCAAGAGCATCATAAGTATTGATTGCCAAATCGTCATCCCCCTTCTCCACATGAAGCTGCTTTTTCTTACCTGCAGGAAAAGAGTGAATTGAGAACAACGAACAAGTCAGATTCTTTGGTACGAGAGGAGGGAAAGGCAAACAACAAACATTCGTCCATAACCAATGCCATATAGACACCAATTCTATCAGATTACAATATACAAGCGAGCTTACAGAAGGGAACAAACTTGTGCACCACCTTGGTTGCTACCATGATTTAAGCATACTTTATGATTGTAACAACGAAAACTTTCCCAGACACTCAAACACCATCAACATTGACCAGTAACTACATCTTTTAAAACTAAGAAGGGATTACCAACTTTACTTGTTTCAAAGATTCAGTAAAAATTTATTTCTTTCAAACCACTCGCATGCCCCCATCATCAGAATACACTACGTTCCCTTGGATTTTCAGTTGGTAACCACAATGTGACAACATAAAGCATCTAGTGCTGTGCTATTAATACATTCAATGTGACAGGAAGGATTATTGGATAAGTCAAGAACGTACCAGTCTTCTTTTTACCAGCATTCGCTTCTTTCTCCACTTTCAATTTCTCATTTGCAATTGCAGATATAGAAGAAGCCAAATCTTTAGCATCTGATGCTTTCATAGCAGTCATGGAATCTCTCATCACAGCTTTGAGTAAACCAATATAGTGGAAGCTTTTCTGAATTAAAGAATTAAGTTTCCATGTTAGAAACTGAAAGGGACAACCTTGGACAAGCAAATACACAAAAACTAACTCAACTCACCTCATATGGACGCAGTTTATGAGAGATTAGTTCTGCATATTCCAAGAAATCACCTTCAGATTTGGGAATGAAGGTATCCAGAGTCTTCTCATCACCTTTTTTTGCAAATAGTTCTGTAGTGGACCTGTAGTCAGCTTCTTCCACAAGCCTGTGATGCAGTGGCAAAACAAAACTTGAGAATTTCTGTCTCCAAATGTAATGGGAAACAAGAAAAGAAACTGCTGCACACATATTTCCTATCAGCATCCACATTATATTGTTCAATCAATTTTATGCAGTAAATTAGTGCAGAAGACAAATGATTTGAAATCATTTTTCACATGAGCCCTAAAGGTGGTAAAACTCACTTATATACAACTATTTCCTCAGCATAACAAAAGAAGCAGGTAGATTAATGAATTCATCAGTACTAGTCTGCTAAATAAAGAACCTAGAGTATCAAAGTGCTAACTTTTATCCACCAGGCTAACATTCTATTCATCCACCATTATCAAAGGGAAACAAGTTAGAACCTTTGTTGACGAAGTTTCTCAGCTACTGGGTCCAGTGTCTCTTGCTTCGCTACTTCAACTTCTTTCCCCTTCTCAGTTGCTGCGGATTTCTTGGGAGCTTTTTCTGGAGCTTTTTGTGCAGGTGCCTAAGCAAAAGAATAAAAGACCCACCACAAAGACATCAAATTGTACACAAGCAAATTGATCATGAAAGCATACTACATTCCAAGGTTTAGTTAATTATATACAAGTAACCATTAATATAATTGTGATCCAGATCCTAGTAAACAGATAACATGAAGCTCTGAAAGGTCTTTGAATCCTACATGATCTAGAGTCATGATTCTGCATGAATGCAAAGATAGAAAGTCATTCAGGGCTTTCCCATTTATGATGGACTCAAGTAACAAGGAAGCCTGATGGAAAATTATCTGAATTATGGCTTGAGAATAACATACTTGTTACTATCCCACCGCATGCTCTATATAGCCCGAAGTTTTGCACTAGACATGCTAGAATTTACAATGCTATTTTTTTTGTAATTGAAAAAATGTATGATCAGTCATTGGGAAGTGATGCAGACGCTTTGAAAGCAGAATTATACGATAAAGAATAAAATAATATAAAAATTATGATTACATTGGATATCTAGTCATACCGGAGCTGGTTGATCTTCATCTTCCCATGATTCTTTCACGTCATCTTCATCCACATCCTCATCATCCCATTTACTTTTAGGTTGTTCCTTCGTATGAATAGGCGGAATTTCTTCATCTTCTGAAACAAACAACAGATGGAAAGAAAACTGAAAAATTAGACAATAAAAGTAACAACATTCCCAACAAAAACCCACATTAAGAGAACAATTGCAAAGATTTTAAGGGAGAAAGAACTGAATATCACATTCATGAGCCTGATTAAATTATACTGCATGATCGGATCAATTGTAGGTTATTCTGTTTCTGATTCATAAAATCTACTTCAAAGTATGCACCTCAATACATATAGACAACTAATATTTCCAACTGAAAATACAAGCCCTATTCTATAACCCCCAAAAATTTTTCAGAAGCAATTAAATCAGAAACACCAAAACGTGCAATCTATAATCAATTTTCAGAAGTTGAGTTCGCACCCATAAAAAGAATGCCAAACAATAACAATAATAAACAGCTACATCTCTCTTCAACAGAGCAGCCAATCAATAAAAAATTCTCAAAAAAAAAAATTCTTTCACCAACTACAATCCTGCAATTAGAAGTGAAAATGACCAGAAGAAAAAACACAAAGATCGGAGAAATCACCAGAGCCACAAAGCACTGATTCTTACCCCAATTCTCCATAGTTGTTCCCCGTCCAGATAATTAAATATAACAATTAGCAAACTAGTAATATCCTGCACGAGGAAAACAAAAACAAAAAAAAAGGAAAAATGCCTTAGCACCGATTTGAACAATACCAGGTAAACTGAAAAGCAACTATAAACAATTAGTTTTTTTTTATAAAAAATACACAGTTACTCTTCCTCTAAACAGATTTGTGGAATTAACAAAATAGAAGGAACAAAAGCAAAAATTAGACCAAACTTACTATGTAAAAATAAGAGATCTGAAAGACGAAAAGTAACACAAGGAAAAACTGCTCCAATTAAGGAGCAACTTCGATTTGACGCTAGAGTAGAGACAGAGGTAGAATAGGGTTTTGTTAATGAATGAGGTTAGTCAGGGTTTGGCTCACTGAATTGGAGCACAGACGGTGTCGCACGTTTTGAAAGAGGAATAATGGCGTTTAGCGACTCGTCTCCTGCCCACGTCTAGAATCCTCTTATCGACAAAGCTTTTGCCGTGGGTGCTATTTTTATTTTTCTGCGGCGATAACATGCATGTATCATGATAAATAATGTGGCGTATAATGGGCCGGCATAGGGCTGCTTGTCTATTAATTGATCTCTAGTTGGGCCTCTTCGGCCCGAAATATTTTTGTACAATTTGGGCTTACTTGTGTCCATTAGGCTCAGTGCAAGAGCTTATCGAATGTATCATGAACTATTCTAGGTGCTGCTAGAATCTTCTACAGCCTTTCTCCTCACATTCTCCATTCTTCCGCGACCTCTTTCAAGACTACTGCTCGCGGTAGCACCAAAAACCCACTAGAGCCAGCTTGGACGAACTAAGCCGTTGCAAAATTCTCATCTTCTTGCCTCTTCACACCCGAAGAACACGGTCAGGCTACAGAATAAGAGCTACGGGAACGGGAAGGAAGGATGTTTGGTGTGGTGTTCCCCAACCGCAGTTTCCCCTTGGACATATCTGCCTTCGCCCAAATCGATACATTCCACTGGATCCTTGACATGAACACTTTCGTAGGTAAACATACAGACTGCTTAAAATCTCGGTTTCGCCCTTCGCCCAGCCCGTTAATTAGTTAAAGCTAATTTATTCAATTTCAACGCGCGCAGGGGATTCCTTCGATCAAGTTAGGGAAATCTGCATTTTCCTACTGAACAACTTTACTCTTCCACCTGACAAGGCCCTAGCTGTCTATAGCCAGTCCCCTGGGTCACCGTTCCAATACTGCGGTGCTGTTACTATAGCCCGCCCCTCCGCGGTGCTTTCCCTCAATTGGCCCGATCCTAGTGGCCAGCTGCAACTGACCGCACGGGATTCTGCCCCATTGTCCGCCAAAATTGGGGTTTCGGTCGAGGACTTGGCGACTCTCACGTCTTTGGATGTGGTCAAGGAGCAGGGGATCGAACGGGTGGCGATGAGGGTTGGGGAGAATCTGTTTAATTACATGCAGTCCTTTTGTGGGGTTGATGGGAGTAAACTTATTGTTCCCATGGATATTCTGGACCGCTGGTTTAAGAAGTTCCAAGAACGGGCCAAACGCGATCCCCAATTCTTGAAGAGTTTTCAGTTGTGATAATCCATTCGAGATCTTTGTCAGTCTTAAAGCCACTCCTTTTTCCATTTTGTCTTTAGGTAATGGTCGTGACGTTTAAGAAACCCTGGTTTATGTTGTAGCATTTGTTACGATACTGCGGGAGGAATTCCAACGTCATGTGCTATTTGCATCTTTCAACGGTTGTGTTCTCGAGCAGTTCTTGAAAGCTTTCCCTGGGATTGGATACCTCGATATCTTTCACTTCCTATTTCTCCTGTGGTACTATATATCCTTTTGCTTCTGCTTGTTGCTCACGAACGCAGCTGTTGAAGTTTTCCGAGTGAGGAACTGAAAGGATGATCTGATTTTACACGAGGGTAGCCGCGTTCCAAGCAAGTGCACGCTGCTCCAGTTACACTTCACTGTTAGTTATGCGCGCCATTAGGAGTATATGGGAAGATCTAAAATTAGAGAATAGCATAGAAGGCAGTCTCCATGGCTCTTTTGTGCAGAAATAGCATTGGTTTCGATGGTAGTAGTACTTTCGACCCAGTCTGAGCTTCAATTAGTTTATGCTAACAGAACAAATGTTTTAGGAAATTCACCAGGTTACTGTGTTCTAGTTTTCAGTGATGTGGGGATTATGTAAAGAGTAAGACATGATTTACTCCGGCTATCAATCGCATCATCTTTGGATAATCTGGAATCTCCAACTTTGCTATACAATCTTTAGCGGCTTCTGTTTAATTTTATATGCATCTTGCAACTTTTCTTTTATGTGAATGAAGCCATGCGTTCCTGGATTTGGTAGTAAACAGAATCATCAGAACTGAATTTATCATCATTTGTAGGTATTTTATGTGTAAATAGCTAAAAACATAATATTATTTTATGGTCTCTAAGCTTAACTTGTGATGGAATGCTCCAATGAAGAATGTGGTGGTCTCCCCGATCCGGGCATGGCCATGATTTCCAATTAGCGCCAAGTCATATAGCACCTCTTGCTCTCTTAACGAAATTGTATGGTCGATGCCACAAAAAAACTCTTCGTTTACCTCTCAGTCGAGCCCCATTGGGCGGGTTGCAGAGCCAACGTCGCAGAATAGGCCCAGTTCCGAAGTCCTGTTCTGAAAATGCTAACCAAGGAAGGACTTCTTTGCAATCTGCCGGATCCTTGACGCTTAGCGTACTTGATTGACATAGACTACAAGAGATTCGGATAGTGGATAACAGAGCATAACAGTACGTACGTGGTGGATTGCCTTTCATTGTCTTGCCCAAAATGCTTAAATCAACTTCCGAGCAGTATCTTTGAACTGTCCCTCTATACAAAATTCCATGGCCTTTAACACAAAGGAAAAACGAGAAGTACAGCTGAGGTCGTTCGCCGACGGCACTTCTTATATACATCGGAAGTTCTGATGCTCATCCAGAATGTTACGGCACTATCCCAATATTTAAGTTGGCAGATGAAGAGGACTAAGAATGAACGAACTGAATTCCTGTTAGCAGTTGATTTTAGTTGTACTATAAAGATTGCCCTTTCATTTGTGGTTTGGTTTCTGATTCTGGAAGTTAAGATCAACCAAGGAGGTCTCAATATTGGTTTTAGGAATGAATATTTTAAAATTTCGGATTAATTGAAATATAATTGGGGTTTAATAATCATGGTTATGGTTGTGGAGATATCTTTTTAATTTTTTTATAAAAAGGTTTGTCCTCACATTTCAGGAGATGACGAACTGGGGTATAATTGCAATGAATAGTGAGCACCCCCATTATTAAGATGATGTATTAAAGACTCGCGGCTTGAATTTTTATCTTCCCCATGGGTCAGCTGTCATCAGTTTCAGCTGCCGGAAAACAGAGATCGAGGAAGACGACTCACTTCCAAGGTCTCTTTACTGAGATCAAACTTCAACCTCTTATGTCGGATGACGTTCACGATGACACTTTATTACCCCATAAAATCTCAGAAATAAAGTGAAAAGAAACCCTTTCAGTACCATCATGGACTCCAAGTGTGAATTGTCTATATGCTTGAAGAGCGAAACTTCTATCTGATGTTAATTGATGAGCTAGAGGCATGTTCGTCCTTTGGTGCCATCATCAAGAAGCAAGCTCAAGTCTGCAACCAACCCAGTAACATCGAGCACCGGGGTCAGCATCTTCAACCACAAGACAAACTGTATGTAGCCAACCTTTTGTCCGTTCATACTCTGTTTAGTTAAAAAGGTTGGCGTTGATTGATAAAAGTGAACAAAAAGTGCCATACTATTTTTGTGCAGAGTCCTTTTAGTCCCCACTCACGTAATCCTTCAAACTTGGGTCGAAAGCATTGCATGGTAGGTTGATTTTCCATTCAGAACCAAACGAATACTACGACGTGCCTCTTACCCCGCAATAAGCCACATATATAAAACATGTAAGGATTCCATCCATTAATATCAGAGCTTACTTTTTGTATCGTGGTTGGATAACGGCTTCAACAAGAAAGACTTGAAAGTGGGTGGTTAACTACCTTTGGGCCTCTTCTTCTCTTAATTTAACAGTCATACCAGCATACGAGAGTGACTGTGGTGCAATATTGAGAACCCATTTTTCCCCAGTCATTTGAACTGAAAAGAAACACTAAAGAAAAATGCTAATTCCAAGTTTAACGCTTCGGATTCCTTAAAGAAATAATACCATTTTGTGGGTGGATGAGAAAATCTTTCTTATTGCCAGAATATTACTTACTCCAGCTATTTAGCTGCTAATTGTTGCTGTGGTTTATTTATAATAAAATGGCTATTCTGAGTAGCTATTTTGCAGCAATCAAGTTGTATATTATTAATCATGAATATTCAATAGTTTCAGTAGATGCCAATAGGAACATGAAATGGTGCTCGATTGAGTAGAAGTGGAGATTTTAAGGAACATCATCTGGTAAGATAAATATGCATGCATGAGAGGGAGATCTAATCAGAAAGTTTGGTGCAAGAGAGCACCCACATGCCTGAGAATGTCAGTGATGCTTCAACGGAAACTGAAAGGACTCTATAGACAGTTACCAATCTCCAAAGCCTGATTTCTCCCCTTATAAATTGGTTCCATTTCAGCTATGGTTGAATTCAACCCATAATTAGTCAAGACTCAAGAGCTATCTAAACATGGAGAAAAACCCAAAATCTGCACTCAAGGTTGCTTGCTATACATGTGCCTATGCCATATTCTTCTGTTTCTCTACTAGCAATGCAATAAGAGATAATTTCCATTTTCCTATGTTAGATAGATATAAGAAGTGAGATTTACTGTTTTTTTTTTCTTATTTTCTTTTTTTTTTTCCCGAAAGCTTGTTAAGGCTAGCTCACGTTCGGCTGTTTCATGGAGCAATACTGCTAAAGGAATGGTGAGGGTCATTCCAACTTCTACACTTACTTCACACACAAAGAAAAAACCATTCATGGGGTAGCATGTCCTAAGAGGAATCTGTACAAACTCAGTGCTCGAACAGAAAGACCATAATGATTTAGCTCTCTGACGTATAAAGCAAATGGCCCTTGTTAGATGAGGGAACAGCATGATTTTCCAATTGAAAAATACATGGACCTCCCTGTGCCTCGTCACTTGCCTCCTTATTTTCCCCTTTTTATGTGTACTGATGATATGACCAGCAACAAACAATATAAAAAGGAGACAAGAGGTATCCTTAAGTCAATATTTATGAGGTCTAAAATGATGGCATGCTTTGAATTAATCACGAATTCGGAGTCAAATGAGCAGTTCCGCAGTTGTAGTTTCTAAGCAAAGGATGAAGTAAGCTGTAGTGCCTCCAGAGCTTCCACAGTAAAGTTAGTCATCTTCAGAACCTTTTTGAATTTACTAACTACTGTGCTTATCTTTCCTCAGGCAAAAGATGAACTGAAAGAGCGATGGTGTGACAAATCCAAGGTAAATTCTCTAGAAAAGAATGTAACTTGTATCTCTATTCTGTTCTCTCATGACGGCTATTAAGTGGTTCTGTGATTAGGCGCAGGCTATCCCAAAGCCTTCTGCTAAAGAAAATACCAAGCCGCAGGAGTTCACACTCCACACAGGACAAAGAGCACTGAAGCGTGCAATGTTCAACTATTCTGTGAGTGACATAGTTAATTTCTCCCACAGCATATGACCCACCTCGCATAAGTCAATATACTCATCCCTTGCGTTGATCTGCTGCTTAGGTTGCAACCAAGCAATATATCCAAGAGAAGCAAAAGAAACAAATAGAGAGGATAAAAAAGGTGCATATAATTACTAAACTTCTCCTGAAATTCCACAAGTGATCTTGCACTCATTTTGCTATTATACCGTGACAGATCATAGAAGAGGAAGAGGTTCGCTCGCTGAGAAAGGAAATGATCCCAAGAGCTCAGTTGATGCCTTTCTTCGACAGGCCTTTCCTTCCACAAAGGTATATATATATATATATATATAAAAAAAGCTACAAAGTAATTCCTTCCCAATCTTCACAACCTATTTCCTAATTCCTTTCCTCTGCAGATCAAACCGGCCTCTCACAGTGCCTCGGGAGCCAAGTTTTATGATGGACCGCAAGTGTTGGAGCTGCTTCTTTGGCCATGAACTCTACCATTTCCAACATGCTCGTGCGTGAAAAGCAGTCAAATAAAACATGTGCTACTATAGAGTGGACTTGTAAACTGTACTTTTGCCGATGCTTTCCATAGCTTCCCCCACACACATGCTGTACAAAATAATCATAGATCACGTTTTGCCTTTTGAGTGCTGTAGTGTAGGTAGCTGCCTTTTAGCGCGTCCTGTTAGTTGGTAGTCACTTTTTTTTTCCTTAGCCGGAAGCCTCTGCCATGGGCTCCATTAGTTACTCTGTTTAGTCTTTTTGCTTCGGAGTCAATAATGTGGATGGGACCTTTTTTTTCCTGCGGTTGTACTTTCTTCTGTGTTATTATAAAAAACGCATTTTACCTTCTTTTGTTAAGGACTGTCTATCATAATTAGAGTTATTCATTTTACTGTCTTAAAACCAATATTAAATCAATCTTAGTTTTTTTAAAATTAAAGAAATATCTATCATAAACTAATTATCTTCATTTGTATCGTAGTCTAGCCTGCAAATAATGTTGATATTCTTATCCGGTAAAATACCTAATATTAGATCTTTTTAATCTAGATCAATATATAAATAAAATACACGGCCATGTGAAAATATATATAGTCATGTGTATCAATTTAGAAACAGAATAATACATGACTTCATATAATTTTCCGTATAATTATTTATTCAGGACATAATAAAAAGAAAATAATAAAATTTCATGTGTCAATAGTTTACAAAAGTTTGATGATTTAAATAATTATTGATTATCATTAATTATCAAACATAAAAATCTAGATTGATATTGATTTAGTTAAACCAACACCATCAATATAAAAAAATGGTGGATTTTTGTTAAATTAAATAAATTATCAAATTTTATTTTAAAAATAAGTTCGAAATATTCAGGCCATGTAAAATGGATCACAGGCCAGTTTTGTTGGACGCGATGAACTTGTTGGTTGGTTCTTGGTCGAGAACCATTAATGGGCCTTATAAGCACATACAATTATTAGTTGGTTTGGACTGTAGGCCCAATAATGACTACGTTCTTTTCACCATACACCGAAAGATCGACAAAACTGAAAGATGGTAATTTAGCGCACATGCTTACTATGTGTTTCTGTTTGGTTTCTTTTGAATGATCGATCGATTTCTGGCTTGTCGAAGTGCTTTCGAACTCCCGAAATCAACGACTCCTAGGATACCTGCACGCGCTGGGGTTCCTCTACTGGTAAATTTTTAGCTCCGGATATGTCTCTACATAGCTAGGCTGTTGGTTCCCGTTAATATCAGCGATAAGTACTGATCGGATTGCCCGTTTGAAGGTTTCAATCGAAGTAAAGACACGGATTTTTTACCTGGGTTCTTTTTTCTTGCGTTAGTTTCCCTTATTATTGGGTATTTTGTCGAATAATAATAACAATGTTTGAACCTTGGTTTTGCAGTTTTGCATTATATTGTTGTTTTCTTATTAATGTTTTGCATATTTAATGGTTTTAGACAGCTTGGTCTTTTGAAGCTACTAGCCTAGCTTGTAAAGCTTTATTTTTTGAAACCATTGGCTTTGGTTGAATCATGCTTTTTGCCATTTATACGCGAGATTCAGATGTTTGAGTAGTTATGATATCGCTGTTGCAGGAATGGGATCACTGCTGTTGTAAACCTACGTGGTAATTTTCTTGTTATGAGAGAACAGAAGCTCTTGTGAATTATTAAGTCCGTTATGGAGATACAGACAAGTGGAAGACCAATAGAGTCTTTGTTGGAGAAGGTTCTTTGTATGAACATCCTTTCATCTGATTACTTTAAGGAGCTTTACCGATTAAAGACATACCATGAAGTCATTGATGAAATCTATAATCAAGTTGACCATGTGGAGCCGTGGATGACTGGAAACTGCCGTGGTCCATCAACAGCTTTCTGTCTTCTGTATAAGTTTTTCACCATGAAACTCACTGTCAAACAAATGCACGGCCTGTTGAAGCACAAAGATTCTCCTTATATCAGAGCGGTAATACACAAATATCTGAAATCTGATTTTCATTCAATTAGATGGTGAATCTATTGTTGTTTTTTTTTTGGTAGTCAGATTGGACATTGACAGTTGGTGGGATGTATGAGATTATGGAATTATGTGCAGCCCATATCATGCCAAACCAAAATTATGACATTTCTTGATGTATGATGCACGAATATGCATTTTCATCGAATGGAAAGTGCTAGTACCTTTTAGTTTCTCTCTCTATATCTCAAGTATTTGCTTCATCTTTTGTTTTCAATTGATGTCTATATTAGCGACTGGAATATATTAGAAAAATAAGCTATGACGATGAGTCATCCCAATTGATCTATGAGCTGCATATCTATAAAAAGAGAGGTAATAGCATGAATTTAAGTTTAGATGGCATTTGCATTATGTCGATTGTGGTGGAGTGTGAGCCCTTAGAGATCTTGTTCTTGGTTCATGAGGTAATGAAATTTTTTACGTATTTTAATCATTTTACATTGCATTCTTTATTTTGATAATCTTAGCGTGTGTAAAGACACATGATAATGTCCTTGTTTTTCATAGCAGATTACTTCAAACCAAGGTTGAGGTGTTCTTCTTTCTTTGAATTGCTAAGACTTTCTCTCCCATTACCCTGCACTTGCTTTGCTGAGCAGATATTCGCTAAACCAAGGTTTGAGGGTCCTTTTTTTATCCTTAATCCGAGGTTCTAATGATGTTGTCACTGTCCTGTTAACCATTTTGATCAATTGTTACTTCCTTACTATTCTTACTCTTTGATATTGCATCAAAACAACGACTAGAATCCTCTTTTTCCAGTCATCCAGGTGCTGTCATTGTTCCTGTCTTGGTTAGTTGAAACTAACGCTAGAGATCTCTTGTTCTAATGGCATCAAAACCCAGAGCTTCTTTTTCATTGCTTGCTTGTATGCTAGTTTTCTAATCATATGTATGTGTTTCTTTTGGATTTAATTTCTCTTTTCACAGAGAAGGAAACTTGCTCTGTGGCGTCATAGTATTTGTATTAACAGTAGCATTAAATTTATCCCTGGGATTTGATTCCTCAAATTTTATTGCAGGTCGGATTCCTTTATTTGAGATATGCTGGTGATCCAAAGACTTTGTGGAACTGGTTTGAGCCATATATTGAAGATGATGAGGTATTTTTCCAACTCATACTTGTTTTTTTTTATCATGTCAGGATCAGATGTGCTTATATGAATTTCTTAGAAGGATGATGCCTTAGCATTTATCTAGACTTATGCTATGAGATGGTTACACTTCCTTGACTTTTAGCGGTGTGTTCTGTTTTGGGGTGTTTCTGTTTAGTTTCATTGTTCAAGGGATTATGTGTTGGTTTTCTTGTTTATATTTATATCATTTGTGGATGGTATTGTAATGTCATATTCCAGGAATTCTCTCCAGGATCTAATGGACGGAAGACAACAATGGGTGTATATATTCGAGATTTGCTTCTCGGCCAGGTAAGGTGGTAAAATCAACTATCCCTTTGATTTACTCAGTATTATGTAATTCTGGTTGCCTAAAAGATTAATGCAGTGTGGTTCCATCGTTGCAGTACTATTTTGATACGCTTTTCCCCCGCATTCCTGTTCCTGTAATGAGACAGATTGTGGCAAATCTCGAGAAGCTGAAACTACCCACCAAACATTGTGGTACAACCGGGGATGTCACTCGCCATGGTTCTGATGATACAGCACGTCGACCACCATCTGTGAAGGCTGCACTTTCTGTCTCTTTTGGTCAGCGTGCTCCCCATCGTGCATCGACTAGGGACTCATCACCTGTTCGACGGACGCTCCCACCAACATCCTATGACAGATCCAATGATAGTCCACGAAGATCTCCCAGCAACCGACGCAGTCAGAGTCGCGAGCATCCTGATCCAGATAGGGGTCGAGATAGAGACTGGGATCGGAATCGAGAGAGATACCGTGATCAGGATAGGGTTAGGGATAGAGAAAGGGACAGGGATCGTGGTCGTGATTTAGAGACAGACAGGGAGAGGGACCGAGAACGAAGGTATGATTATGATCGAAGGCCTAGACATGGTGTGAGAGAAAGCAGAAGGCACTATGAAAGGGATAGCCGTGATGCTAGCAGTTATCACAGGGAAAGTAGTAACCGTAGAAGCCGGAGTTTAAGTCGCAGCCGAAGCAGAAGCCGGAGCAGGAGCAGAAGTCGAAGCTTGCAAACTGGTGCTGAACCATTTGATCGCCACTCAAGTTTTCATAGGGATGGAAGCAAGGATAAGACCTCTACATCTGGCAATCTGGCAAAACTCAGGGATCTATATGGCGACAAGACTACTGATCAGAAGGAGGAAGCTGGCGGGGATAGGATTCCTCGGAGGGACAGTAATGGAGAAGAGGTTATTCGACTCGGTGGTTCAACATGGAAATAGTAATTCATACTATTTCCTTCGCAATTTCTAAGCCTCATTTTGTGTTATTCGACCATTCCAGCTAGTTAAGATGGAGTCGACCTTCATGTACTGCTTCATCACCTTCATCCTGTCTGATCAATTCTCGAGCCCAGATTATGCAAGTTTCCGCCTTCAGGGACATACCATGCAATTCATATGTAGCATTATAATCTTGCAAGCTATTTGACTTTGACACATAGTAAAACTAAATGGATAACTTTGTCCAAGTACCAAGCAATTTGGCTATGGATATTTGGGATGGTTTGAAAAGTATTTTTTCTTAACCCAAATCGAGTGCCGTCGGGTTTTTACCTGTATATTGATTCATGGTAATGTTACATGCTCCCTAACGAATCTAGGCAATGTACACCTGCGTGCCTGTGAGTTTTGCTCTCTTCTTTCAAACTGACCCTACATAACCCAACCTGACCCTACTGGGCTGGATAAACAGTAATGTTGAAACTCATTAGCCTATTGTTAGGCTTTGGATTAAGGCATAGTTTTGTATTAGGCTTTTTAATTGTGAGGGTTGATTGGGTATTTCAACGAAACAGGCCTTCAAGTCCAATTCTTACTTGGGCCACGATTGAAATCAACTGGACAGCGCGCCCTACTTGGAAACTAGAGAATCGGGAGAAAATTCTAGCCGTTTCGCCAAGGTTTCTATACTTTCTCCTCGTTTTCTCGTAACCTCTCTCCATTCATACGCTAATTCTACGCCCCCCTCCTTCCTCTCATTCCCCGGCGGATACTAAGTGAAATTTTGTTTTTTCTTTTATCAGAAAATTTAGAGTTTCTTCCCGATATAAATCATCAGGTATGGAGAGTAACAGTAACAGTAAGGTGCAGCAGAAGCAAATAGAGGACGTCGGATCCGTGGTGGAAGCAATTTCCACTGGTGAAGACAACGAAATCGACGTTCCTCTTTACCAGGTCGAAAGTCTCTGTATGCGTTGTCATCAAAATGTAATGTTCTAATTCCCCCTTTATTATTTTATTAGTTTTTGCTGAATAATTAGTTTCAGTTGTATCATTATTCAGTTCTAATATTTTTATGGAATTTATACACTGTGGACAGGGGATAACAAGGTTCTTAATGACTTTAATTCCGCACTTTAGAAAGGTATACTTCTGGTCTCTCTTATATTGTGACATTTGTTTCCAAATATTTTCGTTTGGGTAGACTAAAAAATTCACCGAATGTGGTCTGCTGCAGATTTTACTATCGGCTTTTGAGTGTCCCCATTGCGGTGAGAGGTGAACTTATTGCAGCTCTCTGCTATCATTTAATTGCTCGATTATACATATATGTTGGTAATTTTTCTTTTGTTAAATTTGTCCTGCCATTTGTTATATTAGGAACAATGAAGTACAGTTTGCTGGGGAAATACAGCCACGAGGATGTACCTTTCATTTGGAGGTTACATCTGGCGATCCAAAGGTTGTTATAAGATGCTTTATGCTTGCATTTGATGCGTCAATTTTTGTTCTCTTTTCTTATTCGTCTGCTATATTGTGTACAAGTCATTGTTAATGGTTGGTTTCCATTGCATTGGTTTGCTCATAAAATTTGTAGATATTGATGGTTCTCCCCTGGGTGTTCTGCTTTTACTATGGAAATGTTGTATCTTCAATGGCAAGTGCCTAATCGATTTGCGTATAATGCAGATTCTTAATCGACAAGTAGTAAAATCTGAATCTGCCACTATAAAGGTACCCTCACACATCCTAATTGTTAAATTCATTACCGTTACAATTTCTATTTTGTATGTTTATAATCATTCTTGGGCTGCTAGATTAACAGTGGGATTTTATTGAACTTTTAGTAGGTAGGTGGATCGATTGAATTTGGGTATAACTTTAGTTTTGATTAATCCTTTTTTTCCTGAATCATTGTTTAGCTGGGTAGAGGATTTTTGGTCTAAAATTATGTCTGTACTTAAAGTCGCTCCAGGTTTCCTTCACTGTGTTGTCATTATCTATAATCCTTTTACATGTATTTGTAATTTGAAGATAAAATTTATAGAACCCTTGCTACAATTGAATCCTTTAAACATGACCCCTGCATTGTTTAAGTAGCTTCTCTACACACTCTAAACCTCGTATCAATATGTAGTAACCTGTGTTTGCCTTTCTTCTATGGTACATGCAGATTCCTGACCTGGAATTTGAGATTCCTCCTGAGGCACAGCGTGGGAGTTTGTCAACAGTATTCCCTTACTGCCCTTCAATTATTGGTGGCTTTTTGTTGTTGACTTGATGTTTTACAGATGTGTACTGGGGCCTATAATAGTTGTAGATATCTCTGTTGACTTGATATAGTTAGATAGCTTTTGTATGATAAATTGTGAGGCGTCAAGGAAGCAAGCAACCCAGAATGCTAGACAGGAGAGATGAAGAAGCTGTAAGAATAAGAGGGCATTCACATTATGCTTCATATAGGGGTTTCACTTGAACATTCAATTCAGGGTTTTCTATAAATTGGTTGGAAAGGAAAGACGTTGAATGATGAAACTTTAAGAATGCATGAGGGATCTTGACATTGTATTCCATGAGATATTGTGTGGTCCGGTCTCTTTTGCACAATTGAATCTAACTTCAATGACAAACCTTAAGCAACAATTAGATATAGAAAATACTTGTTCCTTGAGTTTCCTCTTTTATTTGACTCAGAATTTCCTTTAGCTATCATTTTCTATAGCTTTTTTATATTTTCGTGCATTTTTTAGAATTGGTATTATGGTCTGTCATATGTTTCTTATTACCAGATGCTGTTTCTCTTCTTTTTTATCATCTCAAACCTGGTATCATTTCTTAGGTGGAAGGGATTTTGTTACGAGCTGCTGATGGATTAGAGGTTCTTCAAGAAGAACGGAAGGTGAATTTTTTAGTGCATGCATGCTTTTGGTGACTGACTATTTTTTTTTTTTGAATTTTTCAAATCTGTAATGCTATCTTGTGAATATCCAGAAAGTGGATCCTCAGACCGCTGAAGCAATTGATAAATTCTTGCCAAAATTAAGGGCTTGTGCAACCGGGGATTCGTCGTTTACCTTTATCCTTGATGATCCTGCTGGAAACAGCTTCATTGAGAACCCGTAAGATAGCAATTTTATGGCTATGTGATTCTATATTTTCTGTCTCTCGATTTCATTTTCAATCTTTCTGTAAATTCTCTTGATGATAGGACTGTATCAGTTTACATGTACCTTACTTAGCAGCTCTTCATATATCATGTTAAATTTAGGTATTTTAATTATTATTTGGATGACTGTCTAACATTATGTGGGTAGGTTAGCTCCTTCCCCTGATCCATCACTGCACATTAAGTTCTACGAGAGAACTCCTGAGCAACAAGCATCACTGGGCTATTTGGTGGACCCTTCCCAATTGACAGAAGGTATTGATGGAGTAACATCAGATGCAACAGGCAATGCATCTTATGAAGTGAAAAGAGAACCTCATGGCTCAGTTGGAGCGGCAGCTGGTCATCGTGCCATAGCTCAGAGTAATAATCCAGAATTTGCTGAAGCTTTGTTTAGGTACTCGGCACCCGAAGAGGTATTGCCTATTAATAGTTTCTGTTTAATATTTCCTGTTAAATTATTTATTTGTTCTTATGCATTATGTTGTGTCTAACATTCTTTATTTTGATAGGTGATGACTTTCCCATCTACATGTGGAAGTTGTGCCAGTGGGTGCGAGACTCGAATGTTTGTTACCAGTATCCTGGATCCAGATTGAGGCATGTCTGACATTACTCTGTTTTTTAGAGCATTTTATATTGCAGGGCTGTGATTCACCTTGCCTTATGTTCCTTTAGCTTGAAAAAGCTCAGATATTTAGTCCATTTGAAACTGAACCAAAAATACCTAAACGTTCTTTAGCTTTCTTGAGGAGTTAGTACAATTTTCACCCCTGTATCATTCAATTGTTGTGTGAAATAGTTGAGCTTCTATGTTAAAATTTGATGAATTTAAAACTTTGGCTTCAGGAATTTTTTGAATTTTGTAGCTAGACCTTTTATGTAGTTATTGGAAGAGTTAGGTATTATATTCTATTGATATTGACGCATCCTTCATTCCCTTGGCTGTCTTGTTTTATCTTCAAAATTTTCTCTGTTGGTAATTTTTCTTTCTTTCGACCTCTATATCTATATCACTTGCTACTCTTTTGGTTTTGTAGAACCTAACCACATATGTTAAGTACTTCTGCAGACTGCCAGTTTAATATATGAAATTCATATGATGCATGAATTTGTTGTACAAGATTTATTATACAATTGTTGACCTTAACATTTGTCAGACATCCCCTACTTTCAAGAAGTAATTGTCATGGCTTCTACCTGTGATTCTTGTGGCTACCGCAACTCTGAGGTTTGTAATATTTGGCTTTAGATTTTGGTGATTGAATTTCTATGGGATGATGACTCCTGTCTCATCTGGTTTTAATTATTATTATTTTTTTTGCAGTTAAAGCCTGGTGGGAGAATTCCTGAGAAAGGAAAGAGAATCACTCTACATGTTAAAAACATGAATGATCTGAGCCGTGATGTAATAAAGGTCTTCTCCAATCTTTTCTTGTAATACATATTCCTACATATATGTTACTGCTGTTGAAACTCATAAAGTTATTCATGGTCAAGAAATTCATGTATTATCTCTATTATAAGGCATGCCTGAAAAGAAGTGGCGGTGAATAGATAGTGTTGGATCTAATATTTGGAACAATGACTTTGGATTGAAACATGTAGGTGCAACATTTTAGCCATGTTATTACTGTAATCCTGTTCACTTTTTCAGCAATGCTTTCCTTTGAACATAATCTGCAAATTCCTTCCCTCATAGGCCAAATAAATGTCTTTCTAAGATGGTAGATCAGTGAATAAACTTTTTGATGAATTTCTGTATTCTGTATAGAGTGAATGTTACGATATATGATGCACATTGTAGCCTCAGAGCTAGTTGAGCATATATGCCTTTCACCTTCCTTTCAGATTTCTCTTGATTTCTTTATCATATTTTAAGTTGGTATAATCTGCTTGTCCTAATTAAGAAATTCTAATCTCTATCTAGCTGTTGCGTGTCTTTCATTTTTTTCCTTGTATTTAGAAATAAAAGTGATGTATATGGTTGTTAAGCAAAGACTTCAGAAAAATAGATGATCAGGAATTACAATACCAAATTTGTATGTTTATAGCAATAAATGGTTTTACAAAAACAATCTGTTCCTAGTGTTTGACTTTTGCATGAAAATCTTAATTTCTGATGTCTTACTCATACTTTATCTTCTTATAAAAAAATAATTTTTTATTTCGTGAAAACAAGACCTGTTTTATTGTTTGATCAGTTCTACATTCACATTATTTATCTTCCATGATGCATTTTTCTTCCTAGCTTTCGTATGCATCTCTTGTTACTGATGATTGTTATTGGTCAATGCATTCACTGGACATTTTATGATATGGCATAGATGCATTTGCAGTATTACTCTTTGTTGATTTTTATTCAGAACTAATGGTGGTTTAAGTTTTCTTTTTCCATACAAGTAGTTAACTCTGCTACTGAAATAATGAAGCATGGACATTACCGAATAGTCAGTATTTGTCCATTCTAGACCAGGAAACTGCAAATCATTCTCTTACAGTCATGTGGTTTTTCAGTCAGATACTGCAAGCGTGAAGTTGCCAGAGCTTGACTTGGAGCTGGCAAGTGGCACTTTGGGGGGACTAGTTACAACTGTGGAGGGGTTGATTACAAAAATTAGTGAAAGTGAGTATAGACTTCTATCTGTTTTCTCTATTTCTTTTGCTATCCCTCTCTTAAAGTTCCTTAGCGATCATTTTGTTTTAAGTCAATTGGTGCCCTGGATGTTTGTCATTCGTTACTCTTGAGTGGATCTGACTAAATTCTTCACTGGCTTATCCTGTAATATCCCAGGGGGTGGCAAAAATAGATGCCACTGGAACTACATTTAACCTGTAATTGTAAATTTCTCTCAAAGAAAATAAAGTCGTATTCTAAACCTGATTTATGATATGCATCTACATGAAATTGTTTTACTTTTTTGAAGATCCATCCTGGTAATAGCAGATTCTTGACTACAATCAGATTTCTTTTTTTGAGTTTATGGCATGCCAATCTTGGGACTAGGAGTATAATTGTAGAACTGTATCCCTCTATGTTGATGCATCCTATTCCCATGCATCAGGGGGTGATTCTTTTATATGTTGTTTTGTCTCTTTGCCTTATTCATTGGGATACTCAATTGCTTCTTATCTTTAGGGTTCTAGAATTTGGTAAAAATCACTGCATCAATGCATCCCCTGTTTTGGGTGTTGCCATCAACTCATTACTTGACAAACATCAGTTGCTTGTTACAGCATAAGTTTATATGCAGACCTATGGTAGACATTGCAAGTTATGAAACTGACATAATTTATGTGACTAACTTATGTGCAGGCCTTGAAAGAGTGCATGGATTTACCTTTGGAGATAGCATCGATGATTGCAAAAGAAGCAAGTGGCTAGACTTCAAGGCAAGGTTGAGCAAGGTATTTTTTATGTGCCATTTCACATCTCATTCTTTTAAAAATTGTTTTGAGATAGGGATCTTTTTGCTGCTGGGATATTACATTTTAGGTGTTTATAGTCTCATTTGGTTAGCAACAGTATTTGATATCTCATTTTATATCGATGAATGAAAATCTTCCGGAAAATGTTATATGTTGTATTGTTGAGCAATGAGAATCACTGTACGGCATAAGAGTTCCTTAAAGTGCTACAAAGAGATGCAATTACCTCCCTTTCAGATATTAAATGACAAGGAAACTTTCTTAAGATGGTTGGGTGGTCTGTTCCAAGCCAACTCAAGTTGGGAGTAGTCTGAGCAAGTGCTTTCCAACTGCAATTGTCATTCCTGTTTTTCCCAGAATGAAAAAAAAAAGAATAAAGAAAAGAACAAAAACAAACAAATGTGTGCTATTGCTGTAAACTGAGATGCAAGAAACGCTGAGTACATGGTTTTTAGTAAGTGGAGATTTGCTGTTGTTTGTTAAACCTGTGAAGGTAGATCAGTACCCGGACTGCTTAGTATTTTTAGTTGTATTCTGAGGTTATTAGAAGGATATGTAATGCGAATTAATGCTGGGGACGATGTCAGAGGGATGAATCTCCTCTAATATTTTGTTCATATGCTGATTTATCTATTTTCCCAAGCTTCTGAATGTTGAAGAGCCTTGGACATTGATTCTTGATGATGCTTTAGCGAACTCTTTCATTGCACCGGCAACTGATGATATTAAGGACGATCACCAATTACTGTGTGAGTTGTCTTCTTTATTGCACTCTTTAAGAACTCCAAATGCATAATCTGTATCATCCTTGGGGTTTTTTTTCTTCACTTGTTGAAAACTGTTTCTTCTGAGCCATCGTTTTTTTCCGGTTGTTATCAGTTGAGGAATATCAGAGATCCTGGGAACAGAACGAGGATTTGGGATTGAACGATATGGACACTTCGTCAGCTGACGCTGCCTATAATAACTAAACGCATGTGGTCAGGAGAGTTAATTATGTTTCATCATGTCAGTCGGTTAGGCGAGTTTACAGAGATGATTAATAGTGTCTTTTACACTACTTAAATTTTGTGTGGCGAATATAGAATTACGACCGAGCCATACTAATCGCGTGTTGGCACTCACTCAGTCCCTCGTTGCCGGTGCTTCAAATAAGTTCTGGTTTGTGATCGATTTTTCCAAACTTGTCCATGGACCTCGCAGTGTATTGAATGGTTTCGGCGGAACAAGAAATGGGCATAGTTTTAGATAAGATGGAAAAAAGAAACAAGTGAAGCTGAAAAACGACAGAATTTCGTCCATACAGATGCTGCACCAAATATGGGATTCAGAATCATTTAACCCGTATCAATTAATAAACTATCTTATACACGTCTTAATATGTCTGGTAAACGAACTCCGCCAGTTCCCCCCCCTTCCCCCCCCCACAAGCTTCTCTTCACGATAATTATCAGTGCTTGCATTTCCTGGGTAAAATTGTCTATTGTGCATATCATTCCACGTAGCACTCACATAGCCGCTCCGCAGGAAATCGGCAAAGTCTCCAGCTGTCCCTGTAAAACTGACAGACAACGTTATCTGATGTTCTGGCGATTGAACCAGGGTAAAGGAAAAAGAAAGAAAAAAGAGAAAGTACATGTTCAGCGCAGGGAAAGACCGGGTTACTTGTTACTCGCACTTGATTGATCGGTAAATGTGGCGGACAAAGAACAAAGAGGCGCGGAAACCTACTGCTCCAAGCATGAGGAAGAAACCATAACAAACGCAAGCCATGTACCCAAAGAAATATGAAGTTTGCATGAAGCCTGACATGTCTGATCTTGCGTTATAGTAATACAAGCAGTAGCCGTAAATGAAAAAACCAGTTGATCCACCACAGAGGAAAGACCTGACAATTATTTATAGAGACAGAGGCAAAGCAAATGAATCAGATTATCATCGCAACATGACACAACTCAGGGGAATTTTTGCTAAATGGCTCATTTTCATAAGTTGCGATTATCCCAAGAGAAAGGCCAGTTCTAGATGGAGTATGCATATTCATATACATGAGAGTACACCAGACCAGAAATATTCCATGCTTGATATATGAGAAATTCATGAAAGCAAGCACCACAGGTTAATAGAAAGTATCACATTTCCGCCGATCACTAGGCAAAAGAAATAAGTGTACGGATATAAGAATTAGACCTACCTCCACCACCACTCATGGTCTTCCGCCGCAAGTTGGAAATATGTCAATGCTATTGTCACAAAAGCAGTGACAATCAAGAGAATGATGAAGACTACAAATAGGATGCTGTAAATGGTGTAAATCCTGTGACCCCAAACACTGGCAAATATGTAGTAAAGCTCGATGTAGATTGCACTGAAAGGCAAGAACCCAGCCATGGCCATCTGAGGAAGTGTTGTCCTGTACCAGGGCAATGGAGGAATCTCTCTGGGATATTTAGCAGTGCGACAAGGAGCCTGAAACTCGGCATGGCTGTTCTTGCCTGCAATCCCACCCAATACTAGTAATGGGGTTGTCACCAAAGTCCAAATGAGAAAAATCACCACAATTGTTCCAAAGGGCAATGCTGCTGTCGCATTATATGCGATTGCCACAGTATTCAGGAAGCAGAAAGTCAGAAACAGTGGCCCACAAAACAAGCTTCCAGTTAACAACAAGTTTCTGACCTGTTGCACCATAAATTTTGGCAGCATCAATAAACGCAACTCTCAAATGTGCAGCTGCAGCTTTAAAACCATGATGATAAGCTATAAAACATAACCAACTATTATCTATCTAGTGAAAGAATGAAACAAACAAAAAACTGGAGAGGATAAATAGGATGAGGGTGGAGGATAGTGCATAGGAGCTACGCAATTAATTTCTATAAAATATATCTTTGAACATCATTAAAGGCTCTTTCTTTTGGCTAATTGATCCTTTATTTTGCATTTTTTCACAAGCTTGCTTTTCATAAAGACCTTAATGCTCTAATATAATAAAGGAAAATATTATTCATGTTTCCCTGTATAACATTGATTTGACAACAAAAGTCTCAAGCAACATTAATTTTTATCCAAACTATTATAATATCAAAACTGACGAAAATTACACCAGAAATTGTAGCTTGAATAATATCATGCTTCACTGAAAGAAGATGCAAACAAAGAGAAGGCAAAAATAGATATCCAAGAATGATATTTTCAAGAGGCTTGGGAAAATGAAGCTATGTTACCCAGTTTGTTCCTTCAAGCTGACAATAGAAAGAGGCTGCAGTGTAGCCTGCAATCCCAGCTGTGAGAGCATAGATAACAACCAGAGCAGTGAAAAGGGCTCCCCTGTTATAAGGATAGAAGACTCCTACTAGAGCAAGCAAGAAAATGAAAACTGTGCTGCAAGCCACATGGATTCACACCGTCAGCGAATGCTTAACATGTGTTAAGCAAATAACAAAACAGAATTGAGATAATCCTGAGCACTGGAAGACACACTTACAGAATAAACAACTGAGTACCAGAACCAAGTGCTGCTGCAAGCACGGACTTGTATTTTGGGAATCTAAATACATCTCCATGGATGTACTTCCATCCTGACTCATCTTGGTCATCGACTGACTCCTCGTCATGGGTATACCTAGCAGAGACAGTGCATAAACAAACAAAAAATAATGACGGATAAAATCCTAAATTGATATTTATGGACATGTTTTATCTCACACGCAATTAACATGTTCTTACTTGACAAAATCATTCTTAAGCACCCGCATGAGAATGGTGGCAAGGAAACCAGTCAATAGGAGAACTGTCACACACGAGTTAATTATGGAGAACCAATGGATTTCCAAGTGATGAGGCTGCGAGGAAGACTGTGAATACTTATCCATCCTTTTCTCGTAAGGCACCTCAGTTTCCTTCCATTTAACTGAATACATGAACTCAACTTCAACTTCTTTATCTTCAGTCAGGTCCACAACATCGTTCAGATCAGATTGCACAGTAATTTCAATCACTCGATCCTTGTTGTAAAAGACGTTAAAATAAAGGTGCTTGAAAAGGTAATATTTGTATTCGCTAGGGTCAGATTTTCCTTCTTTATCAACTTTTCCTAAAAATCCCCAAATGGGCAAATCATCATAGTACATTTGGAAGTAGTAGTCCTTTGAAACTGCTTCACGGAACTGAGCAACCTGTTCAGTAGTCAGCCTCTTTTTGCACGCAATTTCAGAGTCTTTGTCATTTAAAAAGTCAAGTTTATAAGGAGCAGTTACTAATCGATCACCATTCAATAATTCACCAAGAGCTTCCTTCTTGTCCTTTTTCGGACCTGCAGAAAAATCCCTAGTGAACTTCCACATTAAAAATATGAATTGATAATATGAGGAATGCACTCGAACCTGAAGAGCAGAAAGGAAGGTCGAAAAATCTGTATGTTTCACTGTGAAAATGGAACAACAAAATGTAACAAGTTTAGCCCAATATGAAATATCAAGACATTTTATAAGTACAAAATATAAAAGCTCAAATCGGCATAACCAATAATCAATGCTTTTTTTTACTTCAGCAACATATACATAAGAAAAATGCAAAAATGTCATGAACTATGACTTGATTTAGGAGGGAAAATATAAAAATTACTAGTTTGCTGAAGGATTTAAGCTCTAAGATTCCAACAAGAATCGGCACAAAGAGAAGACCGATATCTCCTTGTACACACATTGTTTTGGCCCATCATTCCGTGCTTTATTCTTGTGATCGGTGCATGCCTAAACCTTCAACTTGTTCAATTGAACAAAGGACAATACGACCCCGTTCAGCGCTCAGTCAATGATTCTGGACATCATGCAGGATTGCATATCCTACTTAACCATTCACAAACAAATGCTAACGACAATCTTCTTGTTTGATTCTTCCAAGGAAGTAAGCATAGATCCACTAACAAACAGGCTCAGATCCAGCATTTTCGAAGAAATTCAGAGGAAGCAACAAATCGGAGGATCACTCAAAGAATCAAATTGGGTCATCCGGCGTTACCCATCAATAATTAGATTAAATTCTCCAGCAAACAACTCCAATGTCTCGTCTCTAACTCAGATTTCACCCAGCCCAATTCTTCACACCACCACCATTCAAAGAAAGTCACAGACTTTGAACCTCTCAAACAACAGATAGCACAAGTCCACTCCAAACAAACCCGAAATGAGAATTGAATCCCACATCCAACACAAGCGATAGCTGAAGGGGTGAATGAGGACGCAATTGAGAAAAAAAGAAGAAGAAAATATACCTGGGGTTGTGAAAAGGCCCGACCTTGTTGACGTAGAGAGGCACATCGTCGCCGACTTTGTAGCGGTGGTCGGATGCATCCGATCTCACGTGACCCAAGCTACACAGTACTACAAAAACGACAACCAAACAAGCCATTGTTATCTTCTTCTTCCCCAGTTGGGTCAGTGAGTATTCGTTTCGCAGAAAGCTGGAAAGAGCAGGATGTTCTTAATGTGATATCGTTGTTTGCTTAATCACGGTGCAGACTAAAACATGTTTGCACACTAGAGATCTCCACCCGCATCTCCTTCTCCATCTGATTAGCCTAAAGCCATAATATAAACTATTTGTAGAGTAACAATCACTTCTGGTGGTCGTGTAGCGTAAAGCTCAAGGACTGGCACCCCATAACCTCACCTCGCCTCGCCTTACCGTTAGGCTTTTCTTAAATAAATAGATAAAACTCCCCTAAGCAGGCTCAGCATGGTCCAGTCCAAAATCGAGAATTGAGAATTTTTGGGTCAATAAGCAGCGTATGAATGGATGGATTAAAGCCATAAGATAGTGAGGCCCGTAAAACAAAGGCCCAATAAGAAAAATTAACCTTCCCTTTTGCACGCACAAAACCAGCACCATAGCCCTCTCATAGGATTCTAGATGGTCAAATAATTGTATTGCATCTACTAAATCTTTGATTTTTTTTAATTATAGGGTATAAAAAATAATTATGGATGACTATAACTATTCCTAATTTTAAATAAATCTTATAACTCAAGCATACTTCTTGGATGGTTAAATTTTAATTTTATTTATCTGTAATCAATATTATAGAACTTCATGCATTTTGACTTTGACCTTAACAAGAAGGTTATGGCCCAGTTCCCAAATGACAATTAATATTATGTTGCATTTGATTTGCAAAAAGTTATATGATCAAGTGTCTAATTCTGGTTGATTTGATAAATTATTTTTTAGGTTTATAAATACTGTTATCTTCGGACTATCTTCTTCATATTGATTTCTTAATAGTACACGAATGAATTTCCTAGTTAAATATCAAGGAAACAAAGTTCAATCTCCTTCCTTATTCTTTATATTATTAATATTAATTTTTATACCAATTATACCCTTATATGCTATCACCATTAATCTTTCTTTATTATTTTTTACTCATGCTATTTTGATAATTTACAAAATCATCTTATCCTCAATCATTAATCGACCAAACTTTGCAATTAGATTAAACCTTTCAATTCTCTAACTAATACCAAGTATAAAATTATGATTAAACACGTGTATTGCGTGCGCATCACCATAAAAAGTTATCTGACAATAACCCTCTCTCTCACCTAATTTTGGTCCGCCTCTACCATTTCTGCTTACTTTTTTACTTTTGCTCATCTTTTACCTTGCTCGTTTCGTTCATCTTATACATTACCCTCAATGGCAACGAACGAAATTTCTTTTTGCCAAAGCAGAACAATTATTGGCGGTTTTAACAGAAAATGATATTTGCCTAAAATGGAGTTAAGATCCCAAATCGCCCATGATTTACGCGTGTGAATTCAGCACTAAGTTGCGATTGTGGTTTTTGGCACTTAGACGACACATGAAAACAATGACGACTGCTCCCTGCGATTTTTTCTCTTGTATAAAACCCTAGTAGCATGACTCTCCCTTTCCGATGAGTACAGAGAAGTTTTGTTTTGTATATTATGAAGGGCATAGATATATATCAGCATAAAATTTATTAAAAAATCAATTTATAAAATATGATTTCAATTCCAGACTGAATGATATTATGAATCACCTCCAAACGAAATAAAAACCCAAATCAGATTGTAACAGTGAAATTCTGGTTAGACGAACAGAAGCTTGGTATTGGCATGGGCTACTCATTTACCAGCAGGGCAACCCTCCAATGGGCAGCAGAGACGCTGATAGATGCCGGAGACCATCTTATCCTAATCCAAGTTCAGCCAGCAAAAGCTGATCATACCAGGAAACAACTCTTTTGAGGTATTTTTGGTGACGATGCTGAAAAAGAAAGTATGTCATTGGTAGATGGTTAAAATTCAAAATAAAAGATGACAATCAAATCATATGAGTACTTGGATATTAAAATATGATGACTGACTTATTTTATGAGAGCATAAAGATGTGTAAAATATTATTAGCTAATACTCTATTCACATTATTGTATTATTGTAGTGATTATCAAAATTGTCTCAAACACAAACACAAGAAAAAAACATGTCTCTAAAAGCTAAACAAGGGGTCATTATTACCCAATCCTACATCGGAAAGGAGTGGGGGAGGTCTTGGGCTTAAATATATTGTGTGAATAGATCGTTTGTAATAAGTTGCATCTTTTGGGCCATGTGGTTAGAAGCCCAACTCAGCATTACGATTGTGATCCATCACGCATACATATACATCCGGGCACACTGAGCCGGGGTTAGGGTCAGGTCATGAAAAATGGTAACAGAGCCGATCTCGCTCCCTCTTCCGTGTGGGCTTGTCCGCATTGTGTGCTCAGTTCACATTTGGGTCAGTGAGTTTGGGCCCAAGTCAACTACGTTTGGGCTCCCCTCGTGAGGACACGAGGTCTATAAGAAGGGGGGAGATTGTGAGACCCAGCCTGCATAGGGGGTTAGTGTTACCTAATCGTACATCGGAAAGGAATGGGGGAGGTTTTGGCCTTATATGTGTTGTGTGAATGGATCATTTGTAACAAGTTGCATCTTTTTGGTCATGTGATTAGAAGCCCAACTTAGCATTATAATTGTGATTCATCATACGCACATACACGTCCAAACCCGCTGGCTAGGGTTCCAGGGGCCGGGTCATGATAATTGAGGTCCCGAGACTTGGGACTGGGATACATCAGTGGTAATTCAAACTTACCGTTTCCTTAATTACCACATTGCCCATTCCACTGAACGTTGCAGGGCATTAGGTGATGCCAGCTCCACCTAAGCGAATCCCACTTTTCAAGTACCCATCTTGCATTCATCAGCTTGCTCATGTCGTCCCTGTCCCACCTTATAGCCTTAGTATCATTGGCATATCTACGTCATGCTACCATACTCAAAGAGTTCTTAAGAGTCGCATAGGTTACTCTATGTTATGCATGTGCATTTCACATCTCTTGTACTCGATGCACTCAATCATTGCATGTATTCCAATGATCACGTCATGCATGGTATGTGAGACCTCGTCCCTCCGAGTGTCTAGTCATTGAGATCGTTTAGCGAGAGTATCCGATTTTGACTAGTTTGACCCATGAGTTGACCTTTGACCATTGAGTTGGTGTTGACCCGAGCGTTGACTTTAGGGTGGACATAGTCATAGAAAGCCTAGGTGTGTGTCTAGGTGTCTTAGCGAGTGTCTAGGTTGAGTATCGAGGTTTGAGTCAATAGAAATTGAGATTGGCGGATTCCAAGTCCATTTTGAGTGACCAGGGTCTTTAGGTCGAAAAATCCGTTTTTGGCTCAATAGTTATTTTCCAGGCCCGATTACCCATTTTTTAGCCCAATTAATTATTTTTGCCTATTTATGATGTTTATTAATTTTAAAACCCGCTTTGGCTCACTCGGGGCATGCCAGGCTTTTAAAATGTTTTAATCGGGTCTTTCCTAGATTTTGGGCCTGGGGTATAAATACCCAACCCGACCCGACACTTAAAATTTTTTCAAGTGTCAAAACTTCCAGCAGCCTGTTAACCCCTTCTCTCCCTCTTTTCTCTCTCCCGTTTTCCCTCCCGATAACACCATTCGTAATTTGTCAATTTTCTTCTGACGAAAACCACCTGGTATCGACCCTAACCACTTTCCTAATGTTCCCCAGTCAATTTTCACTGCTTGATGTCGATCAAGGAGTCGCAATCTATCATTCTTAGCAATTAGGGCACTTTTTGGGGATTTTGTGGTAAGTGCTCTAAATCTTCGTTTCTTTGTCGATTTTTGGTTCTGATAGTTCTTTGTCATTGTTTCTAAGTCGATTTTGTGGTTTTGACCAAGTGAAAATGCCCCATGATCTGTGGGTGAGCATTTTTCAATCAGTGGTATTTTTTATAATTTCAAGCATTTTGTGATTTTGATGGAATTTGATTCTTGTGTTGTGGAGTGTGTTTGTGGATTGAGAAACCCGATCGTGTGATCGGATGAGCTTGAGGGTCAATTTGAAGTCATAAGTGGCTTGTGCGAGGTTAGGGCCTTTTGCCTGTTGGTTGGATTTCCGAAAACCTGAGTTGTGAGCATGTTGTTAGTGTGAGATGTGTGTTAGTGTGAGTGTTTTTGGGGTCTCTAGGGTTCATTTTTCAGTTTAAAGTCGTTTAGTCGAGTTTTGTCAGTTTTGATGCTTATATGCTTGTGGTTCGGTTTGTGTGTTTAGGCAGTGCTAGTGTAGTTGATGAGGGAAAATGTATTGCCATTGAGATTTTTGCGTGACAAGAGGTGGGGGTTTATGTTTCATTTGTGTATACGTAATCGTTTTGTGTTTTCGATTTAGAATACGGTAATTGCATGGTTTTGAATGGATACTATATGTATGTTGTGTTTGATGAGTATGTTAGCTACATGAACTTGCTTTCCATATTTTGAATGTATAAACTATGTGATTGAACTCTTAAGCATGTTGGTTGTGCGTGTATGCATGATAATTAGGCATGTGATTCGTTGTTGGAATTCTTTTGTGTGACTTGTGTGTATGCCCATGAGTTTGTTCATGTTTAGCCCCCTTAATTTGAGTGTTTGGTGTGTCGTGAGGTATTTTTCATTGTTGAGAATCCATGGTATGGTTTCCTGAAGGTTTGGACGAGTTTCGGGAGCGTTTCAGGGGCGTATCCCTTTTGGAAGGGGTACACGCCTGTCTACTCTTGTATAGAGCTCGTGTACAGTTATGGACAGAACAGTAAACGACCTATCTGGGAGAGTACACGGTCATGTACCTAGGTCGTGTGCCAGTACACGACCTTCCCAAACAGGGTACATGGGCATGTGCCAAGCCGTGTACCTATACACGGCCTCCCCCAGCAGAGTACATGGTCGTGTACTCTTGTACACAGGCCATGTACTCCTTTGTCACCCCATTTGTTTCGACTCTGACGACCCCCGTACCCTTCCTACAACCCTGTACAACATTTTGGGACCCTCAAACCTACCCTAAACCAATTCAACCCCATTCAAACATCAAATCATACCCAAATCGATCCTATATGAGTGCCTTCATGGTGAATACTTGCATTGCATACATTCTTGGGATTTCATGTAAAATTATGTATGTATGTTCTTAGGAATAACTTGGAATTGACAGTTAATGTCACGACCCGACCTCCAGACTCTCGGCCTAGCAAGCCAGGACGTGTATGTGCACTTGATGGATCACAACTACAATGTTGAGTTGGGCTTTTAACCATATGACCTAAAAGATGTAACTTATTACAAATGATCCATTCATATAACACATATAAGCCCAAGACCTCCCCCACTCCTTTTCGATGTGGGATTGGGTAACTCAGGTTGGGTCTCATAGTTAATGTTTGGCCAAACATGGTAAGTACGTGGAATCCCAAGCTGAGGGAAATATTGCTTACCTAGGGGTGTTGTATGGATGGACTGTGTGTGTATACCTGATGTGGGTTGTGACCTAGCAGGATATATGAGTTTGAGGCATTGATAGATTTTGAGGCATAGTAGCCCGTGTGATGATATGATGTATTGTGAGTTTATAAAACCTATTGAGCTGGCATTTACTACATAGTATTTTACAAATCATGCATTGTGCATATATGCTTGTGAAACACCTAGGGTGTATAATGGTATGCATGGATGATAGATAAGCTTTAAGTAACTGTTTTTATAAATGATTTTCCATATACCTCTATTCCATCGGATGTGCTTATGTTGATCTTTTCAAGGCTAGTCTATTTGTTGTAGCTGATCATCCTTGAGGTCGAGTATTTCCCGGTGTTGGTCTTAAAACTGGGGTATTGCACTTACATATCTTGGAAACTCGACATATTTATATTTTTGATATTTGCATACTTTGATGATATATATGCTTGTTTGGGATTTTGATAGTTGTTGTAGACCCGTTGTGGGCTTGATTTTCTGATTTGACATTTATTATGCATGTATGACTCGTGTTTTTGTTATGTTATGAGATGCATGCCTTAGGTACTTTTTGTGTGGATCCATTTGGGACTTGTGAGTATGGACTTTTATGTAGCATGTTTGGGGCCATGTGACCTGTTGTGTGTGATTTAAAGTCTTCTGTTGAATATGTGTGCATACTCTGATGTTCGTTTTATGCCGTGTATATTTTGTGATGTGTCATACTCCAAAAAAAAAGGTTCAAATTTGTATATTTTTTTGGGATTTTGGATTTGTAAAGTTAACACAAACCTTGTGTGGTTTCGATTGATTCACATATTGGGTCGATCAGGACTACACGACAATGAGAGTCCTATTTACTGGGAGCGGGTCCTCGCATGGTATCAACATTTAGTTCATAGCATGTCATATCATACTAAGCATACCACAACACCGATTAATTTTAGCATGCATAGCATTTCATGTTACAAATTATTTAGTTACTTTGATAATCATATTAATTATTCATGCAAGTAATAAAATAAGTAAATAAAATCCATTCACTCATGGGTTTGGAGTTTGATTAACCTACAAACTCTTCCTTGTTTATTGGACCGATTCCTCGAGACTCGTCACCTGTAGATATCCACTTGCACATACATTCATAACCAATTCCTCAATATTGCATATTAAATTACATAAATCCACATAAAATCATACGTTTATAACCTTAATTCAATATATTTCTACCCGATAACTAATTCGGAATCGATTAGGTTATTTTTTCGATTTTGCTTCATTTTTCTGAATCTTATTCTAATTATTTGACACATCAAATCATGTCTAATTTTTACAATCTTGATACCACTAGATTCCTCATTTTTTCTAGTATTTTCTGAAAATTTTCTAGATTTTTTTCTAATTTTCTGCTTGATAACATTCAAATAATTATAAAAATGTGTATAGTGTATATCCAAATATATATATTTATATAAACTAAATCTCTTACTTCATTTTTCTTTGTGAAGAATTTTTTAAAAATTCTTGTTTTTCTTTTTGTTATAAAATATAAAAAATTAAAAATTAAAAATAGTTCAATAAGGATAAGATAACCTTGTATATAAGAAAAATTATTGAAATATAAAATTTTAGAAAAAAACTATAAAAGAATATAAGAAGAATAAACTATATTTATCAATTCTTAATAAATATACAAAATCAAAAATATCTTCTCTTATTTAAAAATAATAATTTATACTATAAAAAAACCTTGGAAAATAAAAAATATTATAGTTAGAAAATATTATACATAATTGAAGAGGCATAGAATAGTCTTTTTCTTTTCAAAATACAACCTTTTATTTTATTTTTTGAAAAACACAGGTTCTAGAAACTAGAAACTAGAAACTAGAAACCTGGACAAAATACAATAGAACCCGAATTATAAAAAAAAAATTCGATAGGACAAATCTCCCAGGAGAAGCTTAAACATATGAGTTCCTATGTGTAGAGAATGAGCTAATCTAGCGAGGTCAATAGCTACTGAGTTTGCCTCCCTGTAAATATGATCTAGCAAAACTTTATGAAATCTAGACAGAAGTTGTTGGTATTGGATCAAAAATGGACTCCACAGGCGCTTGAGATCATTTCGTCTGAGTGCATGGATGGCATCCTATGAATTGCTGTTCGGGTGTAGCCTCACAACTCCTTAAGACAGAGCCATTAAAAGACCTGATTTTATGGCCCAGATTTTCGCTTCCCAAACAAAACAACGGTTAATCAACTGAGCAAAACTCACAATCCATGATCCCAACGCATTTCTTAGAACCCCTCCAGCATAATAGCTTCCTGAGTTATGATTATGACTACTATCACAATTAAGCTTTAGTCAATAATAAGTAAGGGTAATCCATCTAATCCATTTACCTCCTCTTGTAGCATTCAGAAGAGATGCTACTTTTAAGGAGATAACTGAAGAGAAGAATTTCCCAGCACTCTCAAGAATAAATCTTGTTGGGTTCATATCTAAGTTTATCGTCTCCTCAAAAACCAATTCTTTCCTCCACTTCCACATTATCCAAAGTGTTGTCTTGAAAGTAATGGGCCATGGAACATCCGAGATCTTGGATATGCTCTTGAGGTTAGTTAAGATCCAATCATCATTTTTGTGCAACTTCCAGCTTGATTTCGCTAGATATAGGTAAATTCTCTACCCGAAAAATAGGGTTTTTCTTCTTCTCTTTCCGGCTGTAACTGGCCATGATTTTGATGATTTACCCATGCTTACCTTCGTTAGGATATGATATGCGTGTTAGGATGTAGCTTGTTGAGTTTTGTTGGGTAGAAAAGGAGATCGATTTCTTGGATTTGTTGCAGGTCTGTTCGTTCAGAGGTTGAAGATGACCTCTAACAACATGTCATCCGAGGTCCCTCTGAACGACAGGTGGTTTGGTCCAAGGACCAAACGACGTGTCACCTATTGTGGGTAGCTTTACAGCCGAATCTTAGGCTCGAGGGACGCATGGCACGCGGAGGATGAACCGCGTGTCACGATCTGTTAGGTTCGGGTTATGGTTTGGGCGCGCCTGGTTATGCCAGGTGGCACGATCTCATTGGTCATATTTAAAATCATTTCAGAAAATAGAAAAAAAGGGATAGAAAAGATAAAAAATAAAGAAAAAATAGTAAAAAAATAAGAAAAAAATAGAAAAAAATTACAGAAAATACTAGGTTTAATGAGAAATCTAGTAATATTAAAATTATTGAAATTGGAGTTGATTTAATAGGATAAATAAATCATACAAGTTTTAAAAATTAGGAAAAAATAGGAAAATTTCTCAGATTAGTTTTGAATTAATTTAGGGATAGAAACACGTCAATTTAAGGGGTATTAAAGGGGTTAGACACGTGATTTTATGTATTATTATGTATTGAGTATGATTTCTGAAGGTATTGGTTATAATTGTACGTAGGTATCTACCTACAATGCCAGGATTTTGAGGAATCAGACCGACAAGCCATCGATACGTGTGTGGGCTTCGGAAAAAAAACCATGAGTGGACGAAACTTTTTATATTTAGAGTATTGGCATGAATTATTGCATGAGGGTTAATAAATTAATAAGTAAATAAATCGAAATTGTGTGTGCTATAAAAGACATGAGATTTGTCGTATCGTTTGCCATGTTGTGCGTTAAAATGCATGCAACATTATGAATTGCATAGATATGATGTGCCATGTTAAAGCATGATGAATGAAGGGCATGAGTTTGCTTTGCTTATATCGTAATGCATATAATGTATTGAATGTATTCGGATATGAATATGCAAAGCACGAAAGTCGCATAAGGTAACCTATGCAACCTTTGAGAGCTCTTCGAGTTTGGTAGCGAGGCGTGAACATACCAAGTATGAAGCTATAATGTGGGACAAGAACTATACAAGCAAGCCAACAGACATGAGACAAGATCTTGCAAATTAGGGGCCGTTTAGGTGGAGCTATCATCACCTAACACCCCTACATCATCAGTGGTTTTGGACAATGGTAAGTAATAACGAAGTTAAGCGTGAAGTACCAATGACGAATCCTAGTACTACTTTTGGCGCCGGACGGACTATGAGTTATTGCCAAGCTCATTCACAGTCTCATTGTGTATGGAATGATTATAACATGTTGATTGCGATCTATTGTTGCACTTGTGTTGCTGCGTACCAATATTGCTTTGAGTGTATGCATGTGATTTGTTATATATGTTTTTTTCATACGCTCACCTGACAAATTTCTGTCAGATCTCATGATCTGAATTCGAACATGAATGGATATGATCGTAGCATCTCTCTGGACAGGCAAACAGTCAAGGATTAAAGCAATTTGAGGTTAAGACTAACTTTCAGTTCCTAGTATACAACGTGCACGATATGTATTCCCCTAGTCCACATGCATGATATTTTGTAACCAATGAACCCTGATCAATCATAAATAATTTTTAAATCACACAAATGGTAGTATAAACCAGTTCGAATAAATATACATCGATGCTACCTGGATCGGCATCGTCTTTTCCTTTTACTTATGTTGTTTGTTTAATTAATATAATATTTAATTTACCTCCATTGTCGAATTTCATTCTAGCCTTGTAGGTTCACTATATACATTGTTGTGTGACGTAATAGTGTATATAGTGTGCCTACGACAACTATCACGTGAAATTTTTGAGACTGGAGCGTGACAAGCTGGAAAAAAGCAGGATGTTCTTAAATATGATATTTTATAAATTTATAAATTTTCATAAATTAACTCTTACTCATTATGTAAATATGATATTATTTTAAATAAAATACTTAAATTTGTATGAATATGATAGGTGAATTTTATGGTGCTTAAATGTTATTTTATTTTAAATTTACCCTTATACTCATAATTCTTTATTATCAGTCGATAAAATTGCGATATTTAATTATAAAACCATAATTTATCTTGGCGTAGGAATTGGATGTCTCGGGTTTACGGGCTCAGGTCCAACAGGCCCAGCATGATCCAGTCCAGGATCGAGAACTGAGAATTCTTGGGTTCATAAGCAGTATATGAATGGATGAATTAAGAAGTCATAAAATAGTGAGCCCCATAAAGAAGGGCCAGTAAGAAAATTTAACCTTTCCTTTTACACGGATAAAACCAGCACCATTTGACTCATTTATTTGTAGTCAATATTATTGAACTTCACCTTATGCATTTTGACCTTAGCAAGCAGCTTATGGCCCAATTCCTAATACAGCTGGCGATTAATGCTAAATTCCTGCTCTTTAGCTGCTCATAAAGCAAAAATTCCTTCTACCCATATCATCTTTTTTTAGTTAAAGTTTGTCTAAAAGGAATAAAGTCTCAAATTCTGTTTTTTCTGTTTTTATATTGTAATTGGCAACTGCTAGTACCTTCAAGAACCTCCTGCTACTGCAGAATATAAAGGCAAAAGGAACTCAGTAGAGATCTACAGCAGAGATTTAAGAGAGAAACAGAGAGGGATGGCAAAAGCACGTACTATTGGTATTGGCATGGACTACTCTTCTACCAGCAAGGCAGCGCTCCGTTGGGCGGCAGATAACCTGATAGATCCCGGAGACCGCCTAATCCTAATCCAGGTTCAGCCACCAAAGGCTGATCATACCAGGAAACAACTCTTTGAGGACTCGGGATCACGTATATGATAATTCTCATCCTTGTTGTGTGCTCAGTTTCGTATGTTTTGACTGCTGTTCGCAGTGTAATAAAATTCTGGCATAATCTACACTTTGTTTTGGGTGAGAGCAGCTTTAGTTCCTCTCGAAGAATTCAAGGAGACAAATTATTCGAAGCAATATGGGCTTATTTATGATCCTGAGGTTCTCGACATTCTTGACACAGTGTCAAGGACCATAGGGGTAAGGGCAAGGATCCTATCTACCATCCCTCCATATTCTAGTCTTTCTCTTAATATACGTCTACACAAAAGACCCTTGCACGAATTTACGGTATATTGCATTAAAGCAGGCTAAAGTGTTGGCGAAAATTTACTGGGGAGATCCAAGGGAGAAGTTGTGTGATGCCGTGGATCATCTGAAGCTTGATTCTCTAGTGGTTGGAAGCAGGGGTTTGAGTACTATTAAAAGGTACGTACGTGCTGCTTCTCAAGCACATGATTCATTAATCATCTGGTAGTATTATATACACCTGAACTCTAACACCACCAGTCTTGTGATCTTTCAGGGTACTGCTTGGGAGTGTTAGCAACTATGTGGTAACCAATGCTTCGTGTCCAGTTACTGTGGTTAAGGGTTCACCACCAACCAAGGCTTAATTAACATGTAAAATTATTATTTCTAATACTGGCATGTATTATGGTACTGTATTGTGTATGATTACGGCTTTTAGTTCATTATTCGACCATGAAATGACTTAATCGCTGGTTTGTAGATTGAATTACTAAATACTTTTTTTGTTTAAGTTGTGTTCTTTCGCAGTTGCCACAGTATTATTCTTTTTTTTTTTTTAATTATAAGAGTATTCTTGTTTACAAAATTATATTTTTAAAAAAATTTCAGTCAGTATTTAAGATGGTCATTAATATCTATGACATTCTTTGCGTCTCAATTATGCTCACCTCTTCCAGAGAAATGAAGAGATTACTAGAAGAAATCTTTTGTTTATTATAAATAGCAAGTAAAGGCAAAAATTAAATTTTTTAAAAAAGTAAAAATTATTGTTCCAACGGAATTCTTGCGGGCACGAACATTCCTAGGCATGCACATTCAAGGCCAAAGATGAAAATACCCTCTTGCCTTGTCTGCACATTCAGCTCCATTGAGGGTGGAGCTGAGAATAGGAGCTGCAACGAAGCGTATTGTACTGTCGTCAGCCATCTCCAAAGCATTGGCCAGGGTTAGGGTTTGGTGGAAATGATAAATTTTGTGAAACCCCGTCCTAGTTGTATGTCCAGTCAGCTTTGTTCTAGTGGTCCATGTGTTCGTTTGACACTTTGACTGAGATGGAAATCAAGATAGTGGTAAATTACAGTTTTGCCCCTATGAGACTCGAACTTTTTTTAGGCTCGTTTATACCATAAGGTCTTATCCGTACCTTTTAAGCCCAATCAGATATATTTGGGCCGAGTTTGTTAATCCAAGCCCACTAGGGTTTTGAGGTCGGGTTATATCTCTTTAAGTCCATCTAATTACCCTAGTCACTGCCGTTGTTTTTGTTTCAGACAAAAACCTTTGTCTTTTCCTCCTCCTCTATTTTTCACACCACCAAGCCCTATTCTTGAATTTTGTGCTGCCATCAATCTTTCTTGATTGGTGAGCACTCCTCCTTCCAATCCAACGCTCGCGTTAAGCTCCTTTTTGATTGTTCGTACGAAGCTTGGTGGTTTTGTTGGTTTTATACGTCGGTGAGGGAACGATAGGATTCCTTTCTTCCGTATTTTAATTCAGGTTTTCAATTGCAGATTCTATTATTGGTTTGATTCGGGTGATTCTGAATCTGGATAATGCGATAAAGGCAAGGGAATTGCCGCCAGTTCTTCTGCACGTAAGGTAGGAGACTATGCCTCATATGTTTGATCGGCAATTGTTTTCATTCTTATTGCTATGTTTTCGTTTCCCTCCTTTTTAACGTAATTTGCCACCATCCTTGATAATATCGTGGTCTCTCTTTCGTTTCTTGGTGCTCTTCTTTTGGCAGCCAAGTATCGTTGAAATATGGTAATTATATTCTGGCAAGCATCACACCTCCTTGTTCCTAGCACCTATGCTTCAATTTGTTTTTGCTTTGTTAATCATTCTTTTAAAAATATAATCGGTTGTGTCCTTTATCTCCTTCTAATTTTGTCTTATTCTCAATCCTTGGCCCTACCCTTAATTCTTTTATGTGATGGTTTGTTGATCTTTTGCCGCTGGTACCTTTTGATTACAAGAAATCTCATTCTTTCTGTTTATGTTTTGGTTTCTACCCTCTTTGCTTCCTTTTAGTTTGCCCTTTTCCTTAAGTTCTTGTCTTCTAGTAACCTATAGTCCTTGTTGATTTGTTGACTCGTAGTAAATGGTCTTGTTTTTCTATTCCTTTGTACGATAGCTTTTTGTTTACTGATATTGAAAATCTGTTCTTTTAAATTGTAAAAAAAAAGAAAGAAAATGAATGTTGCACATACATAACCTTTGATTATAGATATCAATCTTTCGTTATACCGCTTTTCCTAGCGTTACCTAGACTTAGGCCCCTTTACAGACATAAACAATCGCAGCTTAGTCAAAAGAAAAAAAAAAGAAAAAGGGGGAGCTTGGGATACCTTAATATTAGAGAAAGGGGAAAACCAAAAACCTACTCCTAACAAATGTCACAATAAATTTTTGCTGCCAGAAAACTCAATTAGTGAAATGCGCAGTTCGTGGATAAATAGCATTTAGTAAAGTGCATAGTTGTCAATTAACTTTTCTATAAAATGCAGAATTCTTTTTCATCCCTTATCCTTTTTCCCTAGCCTTTGACCCATGAGTATTAGGCTGAAGTAGCTAGGCTGGACTAAACATTAGCTAGGCTGGACTAAAACATTAGCATATAATATATATTAATATACCGCTTTCCCTGCAACAAAAACTTGGGCGAAGAAGTCTGCAATCAAAATGGAGAAAAAGTCAATTGCTTATTTGCTTAACACATCGCTGGATTAGCTTCTTTGCCTGGTTCGTCTACCTTTCTCTCTCCGGGACCCTCCTTCGACTCGCACTCGCGAGATATAAAGATCCGGTATCTCGCGGCTTTTTTAGTCAAGTCAAGAACACACGCTTCAACTTGCACCTGCGCTAATCAGTGACTTGCTAACTTGCCCTGTTACTTGTTATGAGTGCTCGCTACTGATACACCTACTTGATATCAATCGGCCCCTATTAGTATTAGTCAAGCTTAGATTGGAAGCTGATATATTAACAGATTAACTATAAATCATAGCTTGTGGTTAACTATTGCGTAATAAATCAAAAATTCAGTTTATGGGCTTAACAAAAATAAATAGACTTAAAGAATTATATTTTTTAATATTTATATTTATATTGGGTCTCAAGAGAATAATATTGGTAGATTTTATAAACACTAATTATTAGCTTAATGTAACCATAAGTTGAGTTATGATGATGAGATATTTTATAGTTTCATAAAACGTATTACTTTACAATATGGTTTAAAATTAAGTATGATATTTAATAAATATTTTTTTGTATTTAGTATGGTATTAATTTCAATAAACGTTCGCTTGGCCAATGCGAGGTGAGTATACAGAATTCCAGTTATAGGGGAGAGTTCCTTGCTTGTTCGGGAGTTGTATGAGTGTTGTCTTCATTTGCCTGCCATGTCTTCACAGGTTGGTTTGTATTGAGTATTGAGATGGGTATGATACGTGTAGTTTTTTTTTCTCTGCCCAGTCTAGGACAACACTAGCAGTAGGGGTTATGTATATATGTATTATTTTCTTAAAAATATATATTAACATTGCCAGTGGGCTTCCGGTTTCCCTTTAGCAGGGGTTACTCGAGGAGTGATTTATTATGTTCATCCCAATAGGTTTTGATAGGCATTGTTAGCCGTGTTGTACTATGAATTTTTGAGTTATAACCTATTGGGCTGGAACTACGTTTTACGTTATAAAAATCAAATGCATGAATTATATATTCTTCGAGTTACATCAGTTACGTCCTTGTTCTTATAGTAAACCGTTTCTTCTCTTCTTAGTATGTGCCTTTGTTTCCCCGTAGGACATATGATGCGGTGATTCCTACTGAGATTATTATCTCACCCGTTGTTATTTCCCCTTTCAGGAGTAGTTCGTGAGCCGTAGGCAGTGTTTTGAGGTTTGTGAGTTTCGTACGGCTTGGCTGGACTATCGTAACTGCACATTTTACATGGTTTCCTTTTTTGGCACTTCCTTTAAACTCATTTTGATGTTTTGATTATTATTATATCCTTATGCAATTACTACATTTCTAACTACGGTTTTATATACCAGGCTTTAAGCCCAGCTTGTGATTTTGAGCTTGTGACTCTATGGACCGTCTTTTGTTTTGGATTTTTTTTGTTTATTTAAATAAAGTCTTCCGCTGTGGTATTTTTTTCACTCCAATGATATGCCAGATGTCTGTTTCTTATTTGACATGTTCCAATTCTTGAAATATTAAATACGTTTGTTTTGGGAATCACATTTGAAAAGTCTTCTAAGCCTTGTGGGATTCGGATTGGTCCACGTGTTGGGCTTGTCCGAGTTTTACGGCAGTAAGGGCCTAGTTTTCGGGTTTGGGTCCTTACAAGGACGGTAGCGGAGCATAATTTTACAAGTCAGTTTCTAGAATATTTTCGCAAAAAAAATGTTTTAAACTCACTTGCACGTGCTTAGTCAAGCATCGTATCATTTAAGTTGTTTGTTTGAGTTCCTAGGCTTACGTATTGTTGTTGTTGTGCGTCCTACTCAGCCACTATTGTTAGGACACGTAGTACCGCTGCCGCACGTGATCGCCAGGATGGGAGTGGCGAGTCAATTCACGGGGCAGCCGACCCCAATGTGCAGGCGGATTAGCGAATCCCAGTTACACCAGCTTTTCAGGCTACACCTGTAGCTCAAGCAACTCAGGTCGCCCCAGCATCCCCTGCCACGCCGATTTAGGATCCGACATTGTTTCAGATTTTGGCCACGATGCAGGCCACATTGTAGCAGTTAGTGGCTCAGCAGTAGCCAAATCCCACTCCAGCAGCACCTGCAGTTCCAATTCAGCAGCAAGATGTTGGGAGACTCCCAGTGATGATTACGAAGCTGTTGAAGAAAGCCCACTAGTTCGGTTGCAAGAATTTTTCCGGGATAGCTGACGTGGCTATAGCCCGGGAGTGGCTTGATATAGTTTGTCGGACCGCACAGGCTTTACTGATTTCCTTGTAGGACAAAGTTGCCTTGGCCACCTTCCTATTCGAGAAGGAAGCTCTATCATGGTGGACTGTAGTGAGTTTGAGGTATGGAGGTCAGCAGCCGTCGTGGGATCAGTTTCTGGGCAAGGTCAATAACCGATTTTATACGCAGGTTCACCAGGATTAGAAGAGGTCAGAGTTCTATAAGGTGAAGCAAGGTTCCCGATCTGCATTGGAGTTCGAGTCAGAGCTGAGGGAGTTATCTCGATTTGTTCCAGCTAATGATCATGTGGAGGCAAAGTTAGCTCTTAGTTTTCAGGATGGGTTGAACAGTGATATCCGATCGATTGTGAGCACGATGCTGATTTACGACCTGCAGGCGTTGGTCGTTACAGCCACCGACACTGAGAAGATGATTCAGAGTTGGAAGACTCAAAGTCAGGGCCGTAGAGATTTTCCATTGGGTAGAGGTCCGATTCGGCATGGTATGAGACATTATCCTAGACTGAGTCGTTCCGCAGGACCATACCCTTCGAGACCTTCCCATTTTATAGGAGGTAGTCACAGGACCACCCGGTCACAGCCAGCTGCTTCTAGTCACAGTGTGAGCTGACCATCTATGCCGTGTAGGGGTGTTCATCGGGTCGGGACGGTAATTTCCGACCCGTTTATGTCGGTTAAACAATTTCCCGAAGTTTCCAGTTCCGATCGGTAAATTTGCATTAATTATTTCGTTCCCGACCCGCCCCGTCAGGAAAAATGCTATTTCGCGGGAAAATTTTCCCGACAATTATCATTCTCGTCGGGAAATATTGTTGCCCTATTCCGTTACTGACCCGACCCGACCTGTTACCATATATAGATTCGGGAGTAAGAGATTACAGCATAAACACAAACATATTTTTCTATGTTCTTAAAAGCAGCAACATGAAACAATGATAATGTCTTGTTCAACGCAGAAAATCAACATTCAAGCTAATCAACAGTTCATGGTTTGCCAAATGCTTTACACTTTTAACTTACAGGAATGCAAACTGGAGCTCCATCAAAATAAGACGAGAATAGTTCAGCATCCAGGGTTGCAGTTCTTTGATAGGGCATCCAGGGTTACACCCTCAAGCCGGATCTTGTATCCAACCTTCAAAGAGAACATGAAAATCACAAGAGATTCACTTTGATTGTCTTGAGAATATTATGACGGATACAAGGTATCAATATAGCCAAGTAATCAAAAATTAGGAACTCACACAATAAAAAATTAGGGCATCCCAGATACCATCAGAAGTAATTATAAGTCTCCCACCAGCATTTGACAGCTTTTATATTGAAAAAGAACTAAGTTAAATTTCATACAGAGGACATATCTAAGAACTGTCACAAAAATGCATAGATTTCAAATTGGAAAACATAAAAGACTGAAACAGGAGAAGCAAAGGATACTCACTTGCTTCACATATGGCACAGGAACTATAAACTGTAAGGCTGTCAGCTACAAACTGCAAAGTGAAAACCACATTAGTTAATAGTTAGTAAAAAAAGAAGTAAGAAAATAAGCATAATCACACCTGACACCACACACCCGAGAAACCCATGTGCTTCTTCATACTTCAACTGGTGAGTCCACTACCAAATCTTCCACATCTACATCAAGTTATAGTAATCAGTTAAAGAGGGGTACTAGGTAGATAAAGAAATAAAAACAATAGCAGTTATATTGCAGTAATCCACTTACCAGCTTCAAGCTTCTCTATGTCTATAGGAGTTTCTTTGAAACTAATATCCGAAACACCATTATTGAGCCAGTCTTGTGTGCAAATAAGTGCTTGTACAAGTTTAGGAGACAATGAACTTCTATAGGGATCAAGAATTCTTCCACCAGTGCTGAAGGCCGACTCTGAAGCCACTGTTGAAATTGGGACAGCAAGCACATCCTTGGCCATGGAAGACAGTACAGGAAACCTCGGGGCATTCAGTTTCCACCAACAAAGGATATCAAAATCATCGGAATAATCCTCCACATCCTCACTGCCATATTTCTCCAACTCAGACTTGCTTTCAGTTTCACGGTTATCACCATGCTTGCTTTTCTTCCACAATGTCATCATCTCCAGTCGAGCTTTCTTCCTCTTTTCCAGTACCATCTCCTCTGGTGAAATGACCGAATGGTGCTGAGCTGTTGTGGAAGTGACCTCATCTATCTCACTGGATTTGTGGGAAGCTGAAGTTTCATTTGGCGGAAATAGCAAAGCCTTATATGCATGGAATAACTTCTGCCAAATCGTCTCACCAACAGATTCACCATATGCTTGTTTGACTGAAAACTCTACATAATCAAATTTGTGTCTGGGATCTAAAATTGAGGCAACATATGTAATCATATTACATTTGTCAATATCACCCTAATATTTATCCCATTTATACTTCATATTTTCAGCCATGATGCATAAATCCTGATCTGGACTATCCACCCACTGATTCAATAACCTCAGAACATCAAAAATTTCATCTAAGCAACCACTACTTGTAACATAAGATGTCCCGGATACAAATTTAGTCAATTCATTAAAATTAGCAAGACAATGGCATAACTTCTTGGCGGCCTCCCAATCTTCTTGATTAGGAGTACCTGTCCAATCTTCACCCATAGACACTGACTTATCCCGATCCATTATTTCCATATCAGCACGAAAATTATCATCAACTTCACTAAACCTCTCAAAGACACTCTCAAACCTACAAGCTGACTCTAACATCATATAAGTTGAATTCCACCGTGTGGGTACATCCAAAGACAACAAAGCTTTGGTAGTAATTCCTTCTGCTTCCACACAAGTTTTAAACCTCTGCAACCTAGATGGTGAACTCCTAACATATCTAATAGCCTTTCTTATTTTGTACACAGACTTCCCACTGAATTTTAGTCCGTCATTTACTATCAGATTCACAATATGTGCAACACACCTAACATGAATATATTTACAACCGAGAATACTACCCTTCCATTTTGCAAATTTTTTTTTCATTGAAGCTACTGCCACATCATTGGTAGAGGCATTATCCATGGTTATTGTAAATACTCTAGTTATACCCCACTCAATCAAACACCTCTCAATAGCAGAAGCTATCTTCTCTCCCTTATGACTACCAATGGGACAAAAGTTCAAAATTGCTTTCCTCAAAACCCAATCAGTATCTATAAAATGTGCTGTCAGACTCATATAATTAACTCTTTGGACAGAAGTCCAAGTATCAGTTGTCAGACACACCCTATGACAATTACTAGTCAAATATTGCCTAAACCTCTTCTTCTCCTCCATATATAGCTGAAGGCAATCCCTGGTTATAGTTGATCGCGAGGGCATTCTGAACCTAGGACATGCAGTCAACATCACTTTCTTAAAGCCCTTTGTCTCTACAAATTTTAAAGGTAACTCATCAGAGACAATCATCTCTGCAATCGACCTTCGTAAAGCCTCACTGTCAAACCTATATGTTCCAATAGTTGCCCTACTAGTCCCAGCACCACCATCTTCATCATCATACTGAATGCTAATTTGTGACTGCCCCATAATGGTATGCTTCCTAAGACAACTATTGGCATGATATATTAGCCCAGAAGTCCCATGTTTTTTTGAATCAGCCTTGAACTCCTTCCCACAATACTTACATTTAGCCATCACAGACCCACTAGGTAACACTATTCTAGTGAAATTATCCCATACTTTTGATTTACACCTAAACCTACCACCATCTGCAACATTCTGTTTTTCTGACACTATAGGCTCATCATGAACCGCCAATGAGGTACCAGGTCTTTGGAAATGTTGATCCTCATCGTGTGAGGGAGATTTAGACTGGTCAACGGGACTCACAGGGGTAGAACTTCCAACATCAGACGGCTGTGTATTCATTTTCCTAGGTTTTAAAGTCTAAAATTAGTAATTTAAATTCAATCATAGTACAAAATTCTAATTCCTAATGGCAATTACTCAAGCAGAACAAAAGGAAAAGAAAAAACATGCATAACATACAAGTGTCATGCAACTTAGAATGTATCTCATCATCATTTCCTTCAACAAGAATTGTCCGGAATAGAGGACGAATGTGGAACCCCGTCCTTTCGAGTGCATAGGCAGCGAGAGAGAGGACAATTAGCATGGCTAGAGTGGTCGACGTAGAGCGTTTGATTAGTCGATCGAGTTAGCTGACCTGAGTGTCGTTAATAGCTCGGATATAGTCATAGGAAACAGTAGTGTGTTAAGTGGGATTAGAGGGTGTTTTGAGGTTGAGTTTAGCGTAAATTCTATTCCATTACCATGCACCCGTAAATGCATTCTAGGTCCGTTTTGGGTGACCATAAGCCTTTGAGTCGATTTTGCCAAAAACGGTCTCGTTCACTACTCACTAGTTCCAATGTTGTTTCAAGAGCAAGAAACACTATTTTTAGTCCTCAAGTATATTTTTCATATTTTTGGGTGCGTCGGAACGTTTTAAAACGTATTTTGAATTTCGAGATTTGCAGGTCCCGTGTCGGGTCGGCCGGGCCCATAGGTGGACCAACCCACTTTCCTTCTTTTCCTTTTCTTCCCTTTTTTCCCCCTTTTCTCTCTTTCCTCTGGCTTCCCACGACTCCACACCAGAAACCAGAGTTTTTCTCCTCCTTCTTTTCCCCTTTTTGAAAACCCAAACCTCCAAAACACAATTTCTTCCAAAATTGATAACAAATTGAGTTTTCTGCAGCAATTCTGAAACCCTTTGTGTAACTTTTTACTGGGGTTGGCTGTTCTTGGAGTGGTTTCGACAGAGTTAGACTTTGAAAGGGAAAATTCGAAATTTTGGGGTAAGTTTCTGATTTCTTTGCATTCATGACGAAAAATCAGTTTTATTGGTGTTTTGTGACGTTGTGGAAGATGGATTTGTAGTTGGTTTTGCTTGGTTCTGTAAATTTTGTATTGTGGGAATCAGATATTGGGATTTCTTAAGTTTCTGGAGAATGTGAACTCTGATTTTGTTTCCCTTTACTTTTAGGATGTAATTAAATGCGATTGAGGTTGCGAAGTACGTCGGTAGGGGATTATGCTGTCGATTCGCGTAGAATTGAGTTTGGTTATGTATTCTGGTTTGATTGTTGATACTCTGTAATATGAGTTTACAGAGGTTAATTCCCTGAGTTAGGAAGTGTTTAAGTATGAGTGATTAAGGTTAGTTTGAGCATTATAGAATGCGTTAAAAGGGAATCACAAGAATCAGATTTTTGATTTGAGATTTTTCTGGTTTAGGTTTGCGTTGAGCTTGAATTTTCTTGTTCTGTTTGTAGGTGATTCTCAGAAAGTTGATAAGGAAAAAGGGGTGGCTGTAAGTGTATTTTCTGCGCGTCAAGAGGTGGGAGTTTAAGTTTCATTTGCGTATGCGAAATGATTTGATTTGCGTAATCTAAAAATCTGGAAATGCATGATTTGTTTTGAATAAAAGCATTACTTAAAAATATGTTGGATACTCATGTTAGTATCATGATATTGCTTGCCATGTTTATGTGCAGAAAATATATATTTGAACTCTTATGCATGCTGGGAATGTGGTTGCAAGATTTGTGTGCATGAATGGCCAGGAGTATATTCTGGTTGTTGAGTTGTGTATAAATTAAAATTGTTGTGAGTTTTGAGCCATAAAATTTATTGAGAGTGGAATGAAAATGTTGGTATGTAACCAGCAGTAAGTAGTTGATTATTCCAGGAGGTAATCAACTACTTCGAGTGAAAAATAAATAGAGAAGTGTCGACCAACAATAAGTAATTGACTACTCCTTTATAGTAGTGCAAACCGAATTTTTCTTTCTTCTAAATAATACCCTGTGATGTGTGAATTTTTATGTGATATGTTTGCGATTAATTACTGAAACCAAGTGGCTTATCTGAGTGGGAGAAGGTCCTATGGTGGGATCAGATAATGAGCATACCATGCATTCCATGTTTTAATACAAAGATATCTATATATATATATATATTTTTTTTCTGGAATCAAATGGAATTGACGAATGGGTTTGGCCAAACAAGGTAAGTTGATGGAATCCCAGCTAAGGGGAATGTCACTTACTGATGGGAGTAGTATGGATGGTTTGTGTTATGTGTGCCTAGCTTAACGTACTTAGCAGGACACTTGGGACTGGATTGTCCTTGCCGGCTGTGAATTTATTGTGCAAGCATGCTTGGTAATTGAATGTGATAGATTGTTTTCTCCATTCAATTATGGATAACATTGACAGTAGGGGGTTTTGTGACTTATATAATTATTTTACAGAAATGAAAATGTTAACTGTCAATGGGCTTTTGGATTATCCTTTAGCGTGGGTGGTTCGAAAGTGTTTTATATCCGCCCCGATGAGTTTTGGCATATTAGCCAAGTGAACTGACGTGAAACTGGATTTAAATTTATTTATTTAACTGAATCGCATAATGTTATGTGAGGCATGTGTGATACATATTTGTCATGGATGTTGTTGGGTGCATGATAGATGGCATGGATTTCAAGTATGTTGAAATAAATGTTTATTAAACTGATTTAGTAAAATGCCTTTATTCTAACGGATATTCTTATGACGCGGTAACTTCCACTGAGGTCTTTAGATCTCACCCCCTCCCCTTATTTTTTTTTCAGGGCTAGATCGTGATTTCGTAGCCAAGCTTTGTTGAGGTTTTCCCGGTGTCTTTCATAGGGCTGGACTTGTGCATATTTACGTTTTGGGGACTCGGCATGTTCTGTTTTATTTTGTGAACTATAAAACTAATGCATGGATAATTTGGAAAATGGATTGAAATATATGATGTGTGTTTTGAGTGCTTAATAATGATCTTAAGGGCATGTGTGTATGGACTTGTTGTGTGGCATGCTTGGGGCCGTGTGGCCTGTTGCATGAGAATTAAGACTTCCGCTGAGTGTCTGTGATTACTCTGTTGTTTATTGCCGAGTGTTTTATCAAACGTGCCATGCTTGTGTCGATTTAATAAAATTCAAATTTGTACGCAGTTTTGGGAATATTAGTTTTAAAAATTTAACTAAGCCTTGTGTACTTTCGATTGATTCACGAGTTGGGTTGATCGATGTTGCACGGCGGTGAGGTTCCCATTTACCGGGAGCGGGTCCTCACAACGAATGCCAACAGTAAGACCGAGAAGATGTGGTGCTGACTCCAAGATCCAGGAATAAGTGATCAGGATAAGAATAAGCAATGCCTATTTCACTTATGTCTAGATGTTGGAATCAGGATCACATCGTCTGGTTCTTATTTTTGGCACTCGCCCTCCATTCCAGACATTTCTTATGAAACAAACCCGCACACCCACATAGCAAACATACAAACAACTGAACAAGATAGCATGGGATATGACAAATCAGACCTATGCATGTTTCTAGTCCACTGCCTATCGTATCCTATATACCTAACATTCATTAATTTGGTTAACAGCTTAACATAGCAACACTCAACACATTAGCATAAGGCGAGGCAATAATCCAAAATGCAATAACCTAAAGGCATAAACAAGGTGCTTAGGAACTCAGAATGTAGTATCATCACCGTTCCATGTGGATTTGGCACATCCAATGGCCCGGGAAGTGTGTACTGGGAGTGGTACGTGGCATTGTTACACCAGCTGTATGATGCCCGTGGCATCCTGTTAGCCCTACAATTTCTGGTTTCCAGCCTAAACACCACTCCCAGTACACACTTCCCAGGCCATTTAGATGTCCCAAACCCGCACACCCACATAGCAAACATACAAACAACTGAACAAGATAGCATGGGATATGACAAATCAGACCTATGCATGTTTCTAGTCCACTGCCTATCGTATCCTATATACCTAACATTCATTAATTTGGTTAACAGCTTAACATAGCAACACTCAACACATTAGCATAAGGCGAGGCAATAATCCAAAATGCAATAACCTAAAGGCATAAACAAGGTGCTTAGGAACTCAGAATGTAGTATCATCACCGTTCCATGTGGATTTGGCACATCCAATGGCCCGGGAAGTGTGTACTGGGAGTGGTACGTGGCATTGTTACACCAGCTGTATGATGCCCGTGGCATCCTGTTAGCTCTACAATTTCTGGTTTCCAGCCTAAACACCACTCCCAGTACACACTTCCCGGGTCATTTAGATATCCCAAACCCGCACACCCACATAGCAAACATACAAACAACTGAACAAGATAGCATGGGATATGACAAATCAGACCTATGCATGTTTCTAGTCCACTGCCTATCGTATCCTATATACCTAACATTCATTAATTTGGTTAACAGCTTAACATAGCAACACTCAACACATTAGTATAAGGCGAGGCAATAAGCCAAAATGCAATAACCTAAAGGCATAAACAAGGTGCTTAGGAACTCAGAATGTAGTATCATCACCGTTCCATGTGGATTTGGCACATCCAATGGCCCGGGAAGTGTGTACTGGGAGTGGTACGTGGCATTGTTACACCAGCTGTATGATGCCCGTGGCATCCTGTTAGCCCCACAACTTCTGGTTTCCAGCCTAAACACCACTCCCAGTACACACTTCCCGGGCCATTTGGATGTCCCAAACCCACACACCCACATAGCAAACATACAAACAACTGAACAAGATAGCATGGGATATGACAAATCAGACCTATGCATGTTTCTAGTCCACTGCCTATCGTATCCTATATACCTAACATTCATTAAGTTGGTTAACAGCTTAACATAGCAACACTATGCAGGCTCAACACTCAACACATTAGCATAAGGCGAAGCAATAAAACCAAAAGCAAGCCATATCCATAAAACCACATAATAGGAACAGTCATATACCAACAAGCAGCATCCAACAATGATAAATAAACATTATACATACACAATAAATAATATCAAACAACAATAGCCAATACAATAGGTTACATCACCAATATGCATAAATAATTCAACATACATAAATAGTTACATACAATATATAATAACATAAAATAAACGTAGTTTACACTTCACAAAAAACCTGTGATGCGTTTGTTACACTTCACGTAGTATCAACGATCAGATGTCCAGCCCAACCGTCCACTGTCTGAACTCCTCTTCACTCAAATGACTCCCGGTTGTCCTGCACAATTAAATACATGATCAATTAACAATTGGAAAAGGATAATCAAAACTAACAAAACCCTAAAATATAGAATAATTCACCTAATTTGGGGATTAGGGTTTACAAATTAGGGTCTCAAAATCGAACCCCCAAATCGATAGAACCCACTCCAGCAACTCCAAAGACACAACCAGAACCAAAGACGAAGGACGAATTAGGAACAAATAGTCGATTAGGGTTTTCAATTTGGGGATTTTCCAAATCAAACCCCCAAATAGACAGAAACCACCCCAAGGTCCCCTACAGGCTACAAATGTAAACACATAGTAAATACACGGACGCACAAAGGAAACAAGACGAAGTCAGATCGGAGACAAGATGAAGTCAGACGACTCAGACCAGAGACAAGACGAAGCCAGGACGAGAAGAAGGATGGAGGAGAAGACGATGGAATAAAGGAAGAGGGAAGGGAACCCGAACAGCAGTTTGAGTTTGATCGGATCGGAGATTCAAAGGGAGGGAGAGAAAGCGGGTCACGGGCGGTTGATCGCAGGATTGACGGACTGACAGGAGAAGAGACGAAGAAGTCGAGGGCACCAGGGGTAAAAATGAAAAAAAATTTGGGGAAGGGGCTTTTATACTCAGAAGTCGGGTCGGTAACCGACCGACCCGATAAGTCAGTTTTTTTGTTTACCGACAAACGTGGTCGGAAAAAAAAAAACTGACCCGTATTTCCCGTATCCAACCTCTCTCCCGACCGATTTCCCGACCGAAATAAGTCAGGTCGGGAATTTACCGCCGGTTCGGAAAAAATGAACACCCCTATGGCCGTGGTGTGCTAGTTGCCGTCAGCACCACATCCCTCCTTGTCCGCATTTGCAGAAGTGCTACAACTGTGACAAGGTCGGCCATATATCTCGAGATTGTCCGAAGCTGAGGCGTAATGCCTCATAGCCTTTCAAAGCCTCGAGACCGAGCTGTAGTCACGCTGGTTCACATGCTTCTTCCAGGCCTCCGTCCAGAGCACTAGGCAGACCTTCTAGTAGTCAGTCGTCTACTCAGCCATCACAGCCGAGGCCGACTAGACTTTTCACATTGACCGACGTCGAGGCATGTGCCAGCCCCGACGTGATGATAGGTACTGTTATGATTTTTTCTTGATATGCTAGGGTATTGTTAGACCCCAGAGTGAATAGGTCGTTTGTGGGTCCCAGAGTTGCAATTAGTACAGATCGTGCGTTGTAGTCCTTGGTTCCATCGATCGCGGTCTTAATCCCGTTAGGTGAGCAGTTGACCTACAGTAAGGTTTATTTGGGTTGTGTTTTGAGGATGGGATCAGTTGAGATTGAGGCAGATTTGATTCCACTTGATATCCAAGAGTTGGATGTCATCGGGGCATGAATTGCTTAGCCCGATATCGAGCCCGAATGGAGTGCTTCACTAAGCAGGTTTGGTTCAGTCTACCCGATAGTTCAGAGTATTGCTTCGAGGGAGATAGGGGTGTTGTGCCTACTTGTATGATCTCGTGGCTTAGTGCGAAGAAGATTAGTAAAGGTTGTACAACGTTTCTGGCCTATGTCAGAGATACCTCAGCCAAGTCACCGGAGTTGAATCAAGTTTCGGTTGCCAGTGAGTTCCCGGATGTATTTCCAGATGATGTAGTCGGGTTACCATCGGTGAGAGAGGTGGAGTTCGGGATCGAGTTAATTCTCGAAACAAACCCGATATCCATCCCCCCGTATCGGATGGCTCCAGATGACATGAAGGAGCTAAAACCCAGTTGGAGGATTTGGTGGATCGTGAGTTCATTAGGCCCAACGTATCACCGTGGGGAGTACCGGTATTGTTCGTGAAGAAAAAGGATGGTTCCTTGCGGTTGTGCATTGATTACCGGCAGCTGAATCGGGTTTCCATGAAGAGCAAGTACCCTCTGCCCCGGATCGATGATTTTTTCGACCAGCTTCAAGGAACGTCAGTGTTCTCAAAGATTGATTTGAGGTCGGGTTATCATCAGTTGCGAGTTCGGGAGTCAGATATCCCGAAGACAGCTTTCAGGTCCCGGTATGGACATTATGAGTTCTTGGTGATGTCGATTGGGTTGAAAAACACGCCGACAATGTTTATGGATTTGATAAACCGAGTATTCCGGGAGTACCTTGATCGGTTCGTGATTGTCTTCATTGATAACATCCTCATTTACTCAAAATCGGAGGTGGAGCATTCCGAGCATTTGAGGATGGTATTGGAGACACTTAGAGCTCGACAGTTATACACCAAGTTCTCTAAATGCGAGTTCTGGTTGCGAGAAGTCAGTTTCTTGGGACATGTTGTGTCAGTCAGAGACGTATTGGTGGATCCCAAGAAGATTGAGGTTGTTGTATCATGGGAACCTCCCCGTAGTGCACCTGAGATACGAAGTTTTCTGGGCTTAGCCGGTTATTACCGACAATTTGTGGAGAACTTCTCGACGTTAGCAGGACCGTTGACTCGTTTGACATGTAAAGGTGAACCGTTTGTGTGGTTCGAGAGTGTCAACAGAGTTTTGAGGAGTTGAAGTCCAGATTGGTTTTCGCTCTTATTCTTACCTTACCGGTCAGCGGTAAGGAGCATGTGGTGTACAGTGATGTATCAAAGCATGGTTTGGGTTGTGTGCTGATGCACGATGGGAAGGTAGTCGCCTATACCTCGCGACAATTAAGGCCACACAAGTGCAATTACCCGACTCATGATTTGGAGTTAGTAGCTTTGGTATTTGCACTGAAGATTTGGCGCCACTATCTGTATGGTGAGACTTGCAGAGTCTTCACAGACCATAAGAGTCTCAAGTACCTCCTGACCCAAAAAGAGCTTAACTTGAGACAGAGGAGATGGCTTGAGTTGATAAAATATTACGACCTTGTGATCGATTATCATCTCAGAAAAGCCAATGTGGTTGCCGATGCTTTGACTAGGAAGACTTCATCTTCCTTGGCTTATATCCGGGCGGAGTATATGCCGATGCTGATGTGTTTGAGAGCATTCCGAGTTCAGCTTGGCAGTGAGTGAGCCAAACAGTTAGAGAATCCGACTTTGACTCAGTTGAGGCAGTAGTTGGAAAAAGTGTTGGAGGGGATACAGTCAGTATGTATAGAGTCTGAGATGATGGAGTTCTGACCTTCCGAGGCAGAGTTTGTATTCCCCGAGATGAGGAGTTGCGTCATTTGATTTTGACTGAGGTGCATAGTTTTACGTTCTCGATTCATCCCGGTAGTACCAAGATGTATCGTAATCTAAGGGAGCACTATTGGTGGTCAGGGATGAAGAGATACATTGCGGAGTTTGTTGCTTGTTGCCTCGTATGCCAGCAGGTCAAGGCCGAGCACCAGAAACCCGCAGGTATGCTGCAGTCGCTTCCAATTCCCAAGTGGAAGTGGGAGCACATCACGATGGATTTTGTCATGGGTTTGTCGAAGACTCAGTGTGGTTTCGATGTAGTGTGGGTGAGTGTGGACAAATTGACCAAGTCTGCCCATTTCCTTCCCATTCGGATTTCTGATACACCGGAGAAGTTAGCTTCTCGATATATATGGATGAGATTGTCAGGTTGCACGGAGTGCCAGTATCCATAGTGTCCTACAAAGACTCGAGGTTTACTTCCCGATTTCGGGGGAAGCTTTATAGTGCCTTAGGTTCTCGATTGAACTTCAGTATGGCTTTTCACCCACAGTCAGATGGTCAGTTCAAAAGGACGATTCAGACATTGGAGGATATGCTTCGAGCATGCCCTTGATAGACAGACTACGTGGGATAGATGTCTTCCGTTGGCAGAGTTGCCTACAATAACAGCTTCCAGGTCAGTATTGGGATGGCACCGTATGAGGCATTGTATGGAAGATGTTGCTGGACACCGTTATGCTGGGACAAGGTAGGCGAGAGGCGCTTAGATAGTCCTGAGTTGATCGATCAAGCGACAGAGCAGCTAGCACTGATCAGACAAAGGTTGAGGACGGCTCAAGATAGACAGAAAAATTACGTAGGTAATCGCCGACGTGAGCTCGAGTTTGAGGTCGGTGACAAGGTTTTCCTAAAAGTCGCGCTGTGGAAGGGCGTACTTCGGTTTCAGCAGCAGGGCAAGTTAGCACCGCGTTATATTGGCCCGTATGAGATTACCGAGCGCATCGGGCTAGTGGCATACCGATTGGCATTGCCACCATCTTTAGAGAGAATCCATGGTGTTTTCCATGTATCGATGTTGCAGAAGTATATTCGGGATCTGTCTCATGTGTTAAAGACACCTCCAATTGAGATTGCCAGCGATTTGTCGTATCCCGCGCAACCAGTGGCTATTGTTGACCAAGCCATCAGACAGCTCCGTACACGCAATGTTCCGATGGTCCGAGTATCATGGCACAGTGGTCGAACCGAGGAGTTTTCGTTGGAGACTAAGGAGTCGATGCGAGAGCGATATCCACACCTTTTCGAGTAGCACGATACGTAAATTTCGAGGACAAAATTTTTGTAAGGAGGGGAGGATTTGAAACCCCGTCCTAGTTGTATGTCCAGTCAGCTTTGTTCTAGTGGTCCACGTGTTCTTTTGACACTTTGACTGAGATGGAAATCGAGGTAGTGGAAAATTACAGTTTTGCCCCTATAAGACCCCAACTTGTTTTGGGGTCCGTTTATACCATAAGGCCTTATTCGTATCTTTTTAAGCCCAATCAGGTATATTTGGGCCGAGTTTGTTAATCCGAGCCCACTAGGGTTTTGAGGTCGGGTTATATAAACCCTCTTTAAGCCTATCTAATTACCCTAGCCACTATCGTTGCTTTTGTTTCAGAAAAAAACCTTTATCTTTTCCTCCTCTACTTTCACGCCATCAAGCCCTATTCTTGAATTTTGTACCGCCATCAATCTTTCTTGATTGGTGCGCACTCCTCCTTCCAATCCAACGCTGGTGTTAAGCTCCTTTCTTTTCCACTGCTCGATTGTTCGTGTGAAGCTTAGTGGTTTTGTTGGTTTTATACATCGGTGAGGGAACGGTAGGATTCCTTTCTTCCGTATTTTAATTTGAGTTTGAAATTGCAGATTCTATTATTGGTTTGATTCAAGTGGTTCTGAATCTGGATCACGCAATAAAGACAAGGGAATTACCACCAGTTCTTTTGCACGTAAGGTAGGAGACTATGCCTCATATGTTTGATCGGCAATTATTTTCATTCTTATTACTATATTTTTGTTTCCCTCTTTTTTAACGTAATTTGCCACCATCCTTGATAATATCGTGGTCTCTCTTTTGTTTCTTGGTGCTCTTCTTTTGGCAGCCAAGCTTCGTTGAAATATGGTAATTATATTTTGGCAAGCATTGCACCTCCTTGTTCCTAGCACCTATGCTTCAATTTGTTTTTGCTTTGTTAATCATTCTTTTAAAAATAGAATTGGTTGTGTCCTTTGTCTCCATTTAATTTTATCTTATTCTCAATCCTTGGCCCTACCCTTAATTCTTTTGTGTGACGGTTTGTTGATCTTTTGCCGCTGGTACCTTTTGATAACAAGAAATCTCATTCTTTCTGTTTATGTTTTGGTTTCTACCCTCTTTGCTTCCTTTCAATTTGCCCTTTTCCTTTATTGATCTTTTGCCGCCGGTACCTTTTGATAACAAGAAATCTCATTCTTTCTGTTTATGTTTTGGTTTCTACCCTCTTTGCTTCCTTTCAGTTTGTCCTTTTCGTTAAGTTCTTGTCTTCTAGTAACCTATAGTCCTTGTTGATTTGTTGACTCACAGTAAATGATCTTGTTTTTTTATTCCTTTGTACGATAGCTTTTTGTTTATTGATATTGAAAATCTGTTCTTTTAAATTGTAAAAAAAAAGAAAGAAAAAGAATGTTGCACATACATAACCTTTGATTACAGATATCAATCTTTTCGTTATACCGCTTTGGCTTTGGGGTTTCCATTGATAAGTAGGCGTTGCTCCTAGCGTTACCTAGACTTAGGCCCCTTTACAGACATAAACAATCGCAGCTTAGTCAAAAGAAAAAAAAAAGAAAAAGGGGGAGGAGCTTGGGATACCTTAATATTAGAGAAAGGGGAAAAACCAAAAACCTACTCCTAACAAATGTCGCAATAAATTTTTGCTGCCAGAAAACTCAATTAGTGAAATGCGCAGTTCGTGGATAAATAGCATTTAGTAAAGTGCATAGTTGTCAATTAACTTTTCAATAAAATGCAGAATTCTTTTTCTTGCCTTATCCTTTTTCCCTGGCCTTTGACCCATAAGTATTAGGCTGAAATAACTAGGCTGGACTAAACATTAGCTAGGCTGGACTAAACATTAGCATATAATATATATTAATATACTGCTTTCCCTGCAACAAAACCTTGGGCGAAGAAGTCTGCAATCAAAATGGAGAAAAAAGTCAATTGCTTATTTGCTTCTTTGCCTGGTTCGTCTACCTTTCTGTCTCCGGGACATTCCTTCGACTCGCACTCGCGGGATATGATATAAAGATCCGGTATCTCGCAGTTTCTTTTTTTCTAGTCAAGTCAAGAACACACTCTTCAACTTGCACCTGCGCTAATCAGTGACTTGCTAACTTGCCCTCTTACTTGTTATGAGTGCTCGCTACTGATACACCTACTTGATACAACGACCCCTATTAGTATTAGTCAAGCTTAGATTGGAAGCTGATATATTAACAGATTAACTATAAATCATACCTTGTGGTTAACTATTACGTAATAAATCAAAAATTCAGTTTGTGGGTTTAACAAAAATAAATAGACTTAAAGAATTATATTTTTTAATATTTACATTTATATTGGGTCTCAATGAGAATAATATTGGTAGATTTTATAAACACTAATTATTAGCTTAATGTAACCATAAGTTGAGTTATGATGATGAGACTTGAGGATGTCTTGATGCATGAGATATTTTATAGTTTCATAAAACGTATTACTTTACAATATGGCTTAAAATTAAGTATGATATTTAATAAATATTTTTTTGTAGAATGTATGGTATTAATTTCAATAAACGTTCGCTTGGCCAATGCGAGGTGAGTATATGGAATACTAGTGATAAGGGAGAGTTGCTTGCTTGTTCGGGAGTTGTATGAGTGTTGTCTTCATTTGCCTGCCACGTCTTCACAGGTTGGTTTGTATTGAGTATTGTGACAGGTATGATACGTGTATTTTTTTTTTCTCTGCCTAGTTTCGGACAACACTTGCAGTAGGGATTATGTGTATATGTATTATTTTCTTAAAAATATAAATTAACATTGCCAGTGGGCTTCCGGTTTTCCTTTAGCAGGGGTTACTCGAGGAGTGATTTATTATGTCCATCTTAATAGGTTTTGATAGGCATTGTTAGCCGTGTTGTATTATGAATTTTTGAGTTATAACCTATTGAGCTGGAACTATGTTTTACGTTATAAAAATCAAATGCATGAATTCTATATTCTTCGAGTTGCATCAATTACGTCCTTGTTTTTATAGTAAACCGTTTCTTGTCTTCTTAGTATGTGCCTTTGTTTCCTCCAAGGACATATGATGCGGTGATTCCTATTGAGATTATTATCTCACCCATTGTTATTTTCCCTTTCAGGAGTAGTTCGTGAGTCGTAGGCAGTGTTTTGAGGTTTGTGAGTTTCATACGACTTGGCTAGACTATCGCACCTGCACATTTTACATGGTTTTCTTTTCTAACACTTCCTTTAGACTCATTTTGATGTTTTGGTTATTATTATATCTTTATGCAATTACTACGTTTCTGGCTACGGTTTTATATACCTGGCTTTAAGCCTAGTTTATGATTTTGAGCTTGTGACTGTATGGACACATCATTTTGTTTTGAATTTTTTTTATTTATTTAAATAAAGTCTTCCGCTGTGGTATTTTGTTCACTCCAATGATATGTCAGATGTCTATTTCTTATTTGACATGCTCCAATTCTTGAAATATTAAATACGTTTGTTTTGGGAATCGTGTTTGAAAAGTCTTCTAAGTCTTGTGGGATTCGGATTGGTCCACGTGTTGGGCTTGTCCGGGTTTCACGGCGGTAAAGGCTTAGTTTTCGAGTTTGGGTCCTTACAAATTTAGCGCTTGTGAAGTTGTTTGTCTTTTGCTCTTATATGTACAGGTCCTGAGTTAATAATACTAATAGAGGTTTATAATACTTCTATTGATAGATTTGAATGTTTTGGGCTTGGGTTATGCACTTAGGCTGAATGATACTCACCTTTTGTATGATTGGTTTAATGATATTTTTTAATTGTATTAAATAATCATATGACAGTCATCTTTTGTTCTTAATATTATCTAAAAAAAATAAATCAATCAAACTTTATTATTATAAATTGATTTAATAATTTTAAAATTATATATTTTAAATTCTAATTGTAATTCTGATCCTTACTGCTTTTTTATTAGTTTGCGCGTTTCTCCAAACATAGGCATCTTGAGCCAACTATAGGAGCCGGAAGATAAATTATGTGTACAACAATTGGTCCAATAGAGAAGTACGAGGTACCCAGAAGGTTGATAAGAAATTTTTGTTGAAATTTACTGAAATTGTGTGAATTTCACGTCACATTTAACTGGGAAATATAGACCTATATTGGTCAAAGATTAGATAAAGAAAAAAAAAATATAAAGTGCCGATAAAATATATAAATCTAACACCTTCAGGGGATGATCTCCGAAAACGCTATTAATATTGTCGAATTGAACTTGTTAACAACTTCAGAGGAGCAATGATGCCTCACCAAAAATATAAAGACTACGGTTCTCCCAAAAACACATTCATGAATAACTAGATAAAATTGTCTTACTACATAAAAGATAAAATTTCAAACAATACAACCTTCATTATCTTCTTCGGTTGCCAGCCTCTAACACACACCGCTGGTCTTCTTCCTTTCCATTTTCTTTTCCAAGACGAACTTCTTCCAAGCATCAGTTATCTCCCTCTGTATCTCCGGCTCACTCTTCTTCCTGGTTAGGGGAACATTATTATAGTGTTCTCCGTTAGAAATTGACAGTTTGGCACTGAGCTTAGATGGAAGTGAATCAAGCTCGTGTAGAACTTTTTCAATGTCAAGAACAAGTCGCTCGGCCAATGTGCGGGAGAAATCTTCTCTGATGACAACCCGAAGCACGGTGACGTGTTGGGCATCAGGGGGCATAGTGTATGCAGGTAAGATCCAGCCAAAACGCCTTAACATCTCTGAAATCTCGAACTCATCATGAAAACTGTTGTCTTTCAAGGAGAAGGCAACTAGTGGCACGCCATCATCTTTTGAAACAATGTTGAAGCGGCCTGTATCCTCGAGCCCTTGTTTAAGCACTAGCATGTTGTCTCTGCAATTTTCCATGACGTTCCTGTATCCCTGGTAACAAAATTTCCCTAGTTAGTTAGATACAGTATAAATGGTATGTGTAAGAAGGTGAAAATGCTTTCGCTTCTTTTGATCCGTCACCGATTTAAGGATCTTCAATGTGCAAGTTAGACTCACCTCATAACCCAAGCGAATGAGTTGGTAGTACTGGGCAATAACTTGACTAGAACCTGCGAAAGAATAGAAAGATTAATTTCGATCAAAGGATAAGGCGCATTAAACTTCAACAGGGGTTTTCTGGAAACTCATTCACCTTTGGAGAAGTTGAGGGTAAAAGTGGGTTGATCAGCTCCGAGATAGTTGATGTGGAAGATGAGTTCTTCGGGCAGATCTTCCTTGCTCCTCCAAATGCACCAACCAATTCCAGCATAGACTAGTCCGTACTTGTGGCCACTAACATTGATACTCTTTACCAGTGGCAACCGGAAATCCCACTCAAGTTCAGGATAGATGAAAGGTGCGATAAAGCCACCACTTGCAGCATCAACATGAATTGGAGTGTCCCATCTGAAAAAAAAAAAGAAGAAGAAACGTAAGATTGTATTTCCATCGAAATAAAAAGGATGTTAACACGAATACTCATACGCATACAAGGATAGGGAGAATACCCTGTCTTCTTGTTCTTCTCTACCAAGAGATCATTCAAGAGCTTGACATCCTCAAATTCTCCATTCAGAGTGGAACCAAGGATAGCAGCGACGCAAATAGTGTTCTCGTCAACCATCTCCGCTGCTTTAACAGGGTCCATCACATAATAACCTTCTCTAAGCTTCACCTCCTTCAACTCCACCTCAAAATATCTGGCAAATTTCTCCCAGCAAACCTGAATTTTATGGTAATTGCATTTACACATCGTCCGATGATTTTATCCATTTGAATGTAGTTCCTTTTAATTTTACCGTTATGTAAAATGGTAGCTACCTTAACACAAACTTTTCCACCATTTTGGATTTATAGGATGCACATACCTGAACATTAGCACCGGTGACAATGTTGGGCTTATCGACGGGCTTTCCTTCAGCTCGTCTTTTGTTCTGCCATTTTCTCTTGAATGCTAATCCAGCCAACATTATAGCTTCAGAAGACCCCACGGTTCCAACTCCGACAGCGGTCTCGGACTCTCCAAGTGGTGCGTTGAAGAGATGTGCTATCATGTTAACACATCGATTCTGCAGCCACAGGCCGTCATATAAAAATGAGATCCTTTCGTCAAAATCGTAGTTGCTTTTTGAAACCGATCCATGAATCAAGATTGCATCACTAGTAAAAAATTTGTAATGCCTGGGTTTAAAGGCGCATGTATTCATTACCGAGCTCTACTTATTCAACTTAAACAATAATTAATAATAGCTCGAAGGCGTTAACGTGATTTATCAGGAAAATTGAATACCATGAAAGAATGATTATGAAATCTGTAACGCACGATGACTACTCTTTTTGACAGGATTGCCAATTTGTTCGGGGTGGCGACTACCAGAGCAGTACATAAGAAATAGTCATAGCTGATGGGACTAGTTTGAAACAGTCATAATCTTCAACTGAGAGAGAATAAGAAAATTCCACATCGATCCAGCCTTCAGAAGAAGATAATTCAATACAGATTTACTTGTTAAAGCAATAATTTATCATAGCTCCGTGTGCTAGTTTCTACGCGAGAGAAGTTCCACCCTGCCTAAACAAATAAAAAAGGGAAAAAAAGTGGTAACAAGTTGTGACGTGAGAGAAAAGCCAGGCAGAAGTAAATTACTGTCTGCTTAGATCTAAACCGTAGCTATGCCGGAGCTTTTGTTAAAAAAAAAGAAGATCTAAACCGTAGCTGCTGTGGCCAAAAGGAACAATATGGAAAGTGGCGTCTTTTAGTTGCAATATGTGGGACAACAAGTAAGCCAATATTTGATTTTAATGGACACTTCACCCGATTAGATATTGGGTTTTGAAATTTAAATGTCAGCTTACGGTAAATAACATAATCTTTCTGTTATTATTATTTATTGTTTAAGAATTATATTCAGTATGACCACGATGGAAATTATTGGTATTGTAGCCTCGAAAAAAGAAAGTCAAACTGTAGAATAATTCATACTTTGTTTTGAGTCTTTTTACCTTCCTTGGACCAGAAGAAATAACTTTTTCAATTAAAAAGCTACCAAACCTCTATTTTTTTTCTACCATTATCATACTATTCAGCATACGCCGAGTTATATACGGTCAAAAAATATACTATCCAACGAGCATCAAAACGTGGGCCATACCATGAAGAGATAAAAAATAAAAAAGCCCAAAAGCTATTGGCTAATAAGTGACGGAATCAAGTACCGCGGCGACAATCACGGCACAAAATCACTCAGCTTGGGATCAGTGAACGACGGTCTATGATTGACCATATTTAAATATACCAATAAACTATGATAAACTTTTACCGTCAGATCAAGCTAATCTGGCAAAAAATAATTGAATATGCAAGGGAATAACATAACTGAACAAGGGAAGGAAACGTCCAAATGTGACTTACCTGTAACTCAGTGGTGACAGGGTACTCATCCATGTCGACGTAGTTTTTGTTGACGGCGGCCATCATAAGCTTATCGCACTCCGGCTCCATCCATGTGGTAACGAATGATGCCAGGTTAAGCCTGGGATTCCCGTCCAGCATCAGCTCGTCGTTGATGATCTGGAATGCTGCCTCCTTGGGGATTGAGTTTTCTGGCATCCTGAACCTGAAAGTAAATAAAAAAGCCAAAAAAAAAAAGAAACAGAAAACCATCAGAGTTTGACGACATTTTTTTGATCTAGCCAAGAGAATTTAACAAAATAAGCGATTGAAGTTTTGGAAAATCAAAGAAAAAGTGCTAGAGATTACCTGGGGAGAGCGTTCCTAACGTATCGAGAGGCAAAAGTTGAGTGGATTGAGACATCGGATTCAGACGCAGTCTTGGATAGCACCATTTTGGCCTGGGCGAGTGATGATTCTTTAGAGCAGCAGCAGAGAGGAAGGCGATAGGCGAAGGGGAAATGATTTGTGAAAAGCAATGTCTGTAGCTTAGCTTATAAAGGAAGGGACGCTAGTAAAAAAACACAAAAAGAACTGTGTACAGGACTTTTTCATATAAGATGATATCATCAGCGGCAGAGTAAACACAGAGGCTTCCTGCTTCCCGCCATCATGGACTCACTAAGCTCCTGACTTTTGTCAAGCATACAAGTGGATTTCTTTTAGCTTTGGTTGCTTTCCTAGCGATAGCCATAAAAAAAAAACAAGAATTAGAATAAAATTAGAATGTGAAATTCCTTTGATGCCACTGTTAGGTATAATTAATTTATTGCGCCAACTGTAGACCAGTTTATTAACTGGGTACTCTGCCAATGGGAACACTGTGGAGAGACGTGAGATCAGGCAAGGCGTGCATTTTGTCACGCCCTTTACAAGCGGAACGCGTAATCGGTAATCTGGTGCTTAGGGAGGAGTCAAACACGCAATATGAATGAGAGGGAACACAACACGGGGACCATGGACATGGACATGGACATGGACATGCCAAAGTTATTGACTTTTCCCGACTCAGTCGATGCTGGTAGCTTATTGGTTTAATGAGAGCCAGCTTGGTCATACTCATACTCAAGAGGAAAGTGGGCATTTTAAATAATATTTTTTTAAAAAAAAAAAGACAAAAGAAAGCGGAAAACACTATAAATAGATGAAAGAACAACATGCATACGTCAGCTATCACGTAAGCAAACGATTGAAATAAATAATGGGTAAAAGGTGAATCGTTTCCTTTCAAATTCCGTGGTTGGGGGTAAATCTGATGTGCTTTACGTATGCTAATAATTAAATTTTCTGTGGTATAATATGACCAAGTCCATGAACTAGTTTTCAACTAATTGGATTGAGAAGGGGAAATAATGACGATAGCGAAATGGACTCCGATAGGAAGTATATAACCTATGAATAGTTAAGAGATACCAGGGCTAGACTATTCTAACATGAGAAAGCAAGTAGTCGATAAACACAGACTTCTAACGAACTTGATGACAAAGAGGTCTAGTTTCATTATGACCTACCGACTTGTATTCATATTTTTAATAACATAGGGGGCTTCTCGATGTGATGCGTATTGAATACTTGGAGGGTGATGGATGTGACTTGAATGGTATCGTTCTGGTGAAGGTTAGATTGCCTTTTCAGATATTTTGCTTGACCCTGGGGAGTAGTTAATAAACCGGACCTCCATGCTTCCGATTATTTAACTCTTAAACGAGTAGCTGCAAATAGAAAGCCATCTGTGTATGTATTTTATGTCATGAAAGCACCTTAAACGCGTTCGCTTACGAGTTGATGCGCATGCATAACAGAATTAGGAGCAATAGATGATGGATGGTTTCCATGATATTTGTTAAATAAGGGGGGTTAAGTGTTCGATTACGATATAGAGTTTGAGACGTATTAATTAATTACATCGCAGATGAGTTGTAGTGATGTGGGAATTTGTGTTTAAAACTAATATTGGTCATATAGCCATGTAAAGAGAAGTTAACGATTAGTCTATGACGATAAAATTATGATAAACTGTCTATTCCCTTCTAATTGAATTACTGACCAGGACTAAGTCCAATTTATAACTCGTCCACGCCTTTTTCCTTGATTCCCTTGCCTCATATTCAATGTAGGAGCAAAATCCGCCAAATCCAACGCCGCTGATTTACTCATATACATCTGAAGTTTCTACTTTCTACACGGGAAAAGTAATTACGAGCAGCAGGAGCGGGATCCGCCAATCCGAAGCCGTGGAGAATTTTTCTTTTTATTTTTTTTTCTTTAAAAAAAAAACAAAAGAATATGCTTTGAAATGAATTTGACAAATACTGTTAAAATAAACAGAATATCAGCACCGGCTCCATTCATATCTCCAAATTTCAAGGTACGACTGTTATGCATTTTGTCAACTTTAAACTTTGGTACTAAACATAATATGGACCACCCAACTTGCCATGTTCGAAAGCTGGAAACGGAACATACTGCGAGTTAATTAACAGAAAGAATTCCTCGATACTCAGAATGGTCAGATCATTTGAATCCGATGAATAGGGTACGAGATACTGGATTTTATGTATCGGTAAAAGAGATGCCAACGGCATCTAATACCTAACGAAAAGTAAAAGTAAAACAAAGATTGCAAAAGAGTTTTTTAGAGGGATTTTGTCTTCATAACTAAATAACCAAGGACAAAGAAAGGAAATCCAAAAGATCCAACATTGGCATGCATGCATTTCGGCAGAAACTAAGTGCAAAGTTACCTTTTTAAGTAGTGATCCACAAAAATTACAGTTTAAAATTGTTACAGAACAAGATGAGCACAGCATAATCTGCTCAAGAATACACCAAAGGAATAAATTTGAACCCTCGGCCAAATTCCATCCTTCTCTTTATTCCTTTTCAATGAAGAGTCCAAATCCCTGAATAATAGTTTCTTCACTGTTCCATCTAGTACTTGAAGCCTGCAAACCCGCAGCAAAACTCAGTCAACCAATTGATCAACGTGATGTAATGGCAAACCAAATCCAAAGCAAATATGCACAAGTAGATACAGTTTTATACTACACTCATAGCAAACTTACTAAAATTAAGTCGGACATTCAGGATTTTATCAAAGCCTCTCAATGGAACAGGTGTATAAAAGGACTGGCATGAAAACTTGATTCTGGCTAAGGATGGTAATGGATAGGTTGGTTAGGAGTCTTTAAATTCCATATTTATATTTATCTTTTTAAATTAGACTCAAATTAAATCCAAAACCCACTAGGTTTATAAAATATAAACCCATAATAAATCCAATAGGTTTTTAAGCTATCTACTACTAATTTATTATATATTTATTTAAATATATGATTATTAAATTTTTATATTTATTAATTAAAAATATCTTCATAATAACAAATTAATATTTATTATTATTAAAAATTATATATTATATATTATATTATATATATATATACGAATGGTCTGCCCGTCTGACTCTCAAACCCATATCCTGACCATACTTAATATATTACTTTAAATTTTAACCCAAATCTAATTAACTCAAGCAAAAGCCGTATTAACAGGATATGGGTCAGCCGGATATCCAATCCATGGATTTGAGTTAAATTTTCATTCCTAATTCTAGTACATATGCCTTCATAAACAGTGCCAATGAATTACCCCAGAAAAAATGTAAGTTGCCTATTAAGAAAAAGGCAGAATTAAAGCATTTAAATAAATAAGCCATGAGCAAGAACAACACATAGAGGATGGCATAATAACATAAATTTCACAGCCAAGCAAAGTTAGCTTGCAGTGACTTACGTTCATGCTTTACTAGAAAGTCTAGCACTCAGTTCATCCGCGACAGCATCAATGAATTCTTCGGTATTTAGGTACTTGTCCCTAGAGAGCCTACAGCAAGAACGAGGTGTAAATATACACATGTGCGTTTGAAAATGCATATCGTGATTAATGTTGTGATATCAGGTTCATACCCAGATCCATAGATGATCAAAGCAAGATCCTTGGTCATCTTGCCAGACTCAACTGTTCCAATACAAGCTGCTTCCAGCTTTTCAGTGAAATCCAATAGTCTTGCATTGTCATCCAACTTTGCCCTGCCAGTGAGACATTTCTAATTCACTACGACAACACTATAACACAATGATGAATAATATCAAAAATCAAACAATTTGAAGACTTGGAAGATGAAATGCTGGAGACCCAAAACCATTTTCCAACCTGTGGGCAAGTCCTCGTGTCCAAGCAAAAATTGAGGCTATACTGTTGGTGCTAGTTTCACCACCTTTCTGATGAACCCTGTAGTGTCGAGTAACAGTACCATGTGCAGCCTCAGCTTCAATGGTTTTTCCATCAGGGCAAACCTGGACATAAAGTACATAATCCAGTAAGTTAGGTTAAGGAATACAACACAGAAAAGATAACTTACATAATCATATTGGTCCAAGCGCTATACAATAGATGTCAAAATTTATGAAACACTACAATGGAATCAAGGAAAACGATTCACTGATTTTGTTTAAATACCTTTCTGTCAAATAAAATAAGTTAAATGGAGGAAAAAATCAGAGTAGGTGAATGACCAGTTCACCATGGGAAATATAAAAAGGAACAGTCAACAAAGGAAAAGAGGGGTAAACAAAATTTATTCTCACACACAGAAGTCAATAACAATGCCCCATAAGTTTAAAGAAAATAATTGAAAAAAAAAAGCTTATTTATCCATGCACAAAATAAAAATAATTGAAGAAAGCCAGTTTATCTAAGAGATCATGATTTACCAAGACAGAGGTCATCAATCCAAGAGATCCGAAGCCTACAAGAAATGAAGACATAAATTAGCTTAAGAACCACTAGTGATTAGATGTTAACCTGAACTTTGACTATCAGCAAAGCTGACAATAAACTGTGTAAGCTCAAGCATAAACTTCCAAAGCAGTAAAATGGATGCCACTTTCCAAGTGCAGATTCAATATCCTAATGAGCCAAAACACAGCAAAATTCATGGTTCAGAGAACCTTTAAGACCTTTAATGGTTTGACAAACATACCTTGAGCTAAGAAATCACTCTGGACGTCCCCATCATAGTTCTTGCATGCCCAAACATAGCCTCCATCACTCTTGAGAGCATAAGCCACCATATCATCAATAAGTCGGTGTTCATACCTTCCAGTGTGCAATCATTCAAGTTAATAATGAAAAAAAAACAAAGCCAAAACAAACAAATCATCTTAATTTAGGTAGGTAGCAGAGTACACACACCATATGCCTGCAGCCTCAAACTTTGACTTCCAGCTGGCCTCATAAACTTCTTGAAAGATGTCCTTGAACCTGCATAGCATAGAAAGTCCAAGAAAACAGCTAAGTAAGCAAAGATAAACAAAAAAAAAAAGAGTCTAAGAGTCATGATCAATACCAAGTTATACATGATGAAAAAAATATTAGAATGGCATACCTTCCATCATACTTCTTAAGGATGGTATTTTTTGTGCTAAGATACAGTGGCCATTTCTTCTGGTAAGCAGTGTTCATAGAAGCATCGGCAAAAGAACGAATAGACTGCATGTTTAAGGAAAAAAACAAAAGGGCAAAATCAATCAGCAGTGTTCATAGGAGCGTTGGCAAAAGAATGAACGGACTGCATTTCCAAGGTTTTAAAAAAGGCAAAATCGATAACCAGTAGGCTAGTATCAAGAGAATTATCAACGAATTTGAAAATTCATACCTCATCAGTGTTATACATAGACAATGCCACTCCTCCCTCACCAGTGAAGTTGAAAACCTCCAGTTCTGTCTTCTCATCCTCTCCTTCAGGTACTGCCATATTTACCAGAAATTACCAGGAACATTCTTTTAAAGAAACAATGAGGCAGAAGAACCAAAAACATCTCATAAATCTGGAAACTCTATCCTTTGCAACAATGTTTTAAACCCAATCTTGGCGAGGAAAAGAATTTACCAAATACCAACTTGAGTTTTCCAGCTCCTTTAATAACTGCATCAGTTGCTCGGTATTGATCACCAAAAGCATGCCTTCCAATGCAGATTGGCTTGTTCCACCCTGACAATAACAAAAATCAGAGTAGCACAGATATCATATCATTGAAGCAGGATGTCTCTCTAGAAGCTAAAGAAATGAATACCTGGAACAAGACGAGGGACATTTTTACAAATAATGGGTTCTCTGAAAACAGTGCCTGCAGTCAGAAAGCCATCACGGTTGTATTCATTGATCCAGAGAGTTATTGGGAAAAAAAAGAGAGAGAAGGTCTCTAGCTGCAAATTCACCAACCATTTAAAATATTTCTAATTGTTCCATTTGGACTCTTCCACATTTGCTTCAAGGCAAACTCCTCGACGCGGGCCTCATCTGTCAATCAAAAGTATTATTGTAAGATTTCTTACATTCTTTGAGAAAGAAAGAGAAAGAATACCTGGAGTAATAGTGGCACACTTGATTGCAACATTATACCTACAAATAAAAAGATAACCTCAATAATGTCAAAGTTTAACCACATACAAGCTCTATAAATTCAATCACATTCAGACCAATCTATTTTTAATGAGATCACTATATCTACCAATATACTTTTGAGGCAAAGGTAAAGAAAGGCACAAATCTTGTACATTATATATTATTTTTCTGCAAAAAAAAAAAATTAAACGGGGATGTATAATCACTTACTTAAGAGTAGCTTCTGCACTTTCAACAGTAACTTTGTCATCAGTTGCATCACGATTAGGGAGACCAAGATCAAAGTACTTGATGTCCAGCTCGACGAATGGGAAAATAAGCTGCAGATAGAAGGAAAAAAAAACAAATTCACAAACAACAAACAACCAGAAGAATCCGGAGATGAGGAACACAATATTTTCTATTAAAAAAAGGGCAGTGCATTTAATCACCTTATCTTTGATTGAATTCCAGAACACGCGAGTCATTTCATCTCCTGCATGGCAGTAATAAAGAAAATAGAATAGTAAGTTACTATTTCAGCTACAAGTATTTCTAGAGTGAATGAGCAAAAAGAAACGGTAGCTTCTTATTTGAAGGAAAAACAAGTAACTACAACCAAAACATGTAAGAAAGATCAACTGTTTTGCCAAGCAAATTAAAAAACGGATAATGATGTCATCTAATGGATGTCGCTGCTAGGAAAGGTGTCTTTTCTCCACAACTGTAACAAACACTTTGTCCAAGTGCAGAGCAGGCAAAATAAATCAAAGCAATCTCGAGCTGGTCAGCAGAATATTAGATCGTTCTAATAACACAACCGAGGTATACTCGATGGAGCGATTTCACAGTCAGACAACAATTTCCCTCCAAAAAAAAAAAAAAGTAAACAGATCAATCCATCATTAAAGCAGGAATCAGCAAAAGAAGGCACGAAAACAGATCCTAAAATCAATCAATGGCCAGATGGCCCCACTGACTTTATTATACAAGCACAGAATATACTAGGATCGAAACTTTATTAAATATGACGTATGGCTTACGAACACTGAAAACCGATGGCGAGCAGTTAAATAACAGAAGATTCAGAAACCAGTATAGGAAGTATCTCACCGTCCATCTCGACGATGGGGTTAGCGACCTTGATCTTCTCAAAAGCCATAGTTGAGACGGTGGTTTTCGCTGATCGATTCAGTTTTCAAAGAGAACCAAAAATGAAAGGAGTCAAGTCCGGCTCCTTCGTTGGACCGAGCAGCCTAGACGGATTCAGAGAGATAGAGAGAGTCGAGTAACGGAATGAGCTCGTGATCTGTTAATGGCGGTGACGGGGAGAACTGAGTGAGAATGAGAGCGAAGGTGGAAACCTTAAAAAGTTACAATAATCAGCGGTTTAGTGTGGTAGGTGAAAGCAACGAAACGGCAGATCATAACGGACACTATTCGCCGTCCTATCTACCCTCTTTTGTCCTCTTTCTTAATACCCTTTTTGCATAAAATTAAATCATTCTGTATCTTAGAAGGTCGAGGCATTGGCGAGGATTAGACTAATTAAATTTAGAAAATTATATTTTATTGTTTTAAAACCAATAACGGAGCATTTAAAAAATAGTTTAATATTGATCCTCAGTTAATTAAAGATGAAACAGATAACCTTTCTGAATTTGTGACGATTTAGTTATTATTGCCCCAAAGTGTATTTATGATGGATATAATCAAAACAATAAGAAAGGAAATTTGAAACATTTAGTAATTATTGTTAGAACCAGATTGCATATTCTCCGGTTGGCGGGCCTCTCTGTCAGAAAAAGATGCCGTCAGTCTCATCTACTACATTGAACATGACTCAATCTAAAAGAAAAAATAAAGAAAGAAAGCCGGTTTAAACATCCCGGTCTGGGACAATATATGATGCCACGCCGGCGTTGACTTGGGTCATAACATGACCCAATCGTTCCCAAGAGTTTTCATTGGTTTAAAAGTGAAAAATAATTTATCTCTGTGACAACGGATAAAAATTTTAAAATAAAAAGAGTTTTTATTTTTAAATATTTATTTTAATTTAAAAATTATGTAAAAATAAAACGGACGGCATGATGAGACAAACATGGAAATCTTCTCTGGATTCCGAACCTGTGAAAAAGGGACAGACAGTGAAGTTTTGGGGTGGAATTGTCAGCCCATTAATGGGGTTATTAGTCTCTGACTGTGGAAGGATAGGACCAGTTAAGGGAAGATTTACGTCCTGTCAGGTTGGATTTGTCACTTGCCGTGCTGTAGTTGAGTTGCGGCTGTGACAATGATGTCCGATTTTGGGCTTGGCCCTGGCCCACTCGGGTTTACGAACTGTCACGTTTGCAGAGGGTCTCGGGAGCAGAATTATAACAGTTTTGCACATCTGGGCGCTTTATTTTTTTACAAAAAAAACAAACTGTCAAAATTAAATTATTTACTATGATATAGGAATAGAATAGCGACACTTACTAGGTTTGGTATCTTGGTTGTAAGATTTTCTTACCCAAATATCTAATTTCCTTGCCGTTTAGAGCTAATCCCAGATATCATCTGGCATAGCGCGTGCACTTCCTTCCTAATTTACATTAGCGGGTAATTGATAAGATCAGTTCCTTAATATGAGAATTGATTAATAATTGACAATGAAGTTTTAAGAAAAAAATAAAAAGGAATCAATTTCAATGAGGTGATCATTTATTTATTTTTTGACAATAATTGGGATTATGTAATTATTATATAAAAGGTAAAAACTGTTGATGTGAGAGTTTGGAAAGTATTAATTACTTTACATGCTTATTACATGATCTGATATTTCATTTTTAATTTTTTTAAAATTTTTGGTCCATATATTACAGATGCAGTTAGTACTCTTTATTTCTATTTAAATATAGGAAAAAAACCAAGTGAAAAATTGCATAATTTGTCCAGAAAAAATTTAAAAAATTTGCAGAGGGAACCTTCTTTCCTTTTTAATTGAAGGATTGATTGGCTTTTTCAGGACTTTCAGTTACAAAAGAAAAAGGCGGAAAAGTATTTTTCATCTCGGGAACAACGCTTGTTAATAAGCAAAATGAGGGTAACTAATTTACCAAATTGATGAGCAGATTGGCCTTAATTGTGCCGATAAAGAAGGCGGACACTTGGATTAATAGAACTAATCAAAACAATTAACTCTCAAATCCACTCTACTAATAAACTGCGGCTCCATTGCAGTTCTAGCAAGACCGATGACTTCTTTTTGACGAGGAGTCGTGGTCATCATAATCATTACATCAGACAATAGTATCTGAGAGAATGGTTGAAGGTTTATAAGAATAATGGAAGAAAAGTGAATGTTTCCTTAAAACTTTCCTATATATGGTAGGTTTTAATGCAGAACTTAAGTTAGATACTATGACCTGACTTGACCTGACCTGCACTCGGTTTTGGCTGTTTACGTGGTAAGCAGTGCATAACAAGTGTGCACAGTAAAAACAAAAAAAAACAAAAGAAAAAATAAATAATGAATTTCCTCCAAAAATCCAAGGTCTGGACCTGAAACGGAAAAACTCAGAATCAGATATTTCTCTTTATTGGGTTGGTTTGGTGTTCATTTGCTGTCCTTATATGGAGTTGAGCTGGTAGGCTATATATGTTGAAGATCTGATGTAGATATATAATGAGTGTTCGGGTGTAGTACATACATATACAGAGAGAGTGACATACAGATTATCGGAATTGAAAGAAAAGGATGGAGTTTGCTATGGGTAGTGGTGGTCCTCCAGTTGATGGCCAGGAAGCTTCCAACTCTCGAAGAAGAGGGAAGAAGGCCTACCATCGCCATACTACTCGACAGATTGAGCATCTGGAAGCGTAAAACCATCGTTTTCTTTAGCAAATATTTATAAATTATATATATACACACACCCCTGTTCGCATGCATATATATATGATAACAAGATTCTCCTCCTAGACATTTTTTTCATTGCATGATGTTCGATCGGTCGTATTTATCTTCTGACTTCCATGAGCAAGACATGATTCTTTTCTTCTTCTATTCGGTGATGATTGTGGGTTAGCTTTATTTGCGTTACTGAAGTCCTTGGGGGGTTTTCCCTTGTGGGTACAGACAATCAAGCATGGTCGGTCCACTTCCTGGATTGATCTTCCTATGTGTTTTGATGGCCGGAGCTTTTACTTTTAATCTTGGGATATAATTCCGGTGAACCTTCATTGCTTATATCAATCTTATTTATACGAAACAGGACTTCTTTCTACCCTAAATGCCATCTATTTGAAGTGACTTTCTCGGTGAATGATCTTGCCTGTTTGGTCTTTAATCGTAGTTATTGACTTGTTTGCTTCCTTCAAGTGAATTCTACCGATTAGTTAATGCAACAAAATTTGTTCTTTGAATGCATTTCATGTGGATCCGATATCTTTCGACAGTCTATCAGGTTTCTAGTTTGATGTGTCCCATCCTTCTCCCTTTTACTCATCACCTTTATCTTATTTAGTTGATAATAAACTATTTAGGGTTCTGTTGCTTAATTTGAAACAGATTTTTCAAGGAATGTCCTCATCCTGATGAGAACCAGCGCCGTCATTTAAGCAGGGAACTAGGCCTGGAGACCAAACAGATAAAGTTTTGGTTTCAAAACAAAAGGACACAGACGAAGGTGATCGGGACTGGTTTGTCTATTCTTGTGTCGCCATTCTGATACTGTGTTCCTGATACTCTGCTTTTGTTATTCTTATTCCTCAGGCTCAAAATGAGAGAGCAGATAATTCAGTTCTTCGAGCTGAAAATGAAAGGATCCAATGTGAGAACCTGGCGATCAGGGAGGCTCTGAAGAATGTGATTTGCCCCGGTTGTGGAGGTCCTCCCTTTGGAGAAGAAGAGAGGAAGCGTAGTTTGCAGAAACTACAGCTGGAAAATGCACAACTGAAAGAAGAGGCTAGTTTGGATTCTTGAACCTTTAGTTCCACTAAATATCAGTGTCTTTTTAAGCTTTTTCTTATGAAGTATACACTCAATTCTGGTACACTCAGAGTATTTGGTTTTGCTGATGTTATGAATATCTTGCAGCATGAAAAAGTAACCCATGTTCTTGCCAAGTATATTGGAAAGCCAATCTCACAAATTGGTGCATCGATGCCGGCACGTGTACCTACATTCGATTTCTTGCCAGCAAGATTCCCGAATCAGCACATCGGGAGTCCCGTCCTCGATCTTGAACTGAATACAGGATTGGATTGTGATAGCTCATTGGCCTCTAGACTTAGAGGAATACCAGATATGGAAAAGGCATTAATGTCTGAGACAGCTGCTAGTGCTTTGGATGAGTTGATCAGGCTTTTGCAAATTAATGAGCCTTTTTGGATCAAGTCTGGAACTGATGGAAGATACGTCATTCATCAGGACAACTATGAGAAATTATTCCCCAGGGCTACTCATTTTAAAAGTGCAAGTGCACGTGTCGAGTCGTCTAAGGATTCAACCATAGTATCCATAAATGCTATTAGCTTGGTAGATATGTTTCTAGATTCGGTTAGTATCGATCATTCATCTTTATGCTGCAGGTAACGGATGAATCTTTTGTGCAGTTGAAAAGGTATGAATCTTGAGTCAATGCTTTGATTTTGCAGAATAAATGGATGGATCTTTTTCCAACAATTGTCACCAAGGCAAGGACAATGCAGACAATTGAAAGAGGAACTGTAGGAAACCGAAATGGTTGCTTGCAGCTGGTATACATCTGTAGCCTTCAGTCTACCTAAATGCCAATTATTAGTAGACTAAGTCAATTATTGCACTAATGTCAAATGCAGATGCATCACCAGCTACATATACTCTCACCGTTGGTTCCACCGCGAGAATTCTACTTTCTTCGTTACTGCCAGCAAGTTGAATTTGGCATGTGGGTGATTGCAGACGTATCATATGGCTGCTTGAAAGAAAATGCCTCCCCATCACGCTCATGGAGGCTTCCTTCTGGATGTATGATCCAAGAGATGCCTAATGGCTATTCCAAGGCAAGTTACTCATCTCTAAAATGACTGTTGAATCTCAACTATAGACTTCTTGCAAGTCGACAGTTACATATAGATCTTTCTAATGCAGACATGTATACTTTAGAACATTCCTGACATGTACATGTGTAGGTTTTACTCGGCTAGTTAGATTTAACCGTTACGTATAGATCTTTCCCTGGTAGAACTGGAACTTTAAAGCATACCTGACAAGTGTCCATAGATCACAGTAAGATTTTATACCAGCTAATTTTCTGTCAGATGAGTACTCTTTCTGTTGATTCATCAGAAGTCTGCCCCCATTAACAGCCTCTCAGAAATTGACATTTACATATAGATCTTTCTCCTGCAGAACTGGATACTTAAGAACATATCTAACAAGTGTGCATTGATCAGAGTGAGATTTTACACCAGCTTATTTTTTGTTGGATGAATACTCTTTCCGCTGATGCATCAAAAGTCCGTCCCCTATAACGGCCTCTCAGGGATTAACAGTTACGTATAGATCTTTCTTCTGCAGAATTGGACAATTTTGGAATATCCGAGACACGTGTTCATGCTGATCGGAACAATTAGCTTACTCTTTTTGTCAGATTCAGTTACTTTGGTATTTTTCTAGCATCACTAGTTTGACGAAACAAGACAAGATTTTCGCATACTCTTGTCGCTACTCATTGAAGAGTTAGAAGTTAGAACACAAGATAAATGTAGAAGTATTACTTTGAATCAATTGATTATATCTCTTACTTTCATGTAGACAATATATGGTGCTTGAAGTAAAAGCATTTACTAGCATTTCCTCCTCCTCCCAGTGAAATTCTAGCATAAGTAGCATAGTAATATAGCATGTCATCATTTCTATCTTACTGTAAGGAACATCTTTGTCAACAAATCATATTCTCCTAACTTATTGTGGTTCCAACTCATTTAAGTATCAAGATGTCAGGTCTTAAGACATACCATATTGAATGCAGGTTACTTGGGTAGAACATGTCGAGGTAGATGACAAAACTCAAACCCATCGCCTCTACCGAGATCTCATATGCGGTACTTTTGCATATGGAGCTGAAAGATGGATTAGTACTCTCCAGAGGATGTGCGAGAGGTCTTCTTTCTGTTCCAGGGAAACTTCACCTCCTCGTGAACTTGGTGTAGGGCCAGGAGGTAATCTTCATATTTTGACTTCATTCATTTTCCCTTTGTGTTCCTTCTAACCCATGTATGCTGCTATCACATTGTCCCCTGCTCAGTGATCACTTCAAGTGATGGTAGAAAGAGCATAATGAAACTCTCACACAGGATGCTGAAAGATTTTTGTGCAAGTCTGAGCATGTCAGGCAAGCTAGATTTTCCTCAATTGTCCGAGGTGAACAATAGTGGGGTCAGAGTACATGTTCGTAAGAGCACAGAAACTGGCCAACCTTGTGGCATGATTGTCAGTGCTGCTACTTCTCTTTGGCTTCCTCTGCAGCCTCATGACGTCTTTACATTCTTCAAAGATGAGAAGAATCGAATTCAGGTTTATAAATGGAAGAATCTATCTACAAATTTCCTTACAAATTTAGCAACCACCACATTTATACTGATCCAACTTATGTTGTTTCGTTTCTATTTTCCAACAGTGGGACATTCTATCAAACGGAAACCCAGTGCATGAGATACACTGCATCGTCAATGGAGTTAATCCAGGAAATTGCATATCTCTCATTCGGGTAGTTCTATTATTCCACTAACTATACTAGAGAAAACATTCCTTCTGATTCTGATGTATAGATGTTAAGCTCCAAATAAGTTTAGCCAATTTCGTACTGAAATTCGATTCTAACAATGGCACAGCCTTTGATCCCCACCGAGAACAACATGCTGCTGATTCAAGAGAGCTGCACTGACCCTTTGGGATCCTTCGTAGTATATGCTCCCATAGACGTTCCAGCGTTGAACATGGCCAATGACGGAGAGGACCCGTCAGGCATTCCCATCCTTCCATCAGGCTTCGTAATATCTGGTGACGGCCGTCCTGCTGACGCAGCAAATGAAACTGGTCCTGGAGGAAATACGGGAAAACCAGGTGGGGGCTCACTGCTGACCGTGGCCTTCCAGATATTGGTTTCCACCCCGGACTCCTCCGTCAAGGAGCTGAACATGGAATCAGTGGCAACTGTGAATACCCTTATCAGTTCCACCGTTCAGAGGGTCAAAGCTGCCTTGAACTGCTCGAATTTGGATTGAGCGTAATTTGGTGATTCCTTTTAAAGGATTGTTATTGTTGTTGAGTTATTATGTGACAGTCACCAGGAACAGAAAATAAACCAGAAAAACAATCATATGGTTTCTTTAATGTCCGTTATACAAAACCTTTTTATACCTGTTATTGGATGTTGGTTGGGTCGGATTTATTAGTATATTATATTCTGATAAGCCTGTCTTTATAAGTTTTTTTTTGTTAGATAGGAAATATTCTAATGTTTTTCGAATAGATAGTTTAGTATAATTAATAAATAATTAAAAATAGAAATATGATGATTTTTTAAAGAATTAGTTAAAATGATTACAGAATTATAATCATTCAATTTATCTTATTTAACTTTGAATATTAATTATAGTAAATTTAGAATTTGCCAACAGCTAATCTTATCTGATGATTGCCACGACCAAAGTACTGTTGTACTAAACAGTAGACTGCAGTGTCATTAACAAACAAAAGTCATATGCAGTTCCAACCGATCTTTGATAATTGAGAAAAAAAGCTGAAAGATGTAATCTTCCATTTATACTTACATATAAAGTTTGTTTACTCCAATATTGTTACACCGCACTATAAATTCCAAAATCTGATAAAGTAATCATCCTCTTATTTTTCGGTCCACATGCGCACAATGAAAACTGGACCACTCAAAAGTTTGAAGTCTCTGACTCATTCTCCAGGCAAGTAACTTAAAGGTCCTCAGGTCCAGTAATGTTCTGCACATCAACATAACTTCCAGATTGTGAGCAAAGCACGAGGAAAAAGATGCAGGACATACCCATCAGACATCTAACGTAGATTTTACCTTGTTTTCAAGTGCAGCTCCATCAGGGATTTCCAATTTCACACCAGATTTCGCGGCGACAGTAACTTTCTCCTGTAGTGGCCGAGCCACAGGCATTGCGAAGTAGTTAGTTAGAATGGAAACAATGAAATATAGACCACAATATGGAGCTCGTTAGTCACCAGCGAAGCAGGGTCATGTAAATATCAAGAGAATATCGGAAAAGTGCTTATAAACCCAACTTTCATGTCTTCTGTTGGACAGGAAATAGAACTGCACCACTTTTATCATCAAGTAGTTACTCTACATTCAAGTTTATGGCCATAATGTGCTAATCTGTGTGATTGCGACTTTATGAAGGGGGCAAAAGGTTACAGAAGTGGAACAATCACGAAGTAAGAGTAATAAATATTACCTTGAGAACAATACTGGAACCAAACCAAACATCACCAGTCACCTTGAGGCTATCGAGCTCAATGATACTAGGGATTGACTTGAATCGGCTCAAGAAGTCGGCAACCTGATGAGGGACAAAAAAAATAATACTAAATAAAAAATCATTGGAGGCATATAAGCAAAACCATATTAAAAGATAGATTTAAACCTTCTTAAATTCCGGACCCAGATCAATAGAAGGATTGACTGGATTTTTTCGAGCAGGATTTCGGATGACAGAGCCATCTTCCAAGGTGTAAAGATCAGACTGCAGAAGAAGTAGTTCGGTTGGACGATTTTCAATTCTAAACCAAGATTCTATCACAATAAGGAAAATGCACCAACTTGGACGAGGAGCAGATCTGAAGATGCCTTCACTGGGAGGAACCGTGATCGGGGTACATTGATACCAATCGCATGGTCAAAAAACTGTTTGAGAGAAAATTGAAAACACGTAAGGAAAAGGGTCCAGTCTCAGAACTGGAAGCTTACAGAAATATGTTTTGAATGACACGTACCCTAATTGCTGCACCTGCAGCAGTTTCTAGCTGAAGAACCTTGACACCACCCACTTCCTGAAATGATATACACATAATGAACAATTTGATTGCTTTAAAAGTTTAATGCCCTCCATCATCTTCATCAAATAGAACAATATAAAACATGATAAGAATTTACTAGAACGTGCCTTTGGATTTGGAATAATCTCCATCTTCAGGGCATCAGCTTCCACGAGTCTTTTAATTGCGTTCAAGTTCACCCACCTAATACAACAATATGTTTAGTAAAGAAGTCCATGTTTCATTAGCATTTTGATGCCAAATCAACTTACAGATTGTTTGTATTGAAAATTTTGAACTTCTCGATTGACTTGAATTCATTCACCTGTTTCAGGAACAAACCCCAGTTATTCTAAAATCCTAATAAAAAGAATATCATAACCGTAACTGCTAAGGGATTCTGCCTGAAAGTACCAGATACACTAGAGAAAATAGGAAACAAAACAACTGTGAGATAGAACGTGCCAATAAGGCAACATCCATCCATAAAGAAGACCCTCTTCTCAAACAGAGATGATTCACCTCAATGGTACGAGCAGCAACCCTATAGTGCTTAACCCTTATCCAAAGACTAGATAATATACTCAGAATATTTAGAATATTATGGCACCTAAACTCATTATCATCAGTTTAAAAAACTCTATCCCATTTTTACAAAGATAAAACTGTGAAGATTTGGAAAAAAAATGGAAGGGTAGGCAATTGTCTTACATGCGCATCAGGGACCTGGGCAATCTCAAGGAGCTGCATCATATAAGGAAAAATAATTATATCCATGAAAATTCGTTTGTGTTAATAATAGAATGGAAGTGTGATGAATTAAGAGTTAAACGATATAGGATGCAAAAATGTTTATCATTTTCCTAACTGGAAAGACTTGTCAGAAAAAAACGCATTAGAAGGCCATATAGAGCCAAATAGGATTGAATCTAAATTCTACATTATGGGGCAGAAAAAAGAAAATGACCACAAAATTTCAAAACAGGTTACTTTTATCCAACTGAAAGCAAATTAGTAACGCTGATACCAAATCCTATATCCTAATTACTTGAACAGTAACAAAAACTACAAGAGAAGAAAAACCTCGACTTAGTATGGAATAGTAGATCTGGAAATTCAGTGGCACTAAACAATATCATTTAAAAGAGATCTCCAATTGGAAAACATCCTTTTCACGGTTACTAAATTAAATAACAGTAGATGCGTGATACATGCCACAAAAAAAGGTACCAAAAGAAACATCAATTACAACACACCTTTACTGGAAAACAAGTTGTGTGTTTCAAAGCCCATTAGACCTTTCTAAATAATAATCACTACAATTTGTTGCATGGATCAAAGTTGGGAAATAGAGAACAGAGTTTCAGACTGTATAAGCCTTTCATGACTTCATAATATGCCAGTTATGCTTCAAGTTCAACAAGATTTAGCATGGGTGTCATTCATAATAATACCTACCAAGACCTTGTCTATTTCCATTGTGGTGTTGATCAAAGTAAAATCAAAAAAGATAATTATCATTACATACCTGAACTTTCCCTTCATAAGAGATCAGAGTGCCACCCTTCACATCAGCCAGTGTTTTGGGTGTCACCTGCAGAAACAAAAAAATAAATATAGGAACACACATCTGAAGCCACAAACATAATTAAATGAATGTATTATTTTTCAATACCTCCATGCAGTATTCATTCTTGTTCTTGAGCAGATGACTTAAGATTTCTATTGTGTCAAGTCAAGGATGATATGGTATAAAAACCTTCAAAGCATTTCTGTCAGCCTCAATAGCCAACAGCCAGAAAATCAAAATTATTAGAAACAAGTAGGATACGTATGTCAACAACAGCACCAAGGTTGTCTGAGTTAGCAACAAATACATACTCCTTGCCCTGTGATGTAGGAAAAAGAATACACAGAAGAAAGGCTGATAAGAAAATTTGAAGATTTTACCAAATGGGAAAATCAGATTTATGTCATAAGCCAACCTTTGACAATAATGCATCAAGCTTTCCGCTGTTCTTTAAGGATGAGAACACATCCCCATGTCCAGGAGGATACCTTCACATGAAAGGTAACCTATAAGAATATTTTTTTACAGAAAATATATTTATTAGTTTTATTACAATTGTTTTCAATCATCTAAAAAAGGTTCTTAACCTCTTTTTCGATAGTGCCTTTTTAAGTTCACATTTATTTGCTATACAAGATTGGTATCAGGTTGTTATGTGATGGGTGATCTGGTCTGAACATACAGGTAGTTAAGATAAGTCTATGAATCTTTAAGATACTAGGTACCTCATCCCTGGCAGCTTTGATATTCATAGAATCTGGCATTTTTGTCATTGTAACCGTAGTTTGTTTTATTGTTGTTTTCGTGTAGTACCTGGAATATTCGGGGAACTCTATGGGTGTATTTCAATTTCGATTGAAATAATATCATTCTCCTTATATCAAAAAAAAAAAAAAGTTCACATTTTTCTCTTCTCTCCCAACACCAAAGAAGCATCAACAATAAAAGGACGATTCAGCAAAATATTTTCCCATTTATCAAATTTCTCTTTCTGGACGGTGATCCAGAAATTCACAATGCTATATTTTCAAAAACTTTCATGTAACAGCTGCCACACAAGGCAAAGTGCATCTTGTACAAGGAAAGCATATTTCTAAAACTAGGATTTGATAAGCTCTTCAAATATTACTTAAGGACAATACTATACTCAAAACGTGGAAACTGACTTAGACAACTCAATATGCCTTCTAAATGGTTGTAATTAATACCAAAATTTGGAAAGAATTTCACAAACAAGTGAGGCTACACTCACACAAACTTTCATTAACGACTTCCACACTAGGCAAAGTGCATCACGTACAAGGAAAGGATCTTTCTAAAACTCAGATTTGATAAGCTCTTCAAAAATGACTTCAAGGAAAGTACTGACTCAATAAGACTTCTAAGTGTTTCTAAGAAATAGAAATTTGGACCGTGCAGAACCTTTGGGTCCCTTAAATATAACTTCTTGAGTAAAAGAGACAAAAAGATCCAGGCAATTTTTAAACTCCAAAAGCTAAAAGAGAAACTTTCAACTCAAGTTTTTAAAAGGGGACTAGAAAGAACCTAAGCCCCAATAAAAGCGTTGAATTGTACTATACATACATGCCATAGTACTAACATGGCATACAGAAGAACAGGAACTGTGCTGCTTTTATCGACAGTGTGTGAAGCTAGTCAGACAATATTGGCAGTTCAAACAGGTGTTTCATCAAAACTTTTGATCCAGAACTTTTTAGGCTCTATATAACTTTGCTGCAAAACAATGTAGGTATACAACTGCAGGTCAATAATTAAATCTGAATAGCAACCGCATAAAAACTATACCATCCATCCTTGCCGGTCTGTCCTTTGGATGGCAAAGGCACAAATTCATCAACAACCAAACGAGGATACTGGCTCTGCAAAACATCAAAGAGGCAAAAAATTGAAATTAGAATTTAACTTTGGACTTCCACAGTAGATTGTGAAGAAGCACATTAAGCTGATGTTTTACAGACCTGATTGAAAGTATGGATCTCGATTTTTGAATTTGAGTACTTCTCGATAATCTAGTTTGGCACAAAATAGTTAGTTAAGCCTCAAAAGAATATGTTAAAACGGATTAAAGATCAAGGATTCAAGATGACCTTCTGTGTATCATCGTGGGTATTAAACGAGTTCATCAGGAGCAAGGGCACGTTGCAACCGTATTTGGCATTGAGATTCTATAGCAATCTCACCAGTCAGTTGCATTGAGGCGAATGTTAAATAATTCAAACAAGAAAAATATAAACGAACTGAGCATGAGAGAAATGACTAAAATTTACTTCAATCTGGATGACAATGAGATCAAGAAATGTCAGTCCATTTCGAACTTCAATGACAGACCTGTCATGGCATAGAATCATAATTTAAGCCACATTGCCTTCTAACAAACATCTTAACTGTCCAATCATTGAAGAAACATATGACAACAGAAAAGACAACGTACTTGGGACCAGTGCATCCCATTGTTGTGCCCAGACCACCATTAAGCTTTAATACCACCAGTTTGTCCAAAATATTCTTTATTTCCTGTGGATCTGCAACAGAAGCCAATTTCACGGCTCTTATCCAAACATATCCAGAAAAAGCAAAAAAGAAACGAAAACAAAAAATTCAAATTTCAGAAGATTACCATCGGAAAGAGGAGCCAAGCTATTATAAGGAACAACTACTTCATCGGTAGGTGTTTGAATCTTACTCCATTCAATTTGCTGCGCTTCGCCACTTGAGTCCACAATTTCGCGCACAAAAACATACAGTTATTTAATAGTAACAATAAATCCACAACACTGCATCAGAGATCTCAGTCACAAAGCAAAATCTAATAATAACATAAATCCAATTACGTTGAAAGTAATTTGATTAGAGATGTAAGATTTGGTTAGCAAGCAGTCATCTGTTATCACAGATATAGTGTAAAAGGAAGATTAACGCGTAGTCATAACCACCTGAGATAGCGAGAGACGAGGCTGATGAATCCCTTTTTTTCACTCTCACTGCGAAATGCGGAAACCAAATCAGAATGTGGATCAAATAATTTCCATTTCGGAAACTAATATGGCGCCAATAACCGGAGTACCTGATTTGGTTAAGACCGGCAACAGCAGATTGGAGCTGAGAGATTTTCTGAGTGTCAGTGGCCATTGGTGATTGGATCAAGATTCCGATCTACAGAGAAAGATGAAATATGCACAACAGCAAGTGAAATGATCGAATATTTATAGGCGGGAGGGTTGAGTACGACACACTTCTATCTGGCCGATGATGTGTAAAGTATGCACCCGATTCAAGTGACGAGGAACGGTGAGAGTATTAAGCCAACATTGTCACGTGGCATATGCTCATAAGGCTATTCTCATTAGATGTGGGGCCACGCGTTACACGCTTGTTTTCGTCGCAATTGTTCGTTACTTCCGATATCATATTGGAATAAATCGATTCTGTATTGCTATTTATTCTGTCATTAAATCATGTATTTATAAAATAAAATAAAAATTATTTTATGAGACACACAAAACCTTTGTCTTAAATTCAAAAGCTCTCCCCTATTCTTATTCAAGGTGAGTTCGTGTTTTCGTGTTGAGGATGGATAGGGTAATATAACATGGTACGAGAAAATAAATTCAATTAAAATTGAATAATAATATATCTATCACAAAGATGCAATGTCCATTGTCACACGTAGTTGTGATATCAGTTCCATTGTGCTCTTTTCATTTAGAAAAAAATGAGATAATTAAAAAATCAGTGTCACACCTATTGGAGTTGAGGTGTACTATGTGTACACAAAACTAATTATCTTGATTGGTTCTTTCAAGTCTCAACAGCTCTAAATAGTCCGATCCAAAATTATCCTATTATTGTATGTTTGGTATGTGGAATGGGTTGAATTTTTCCAATTAACGGAATGAGTTTTCTATATCATCTTTTTGGGGTATATGCATCATAATAAAAATATTGATTTTATAGAAATTTTTAATTTTTTTTAAAAATACCCTTATCAAGAAACTAAATATATAAAACTGTTTAATATTAATAATATTTTGTCATTTCAAACAAACAAAATCTTATTTTTCCCTCTAAAAATTTATCTTTAGGATTTATTTTCATCATCTATTCATCACATCACATAGGTTTGTATTTTTTATTTTTTGTATAGCTCTTATTTTATCTTGATTTTGACATTGATAGAATTTTCCAATTGATGTTTAACGTTTTTGCCATTGTTTATAACCTGTGAAATTGCTAAAGAAACAGCACACAACTTGTCTAGAAAAAAAAAGGGAACACCAAAAAGTGTCATAGAATAGCACTCACGAATAAGAAAGATATTAAGGGATATGATGTGTTATACAAGTAAACAAAAATCATTGGGTGATACGCAGAATATATATTTTCATTCCTCCTTAAGCTAGAAGTGAGGGATCAATGACTCCCAACTTGTTAATTACTTGATTTATTGTTGGCCAGGTGCTTTGGTAAGTACATCCGCAAGTTATCCCTTAGACATAGACATATTGAGTCACAATCTACCCTTCTGTAATTCAGTCCGACAATGTATTTAGTTTTTCCATGAAAAAACTAGGTTGGCTGCTATGTACATAGCTAATTGATTGTCACGGTACACTAATGTAGGTTCAATAGGAATTTTGAGATAACTAAGGAGACTTTGTAACCAAATAAGCTCACTTGTTGCTTTTGTCATTGTACGATATTCTGTTTTCGCTGAAGATCTAGAAATCATGGTTTGCTTCTTAGTCTTCCATGATATTGGTGCTCTCCAAGTTTGATAAAATACCCAATAAAAATTACAGATCGTTTAGTCATATGACAATTTGCTTAATCTGAATCATATTTACCGATCAATCTTAAGTGATTATTATCTTTTAGAAGCAATATTTCTTATTGTGGAATGGATTTTAAATATCGTAAAACTCTTAATGCAGCCTTGCAATTGTCTCTGCTCTTGCAAAAATTGGGTGAGTATTTGCACAACATAAGTAATCTTAGGCCTCGTAATGATTAGATATAATAGTTTTTCCACTACTCTTTTATACTTTGGCATATCCTTTATAACTTCTCCAGAATCACATGGCAACTTGAGTTGTTGCTTCATAAGAAAATGATATCATCCCACTTTTTGTCAACATATCGAGTATATATTTCCATTGTGAAAGAAACAATCCTCTAGTTGAAGGTGTCACTTCTATAACAAAAAAATATTTTAAAGCATCTAAATTCTAGAAGTGGAAGTAACAATCAAAATATCTTTTAAATTTCGCATTACTGTGTGCTATTCTCAATTGATATAATGTCATCTATATACATTAGCAATGCCATAAAAACTTCTTGATTGATGTAGACAAATAGGAAATATTATGTAGGGGATTGTTCTGAGCCATATTTCTTCGGTTTAGCCATGAGATTAACAAATCAGTTTCTTCTAGCTTATTTAAGTCCATAAAAAGATTTTCGCAAATGATACTACAGCTTGTGTTTTGATATTTTTAAACCAAGTGAAGGTTCCATGAAAATATCTTCATCCAAGTCAACATGTAAGAAGACACTATTTATATCTAGCTGATAAGTTCCCACTCTTTCACTATTGCTAAAGTTAAAAGGCATTTCTAAAGTTGTCATCTTGACAACTGGTGAAAAGATTTTTGTAAATCTTTCTTTTTGATTTATGAATAACCTTTTGTCATTAAATGAGCTTTGAATCTTTCCATCTTTTTATATTTAATTTTGTAAATTTATTTATATTTTATTGGTTTCTTTCTTGTTGAAAGTACTGATAAATCCCATGTATGTTTCTCTTCAAAAACCAACAACTCTTTATCCATGGTCCTTCCAATAAAGGTTTCATATAACTTTATCAACAACAAACAGAAGAAGAACATGCATTCAAATTTTAAAAAATAATATTCAACATTAATAGTCCATAAGTTATATATCATTTTTTCACAAAATTTTTATTTTTTAAAATTACAACCATATTAGTTTTAAAAATAATTTTTAAACCAGATTTTAGAAATAGACTCCTAGAAGATAAATTTATAATAAAGAACATAAATCAAGGAGCACGTGTCTCAACGACATCTCATATTGTTTTAAAAGCTAAAAAATTAAAGACATTTTGGGTTCGATACCCAATGAAGGAGTTTAGAGATGTACGGATGGGATAGGACACAATCAATAATATTAAAAAAAAAATAAAACACATCATTTAAAGCTAGTTAGCTTGGGATTATGTTAAGAATTTGGCTTTTGATAGATCCCACCATGATATCTCTTTTGTTTGTATTGATATGCTTTATATCCTGATTTGTCACAAACATAGCAAACCATCTTTTTCTTGATATTTTGGTTGCGACTACTCTTAAAAGAAATTAGCTTCTTTGGACTTTTTTTTCGGAATCTTTTCTCTTTATTATTGAGCATATCTTTTAAAGCACTAGTACATTTAACTAAGTTAGATTTAACAGAAATAATAAAGATAGAGTTTTTATCTTTGAGATGATTGACTTCTTCGACTATTATGTAACTGATTAGCTCCTAAAGAGAGACATCTTTCTTCTTATGTTTCAAATGATTTCGATAGTCATTCTAAGATGACATAAACTTTTTTAGTAAAATATAAACTTGAAATATTTCACATATTTTTATACATTCATTAAGAATATATCTCCATATTTTTATACTCATGTACTTAATACATGATTGGCTTATCATGCATTATGTTGAATTGCTATTTTTTTGTAATATTTTTTTTTCAGCATCATCAACACCATATAATTTTTTCCAATAAATCACAAAAATCTTTGGCATCTCTTTGATTTATGAATAAATCAAAGAAAGAATTATTCATGTGGTTGAGTAGATGGCCTTTTATGATTTGGTTGTCTTTCTCGAACTTAATTCTTGTTTCATCATTGAAGAATCCTATTTGATTAGATTGTATTGAAGAAAATAACACATGATCAATTTCTAATTGATCCTATTTTTGTTATAATCAGTGGGCTCTATCAACTGGCTTCAATTTGGAGAGTTTAGATAAGTTTTAGAAATAATAATAGATACGATTTCTGTTTGAAGGTAGTTTTACTTTCAAATTATTCTTGGTGATAAAAGAAAATTATACAAAATCAAGAATAACAATTTAGAATAATTGTATCGCGGGTTAAATCCAGTTCCTTGAAAGTAAAATTCAATTAAACCTTGATGTAATTTGAAGATTGTTGCTTCTTAAGATTAACACAATAGCACTCCCCTCACTTGCATTAATGAAAAGTGCACATAGAACTATAAAACTACTACAATTATCCGAAATTTGGTAAAGCACAAAGAAAAAAGAAGAGAGAATATGAGAGAAAGATAATAGTGGAGAAAATATATGTCTTGGCAAATTAACCAAGCAGACTATATATAGCATTAAGTACGGGCAGTTACAAAGATAAAGAAATAAAAACTAATAGATAAAATAAATAGAATAAAAATAAAATAAATACAATTAATGTATCATTTTAGTTTTGATTTTTGAATTATTAGTTTTTAATGTGTACATTATAATTGGATAGTTATAATGTGAATACATCATAAGACAAGTTAAAAATATAATTTCTTATAATGTGATGCAGATCTGCTTGCTTCTAGTAATTCATTTGTTGTAGCTTTCTTTGACTCCAACGACTCAATTGTTTTTACATAATTGATTTTTCATAAGTGTCTTGCTTTATTGGGTGCTATATATTATCTTAGTCAACTTTTTATTAGTTGGTTAACCAAAAATCTTATAACATCTTGTTTTGTCACGACCTTATATTTTACTCTATTTGCATTGTTAAGGTATTTTGTTGTGTATAGATATTTTTTAGGATATTATGCATATACTTTGCGGTTTTGATATGTATCAATTAACCTCGATACTTAGGATCAATTGATACTAAAATCCATCCCATGATATAAAAATCACATCGATCCCATGTTTTAACTAGGACAATGAAGATTGAGATTTTCTTTTAAAAATCCCAACTTCAACTTAGCCTTCAAATTTCTCTATAGAGCAGCTTCCCATGAAACTAAGTTATTGTTATCATATTTTTACATGGTAATTAACATACTCAATTTAGGAATTTTGAAATATTTAATATTTATTAAACTAGTCAAATCATAAAAATTAACTGTTTGTATAGTTGTTTCAATTAGGTGTGAAGATGAAACAAAGAATGATCAAGTGCATAACAAATTGGCTCATTTCGACCGGTCGACATATACAACTTACGACCGATCGAATTCACATAGGAACGAACCATAAAAATTGAAGATCGGTCGAAGTCAATACAACTTCGACTGGTCGTTCCATAAAACCAAGTTTGATCTGTCAAAATATGTACATTTCAACCTGGTCAAAATCACCTAAGGAATTCCACAGCATCTCATGATTGGTCGAACAGATGAAGAATCGACCAATAAAAAACCCAAGCAAAAAGAGAACTCAAAGTTCGACCAATCGATGTTGCAAACTTTCAATCGGTCAAGTAAACCAGAGAAGTCCATGACCGGTCGAACAAGCAGTTAAAAGAAGATAAAGGTAGTTAAAGATAGTTATGAACAGTTTTTGACTAATGAAGAAATTCGACCAATCAAAACCGTTCAAGTTCAACCGGTCATAACTCCTACATTATAAATACTAGGCCTCTGTAATGGAAAATAAGAGAAAGATAGAAAAAGAATATATTGTTTTCAATTTTGCTATCTTTAGTGAGGAATCAAATTCTGAAATTCTTTTGAATTAAGTCTGAGGCACATGGTATGTAATTGTGGATTACAAACAATATGAATGATTGAATAAATGCTTTTTTTATTTCATGCTATAATTATAATTCTTTTGGAGTGCCTCATTTCTTGATTTAAATTACACTGAAAAGTGCAGACATCTTGCATGTACGCTGTTAAGTAATGAACCAACGAGTTTGATCAACCCATTTTAAATAATTATAAGGAACTATACTTATAATCTGACATGTTAATATGCAAATCAGGACAATTTGGTGAAATGTGATAGGATAGGAATATATCTACTACCCAGAACAAACCGTTTGAATTAATCAACTTGATTTTGTCATTTACATAAAAATATAGTAATTGGTAGGCTAAGTTGAATAATTAAGTAATTGCAAGATGGTTAAGTATATGCTTAGAATAAATGGTTAGATGAAATTATATGACATGATTCAAATATAATAATTTTAGAGTATGATTCTTAATTTTAGTAAAAGAAGTTTTTAATCATTCATTCATCTTATGAATTTTTTAAACTACAATACCAAATAGTTTGAATTACTTTAATTAGAATAAAAAATTACAGTAATAGATTGTATTTGTTATTCAGTTCCCTGAGGCGAATTATGTTTTTTTGAACAACTATATTACTTCTTATGATATTGTCCACTTACAATTTTGGGTAATAATGAGAAAACCGTAACAAGTTTTTGATGTCGTTATTGGGGAACAGTGTATTGCATAAGCAATTATTATTTAACATTCTTTGTCTAGATTAAAATTTCTTGTTTGTTAATCTTGTATAGAAATCGAGAACACGGGTAAAATTTAAGAAGCAAAAAAAATATATATCGAACCTGTTGCGATCAAACCTGTGTGTGGATCAAGGAAATTGAAGTCATTCACTTAGACCATGGATAACGAGAGGATCGATCATAAATGTGAGAATCCATCCTTAAGAGTGGAAGGGAATGTGAATTTGGAAGTGCATGTTGATACTTCGAATGCTGGGGATGGAAGACCTCAAGACGATGGACTATTATAAATTTTGCCACTCGAATATTGGAAGCACTAAGAGGCAGTATTAAAATGCCAACTATATGGGAAAATAATTTTGAGATTAAGCCGACTATGATCCAAATGTTAAAGAATCATTAATTTTATGGAACCGAGAAGGAGGATCTGATGAAGCACATAAAGTCTTTTGTGAAGTTGACCAAGATATTTTGGTTCAATGGGGTTTCAACTGAGGCCATCAGGTTGCACTTGTTTCCTTTCTCGTTATCTGGAATAGTGGTAGATTGGCTGGATGGACTTGCACTAGAAGCTATTACTGCATGAGAAGAACTCATGAATGCATTCTTCACATATTTTCTCCCTATATCAAAAACATCTCAGTTACGGAAGGAGATCACTAATTTCCAGCAACAACCAAGAGAGAGATTGTATGAGTCGTATGAACAATTCAAAGGATTGTTGAGAAGATGCTCGCATCATAATATCCCAGACTTTAGCACTGGTTATTTCGCATCATAATTGTTGAGAAGATGTTATTTAGCACTGGTGATCCTCAAGGCCTTCATAATATCCAAGGTTTATTACGATGTTACGAATTATTGTCTGGTCTTCGAATTAATTTTTTCAAGTCAGGTTTAGTGGGGATTAATGTCACAATCAGCGAGGCGGCACGGATGGCATTCTCCCTACACTGCCGATTGCAGCAATTACCTTTTATATACCTTGGAATACCACTGGGGGCTCACCCACGTAGGCGGGGCACTTGGGATCTGGTGGTTAACCGGTTCAAGGGCAAGTTAGCTTCGTGGAAAGGCTCATTGTTATCAATGGGGGGGAGACTTACTTTGGTTAAATCAGTGCTTAATACTCTGCCAATCTATTACATGTCTTTTTTCCAGATGCCGACGGGAGTAAAGAAGGATTTAGAAAAATGGACGAAGCGTTTCTTGTGGGCGGGGAATGCGGACAAGCGATGTCTTTGTAAAGTTCGCTGGTCATTGGTTACCTGTACCACTGATAATGGCGGTGCTGGTGTGGGTTGCCTGGAATTCAAGAATGCAGCCTTACTTATGAAGTGGTGCCACCGTCTTGTGAATGATCCGGATGCATTGTGGAGTCAAGTCATCATGCAAAAGTATAGACCCACTTTACACCCAGCAGGTTTAACATGTGCGGTTCGAAATGCTTCCAGCACTTGGAATGGAATTGTGAAGATCAGCCGATTACCCCTGCTAAATGGCCGATGCCTTTCCTCGCTGTTTCACTGGCAATTGGGTAACGGCTGCTTTATTAAATTTTGGCATGATGTTTGGTCTGGGTCCGTTCCTTTGTGTGTCGTATTCCCCAGATTATATGCATTATCCATGGAGAAGGAGGGATCAGTGCTGCAGTTTGGGGAGTTAATTGATAACATCTGGCAGTGGAATTTTACTTGGCGTCGTACCTTATTTACTTGGGAGGCAGAGGATGCCAGCAGCTTGCTTGCGATGTTGGAAGGCTTTCGGCCTACTCCGGCAAGCACCGACTGCCTCATGTGGGGAGACCAGTTGGTACCTTTCTCAACCAAGGTATGTTACCAGTCACTGGAGGCGAATTCCCATTTGCATGGTGAAAGGGTAATTCCTAATGTATGGCGATTTAAGGGTGCTCCCAAATGGCAAACCTTTATGTGGTTAGCGTGCAGGGAGAAGCTGTTAACTAAAGTATACCTGGTTCGGATAGGTATCCTATCGGCATCTGAGCAATATTGTGACGCTTGCGGTTGCGTGGAAGGGGACTCGAACCACATTCTTTTGGATTGCAGGAAGGCGTGGTCTGTTTGGTCCTTGCTGATGCGCCAGTGGGGACTTGTTTGGGTCCAGCCACACTCTATTGCTGACTTATTCATTCAGTGGCACGGCTTTCCCATCCCCTCTCGCTGGAGAGGTCTCTGGTATGTGTTGCTCTTCTCATGTGCTTGGAGTATATGGCTGGGCAGGAATAACACAATTTTTCGTGGAGAAGCAAGCAGTGCCAATGATTTGTATTACAATGGTATGCGTCATGGATTTTATTGGGCACAAACAAATTTATCGGATGTTGTATTAGATAGTCTGGATGTCTTACCTTCCAGTGATTTTCTGTCCTTACTGGCTACCTAGATTCCCGCCTGATGCAATTATCACCCACCGTCAGTTTGTTTAGTGTGTGTGTGTGCTGGTTGTTGAATTCTCGGTGGCTTCGTCTGGTCTCTCTGTGGTGTCTCTGTAGCTGTTCACTTGATTGTGTTGATCATTGGTTTGTCCTGGAACTGCTGTATTTTCATGCAGATTGTTCTGATCGTTTGGAGAGGTCCAAGATGGGCAAGCGTGAATTTGGGCATCTTTATTTGTATGCACTACTCCGGGATCCACAGTAATCTTGGGGTACACATATCCAGTGGTCTGTTTGCTTCATGGTGTCACTTGTGCTGGCATTTTGTTCCATTGTACAGGTCTGCAGATAGTGGTGCCATTGGTGGGTTTCTGTGGATGCTATCTTAGCTCTCAGGCTGATGGTGATGCTCACCGGTCATTGTGTAGTTACAATACTTCCTTGTACAGACTCCTTGTATTCTTCTTACATATATATATATATCGATAATTCTTCAAAAAAAAAAATATCCCAGACTTTTTGCAATTAGAGAGTTTCTTCAGGGGATTGACTAAGATAGACAAGATGATGCTAAGTACTACACCAAATGGTAATATCTTGAATAAAGACGCTGCTGAGGCGTTTAAGTTGATTGAGGAAACAACATTAGGGGTCAGAGTTGGAATAGTGATCCTGATTTTGGTAAGTCTGCAAGTAAGTTAGAGTTGGATGCCATCACAAAGTTGATTGCGGAAATGGCAGCCTTGAGAAATGAAGTTGAATCCAAGCAAGAAGATAGTTGTTAGCGTGAGTCATGTTCTGGGCAATGAACCTATTTTGGCTGTTTGAGATTTCTACAGTGGAAATCATAATCATTTCCAGTGTCCAACAGTGATGGAATAGGCGATTTATGTGAGCGTAATAATTATGCTTTACAAATATAAATGAGAAGATGAGATCGTTTAGATTATTTGACCTATTAGTGAAATAAGGCGACTGTGGATCTACCAGGACTGGTGTTGTTATGTTTTTTTCTTCAGCCATAGAATTCTAACTTGTGAAAAAAAACCTAAAGTTTTAAATCATGGTGTGCATTCTAGTACCATATAAAAAAGACACTCTTATTTCAAGTATAAAATTATATTGGTATAATATATTTATATAAGCTATCAGGATCTTCACAATTATGGTATATCTCATAAAGATGGCATGAGATTTGCAATAACATCACTCTTTTTTTATCAAGGAAATGACATCTTGCCTTCATTAAATTAGGAGACAAACAATTAACTAGGCAAAGAGCCTAGTGACAAGGCTTGAACATCCAACTGAAACAAAGCAAAAATCTCAAGAGGCAAATCATGATAGAACACCGAATAGGGATTACGACCAGGCAGTAGTTTGGCCAAACCATTTGGTTGAATGGCCTCACGAAAGATGTGAGTAACTAAGACCTCAAAACAATCAAGAAGCTGAAACAAATCCTAGCTAATCCAATCATGCATCGATCCCTGGGGGACTAAAGCACCCCTACTATTTCCAAACTATCACCCTCCACTTGAATCTTCTTTAAACCTTTAAACAGACCCAACCTTAAACTAGTCACAATACCTGGGATTCAGCCTCAACAACCACACAAAAACCAATTGATTGAGAGAAACCACCCCTGCCACTTTCCATAAGAATCCCTCAATAAACCTTCTACAGAAGCCAAGCCCGTAAAACCAATCCTCGCACAATCATTATTGAGTTTAATCCATCTCTCTAAGGGTGGGATCCATCTAATCTACTTATCCTTCCACCAATCTTCTCCAAAGTGGCCACTATTGAAGTGGCAAACATTAAATCGTTAACTCTCGCAATGATAATACACTTAAGTTTGCTGGTAACTCCAATGCAGGTGTAAAAATACTTTGATTCCTCCACTTCCAGAAAAGCCATATCGACTTAACAGACAGAAGATTCTATGGTAAACATCCATCTCCTTGGCTACCATCTCTAAAGAGATTTCCATGCAACCAATTGCTCAAAGAACTATTAGAGAATTCTCGTATAAAATGATAGGGAACTAGTTCTTACCAGACATTCCAACAAAGCAAGAAATCTCTCAGAGCATGTAGGGATGTGATAGAGCAACAATTAGACTAGCAATGAGGTTGTAACAGAGATGTAAGAAACAAGAAGATGATTGTATTGATTAACTGGAAAATGAGGAAGAATGTTTCCCAGAGCCAACAAGTGGTCTGAGCCCAAGCCAAGGTCGTTACAAGATAATATTCCCGATACCCTATTCTGCCATGCCCCCTTACATTTATTCTCCTTCCTCCTATACTACTCTCTGTCTGTAACTAATTCGTCTGTCGTTTTCTTCTTCCTGCGGCTGTAGACAATGATTGGCACGTCTTCTCCTTCTTGTCCTCGTATGACAACTTCTTGTGGTCCTTCCGCAATTGCCACGTTTCCATTCCTGTGCTGCTGATCCGTAGTGCTAACATTGCCGCCCGCTTTGAAACAAACCTTGTTCACAAGGTTTGAGTAAGGAAACTGGCCTCTGAAATCCGCACAGGAGAGCCAAGTCGAATTGGACTCATCCTGCCCCATCCACTCAACTAACAATTCGTGACAAGGCATATGTGTGGCTCCCAATTCCCTTGTACGTATGATGACTTCTGGCATAAACGGTGGTGTTTCAGCTGCCATTCCAGCTGGTAGTGTGGTTGCCAAAGGCTGGGATACTGACGCCTTTTTGAGTAATGATACATGGAATACTGGGTGCACGCGTGACTCTGGTGGAAGTTGCAGACGATAGGCCACGGATCCCACCCGTTGTATAATCTCATAGGGGCCATAGAATCGTGGAGCCAATTTCTGATGAACATGCGACTTGAGTGATGTCTGGCGGTGAGGGCGGAGCTTAAGGAAAACTTTGTCACCAATGGAGAAACTAACAGGACGGCGGTGCTTATTTGTCGAAACCCTCATACGCTGCTGCGCCCACAATAGGTTATACTTGAGCTGGTGCAAAATTATATTGCGGCTGGCGTGCTCCTCTACCACTGCTGCCACTCTGAATTCCCTCGGTAAGAATTGCTGTAGTGATGGTGGAGGATGCCCGTAGACTGCTTCGAAAGGGGTTAACTTTGTCGCTCCCTGGAAGTTCGTGTTATACCAGAATTCTGCCCAATGCAGCCATTTACCCCATTGCCTAGGCTGTTCAGAAGAAAAACAGCGGAGGTAAGTCTCCAAGCAGCGATTCAGTACTTCCATCTGCCCATCAGTCTCCGGGTGGTAAGCCGTGCTCATCTTCAGTTTAGTGCCCTAGGAACGAAACAATTCCTGCCAAAAAAACTCAAAAATACTGGATCGCGATCACTGACTATCGAAGTCGGTATGCCATGTAAGCGCACTACTTCCCTGGAAAAAATTTCAGAGACAGTCTTGGCAGAAAATGGGTGATGCAACCCCAAAAAATGAGCATATTTACTTAAGCGATCAACGACTACCAGAATGCAATCATAATTATTCGATTTAGGTAGACCTGTTATAAAATCCAATGCGATATCAGACTAGACCTCTGTAGGAATTGGCAATGGCTGAAGCAATCCCGCTGGGGATAGAGTTTCTATTTTGTTTCGCTGGCAGGTGTCGCACTGTGCCACAAAGGACTGCACCGTCTTCATCATACCAGGCCAGTAAGCATTTGCAGCTAAACGCTTATACGTACGGTATGCTCCGGAATGACCCCCCGTAGGAGTGGAATGGAACTCCTCCAGAAGTTGTTGCCTCCATGAAGACGTGGCTGGAATGTAAATCCGGCCCTTGTAAAATATGGCATCATGAACTAACCGAAATTGGGGCTTCGTAGCAGGGGAGCTTTGCAATTGCGCATGACGACGCTGATAGTCGCGGTCTGTAGAGGCATCCTGGTGAAGCTGATCCCACTGCAACCAGTATGGTGTAGTGATGGCTGCCAAGGAGACATCTTCGAATTGGCGAGACAAGGAATCTGCTGCGCGATTCAATTTTCCGGGTTTATACTCGATGGTGAACTCATATCCAAGTAACTTAGAAACCCAATGTTGCTGGGCTGGCGTTGTGATGTGTTGCTGCCACAAATGTTTGAGGCTACAATGATCCGTACGCACGACGAATGCTCGACCCACCAAGTACGGCCGCCAATGACGAACAGCGAGGACTAACGCGATGAGCTCCTTTTCATAAGCCGGTTTGGCCAGCTCCCGGCTTGCCAATGCCTTGCTGAAATAGGCAATCGGTCTGTTGTGTTGCATTAATACAGTGACCACGCCCTGGCCTGAAGCATCACACTCGATAATAAACGAGGTAGAAAAATCTGGCAATGCCAGCACTGGTGCGGAAGTGATGGCAATGCGCAATTTCTCGAAAGCCTCCTGAGCCTCTGAAGTCCACTGGAATGAGAGCGCACCCTCCTTCTTGAGTAGGGTCGTGAGAGGCCGGGCGAGTTGCTCATAATCCCGTATAAACCGTCGGTAATAGCCGGTCAATCCCAAGAATCCTCGGACTGCCTTAATAGAACCAGGTGTTGGCCAACGCAGGATCGATGAGACCTTCGTAGGATCCATTGCCACCCCTGCAGCTGACACAATGTGCCCTAGGTACTCCACTGATGTGCGGCCAAAGGAGCACTTCTTGAGGATGACAAAGAACTTGTGCTGTGAGATGATAGCCAGGGCCTGCCGCAGATGAATTATATGATCTGTCCACAACTTGCTATAGACAAGAATGTCATCGAAGAATACCAATACGGAGCGGCGAAGTAATGGACGAAATAGGTCATTCATCACTGCTTGAAATGTGTCTGGGGCATTGGTGAGACCAAAGGGCATGACCCTGAATTCGTAGTGGCCCGAATGTGTGGGAAAAGCTGTCTTAGGAATGTCATCCTTGCGAACTCGTATCTGATGGTAGCCCAAGCGAAGGTCGATTTTCGAAAAAAACTGAGCACCCTTCAACTCATCGAGTAACTCCTGTATCACTGGAATTGGGTATTTATCAGGAATGGTTGCCTTATTCAGTGCCCGGTAGTCCACACAAAAACGCCAACTGCCATCTTTCTTGCGGACGAGCAAGACCGGACTGGAGAAGGGACTAGAACTGGGTTGGATGATACCCGTGGCCAGCATGTCCGCAACCTGGCACTCGAGTTCGTCCTTCTGGTGGTGGCTGTAGCGATAGCCTCTAACATTCACGGCATCAACTCCAGTGCAGAGGGGAATGCTGTGCACTGTATGCCGAAGTGGTGGAAGTCTTGAAGGCTCGGCGAATACCGACGCAAACTGGGCTAAGAGCCGACGAAGCTCTGACTGTTGTGCTCCATCTAAAGACGAATCCCCTACATCCTCCGCAATGGACTGCCACAGGAGTAGGCCAAATTGAAACTCAGATAGATTAGCAGCAGACTTACGTGATATTGGTTTGCTAAATAACGTAGGATCGCTCGATAAACGGACCCGTCGCCCTGCCCAGTAGAACTCCATCGTCATGGTATTCCAATTGGCAGTGATTGTGCCCAAGGATCGGAGCCACGAAACTCCCAGTATCACGTCCACGCCCCCAAGAAGAAACAGATAGCAATCGACAGCCAACGACAGCCCTGGTAGGTCAATGGGAACCTGAGGACTAAGGGCGGAGATTACTTTACGGGAACCATCGCCCAACCGAACTGCAACTGGGGTCGTTGGCGTTGAGCACAGCCCACTACGGGTAGCCAACCGTCCCAAAATGAAACAGTGGTTGGCCCCACTGTCTATCATGATCACTACAGGGACGCCAGCGATGCTCCCACGAAAGCGCATAGTCTGGTATCTGCCGGCCTCACTCATGGAAAAATAGGGCAGTTCCAGTTGAAAGAACTGGTCCTCCGCTGGAGAAAGGTTCGGACCCTCTGCCATGGCCTGAACTGCCTGGTCCGCAATGGGGTCCGCGTCTGTAAAATCCAGCACAATCGTTTGAAGAGATTTGGAAGAGCACTGGTGTAAGGGATGATATGGCTGCTGGCATCGAAAACACAAGCCTTTCTTCCGCATGTCCTGGTACTCAAGCTGGGAATATCGTCGAACACCTCGCGCAACACCTGGTGAAGCAGTCTGTTTCGCGGACGTAGAGCCCAAGGAACTGGCAGGCTGGGTCAATTTAGGCGAGTGTTGGTGGAGGCCCACCGAAGTGGTGGAACTCGAGGGTCCAGTACCCAGACCCAACGGGGTGGACCAGGAGAGCCCTGAAGAACGGATCACTGTGCCAGCTTTCTCCCTGAGACCATACGAGAGACGACTCTTCTCCCATTGACAAGCTCCCGTACGTCTGGCAAGGTCGACCTCAAACTCCACTTCGCGAGCGAGTTGGATCGTGTGATATAACTCGGTAGTGTCCTTAGACCGAATGCGAGCACGAATGTCCTCGCGGAGGCCATTCAAGAACTGGCCAATGAAAGCTTTCTAAGGCCATTCCCGTATCTGGGCAGAACGGGCGATGAACGGGCGATGAACTCCTTGATATATTCATCCATGGAACCAGTCTGGCGAACCGCAGCAATCAGTTCATACGGGTTAGTGGCGAGGGCTCCCGTAAAGTGGTCCAAGAGCTCGCGCTTGACGTCGTCCCATGTCAAGTCGGGCTTCCTGTCGTGGAGCCATGTCATCCAATGCAAGGCGTGGCCTTCCATGGATACCAAGGCCATGGTTACCTTAAGATTGTCGGGTGTGCGTTGCACCAGGAAATATTGCTCAGCGCGACGGACCCAACTAAGGGGATCAGCTCCCGTAAACGATGGAAGGTCTATCCTTTTAGAAGATAGATGGAAGTCATCACCTGTAATAGAACGAACGAAGGGGTTTGGAACCGATGGGGAGGAGGATGGGTGGCCGTCGGACCCAGGAGCAGCACTTGTCAATGCTACGTCCGGAGACGTGGAAGCGGCCGATGGACCGTCCACTGGTGCCTTCCCTTTGAGCAGGGCAGAGAGCAACGATCGAATATCCTCTAGCTGTTGGCGTGTATCGCTGAGATCAGTAGTGATGGTGGCCATGCGTTGATCCAACAGACCCATATTCCGCTCTATCTGATCTACGCGAGACTCCATACGTGTGTGTGGCATCTACAGATCGAGCACGTTCACCGCACCAATTGATAGAGCAACAATTAGACTAGCAATGAGGTTGTAACAGAGATGTAAGAAACAAGAAGATGATTGTATTGATTAACTGGAAAATGAGGAAGAATGTTTCCCAGAGCCAACAAGTGGTCTGAGCCCAAGCCAAGGCCGTTACAAGATAATATTCCCGATACCCTATTCTGCCATGCCCCCTTACATTTATTCTCCTTCCTCCTATACTACTCTCTGTCTGTAACTAATTCGTCTGTCGTTTTCTTCTTCCTGCGGCTGTAGACAATGATTGGCACGTCTCCTCCTTCTTGTCCTCGTATGACAACTTCTTGTGGTCCTTCCGCAATTGCCATGTTTCCATTCCTGTGCTGCTGATCCGTAGTGCTAACAGGATGTTTCTGCAAAATTACCATATCTGGGACAAAAAAAGGGTCACCAACTACCTGTATGCGAAAGCACAAAGGGTTGATGGCTAAACGGTCCTTCCCAACCAACCAAATGAATAATCTAACTTGTTCTGGGCGCTTCAACTTCCAAAGTTTTTGATGATGGTTCTCCTCCACTTCTTCCTCAACTAGGCTATAGGCACTATGAGTAAAAAAACACCATTCGCAGTCAAGCTCCAGGCCACCAAATCTGATCCAAGGTCAGGCCTTGGTGGGACAATACTCCTAATCTTTGCACAAATAAAATCTGGAAGGTAAGATCGGATGATAGACCACCCCCAACTTCCAAAGTCATATGAGCCTCCAACGGACCAAGGTCCTCAATCCAATGATAGCTCCAAAATAAAATTTAATACCCACCTCCAACTGCCCGTCTAAATCCTTGAACAAGCTATGACCAGACTTTACATAGAGCCTTCCACATTGCTGAACATCTACCCCGTGCTTCCATGGTCCTATTGAGGGCTGGGATCCAGCCATATTGACCTTGAAGCACTCAAACCCATAGAGAAGAGGAATCCACCAAAAAACGCCATCCCAGCTTCATAATGACGACTTTGTTTCGACTTAAAACTGATCTTAAGACAAGACCACCCAATTCCTTCGGCTGCCAACACTCTTCCCATCCTACACAATGGAGATAATGAGAGACCTGAGATGATCCCCATAGAAAGTCCCTAAAAATTCTATCCAACTCATTAGAGATGCTTATCGGCAGAAAATTAGTCTGCGTAATATAAATGGGGAGAGAGGCTAGCACAGACTTAGCTAAGGACAATCTATCCGCAAGGGATAGACACATGGGATAGATGCCTAGCTTTCCAAGTGGAGAGCCGAATCTTAGCTTTCTCCTCTAAGTACTAAAAATGATCTCGGGACTTCCAAACATGAATGATTGACATCCCTAAGTATATACCAAAGGAGGCCTTGATGGAGAATCCCAGGTAATTACTTACTACCCGCTACAGTCCATAGGGTGTATAGGCTGAGAAAAGGATAGATGATTTGTTGTTGCTAACCTTTTAATCTAAGCTAGAACTAAATCTGTCTAGCACTGAGAGAACCGTCTCGGCCTGCACTAAGGAAACCTTAGCAAAGATAAATATATCATCTGCAAAGAATAAATGAGATAGATTTGGACCTCGAACCAAGTCTAATCGGTTTCCAACGATTTTCAGCCAATGTATCCTTAATCAATGTGGGCTAATCACTCCATACACAGCACAAACAAGTAGGGTGACAGAGGGTCACCTTGCTTAGTACTCGGTGTGAACTGCTCTGTAAGTTCTCCATTCCACAACAGGCCGAATACACTGTGTAAGCTTCTCATCAAAACCAACCAAAACTAAAGTTTCCTCAATAAATCTCCAACTCAATCTGTCATAAGTTTTCTCCAGGTCAAGTTTAATGGCCACCCAGCCTATTCGACCCTTCTTAATCCTCATGGAAAGAACCACTTCCTGCACTGTTACAATATTATCTGTGATTTGTCTTCCAATGATGAAACTAGATTGGAACTTCGAAATGAGGCTTGGTAGATGATCTCATATAATTGGTCATTAGCTTAGTAATTATTTTGTAAGTTACATTATACAAGCTAATGGGCTAGTATTAAGACAACCGCTCAGGATTGGGAACTTTAGGTATCAAAACAAGAAGGATCTCATTTTAAAAATTGGTCTAACTTTCTTGTCTTAGAAAAACCGTGAATCATCCTTCATATAGAATCACCAATATTTTTCCATTGTCTTTGATAAAATATCGTCTGAAGTCCATCAATCCCATGGGCCTTATAACTCCCCATGGACTTAACTACCTTAAATACCTCATTGATGGATAAAGAACAAAGCCCATCAAAATTCCTACCACACTCAGTCGTAGGAAAACCATTAACCATTACCAATGGAACATAATCCACTTGTTCCGTATTGTAAAGCTTTTCATAAAAATCAATGGCCGTTCCTTGGAGTAGTGTCGGATCCGAGCACCAAGAGATATGGTCCCTCCGAAGCTTTATAATACAATTTGCACGTCTGCAAATAATGGTAGACATATGAAAGAAATGAGTTTTCCGATCCCCAAATTTAATCTAGTTGACCCTAGACTTCTTGAACCACAACAATTCTTCCTATGCCAAAATCAGCTCATTCTCTTTTCTCAGCTGAACACCCTACGCAATCAGTACATCAGAAGGTTTAGTCGCGAGTTTATTATCAATACTCTGAATCTGCTCTAAGACCTTCTCTTTCCTGAAAAGATATTGTCAAACACCTCCTTATTCCACTTGAGTACTGCTTCTATAAAAAGCGAGTGACATCGAGACCATCTATCACTCAGCAACCAATGATCCTTAAAAAATTAAGAAAAACTAGGAGGCGTAAGTCATGCTACTTGAAAACAAAAAGGTCTTTGAGCACGATTTTGTAGTCGAGCAGGCTCCAACAATACTAGTATAGGGCAATGCTCAAATTTGATTCGAGGAAGAACAATAACATCACTCTTGCTCCTGATTTACACTCCTCCGTTTTGATATTATTTCTACATTTTTAAAAGAGAAATATGTGATATCATGAAAATCTTTCATATCCAACAAATACTCATTGTTGACTATTAATAATGGTTATTAGATATTAATTTAATAAAAAATCATAGTATGATTAGAGGTCTGAATGCGGATAATATCTGCCTCATTAGTACAATACATATTGCTCCTGCTTGCACTCCTTTGTTTTGATACTATTTCTGTATTTTAAAAAGAAAATATGGTGAAGGTGTTTCAGATACAACAATTACACATTATTGATTATTACACATTATTAATTATTAGTAAAGAAAGTTAAATTTTAATTAACAAAAAATCATAGTGATCAGAGGATAATAGAAGATTGAAGGAGAGATTTTGTTTTTTAGTTTTGGTCAAAATAACCAAAAGGTTATTTTGCCATTTTATTTCATTTGAATTATAAAAATATTTAATAATAAAAAGAAACTTCACGAGAATAAATTAATTAGAAATTTCTTTTTAACAAAACCAAACATAAAATTGGTTATATTACTTCCAAATTAATTATCCCAAAACTAGTCTCGTTTCTTTTATTACTTTAATTTATCATATTCAACTTACCAATCATAACATTAGATCCCTTCCATAGTAAAATGACTGACTTTAATCATTTGTTAATACATATGGACCGACTTTGTACCCGACCACAATAACGGGCCAAAGCCTCCAAAGATGTCATGCACCTCTCCTCAGATAAACTTGTCGGGGTTGTCATATCTTTGTATCATACTTCCGAATACTTAGGTAAGTAGAATCAAATTTTCTAATAGCTCTATGTATTACCGAATTCCTGGTGCATTAATTTCGATAACTTTTTTGTTGAAGGGGTGGTTACGAGCTGTGCTTCATGCTAGGATTTTCATGTTATACCATGAATTAGTCGAATGTGCCAAGCGTGATTATAATAGTGGAAGTACATATGAAGTTTTTGGGAGCTTTCTGAAGCATGAGATAGAATCAAACATTGTAACAGCATAAGATGACCTATGCGACTCTTGAGAGCTCTCAGAATATAGTAGTGCGGCATGGATTTACCAAGAGAAACAAAAGGAGGGACAGGGAGTGTAATTTTATCAAAAATATAAAATAAATAAACAGAATATCCTAATATAGGGATCGAGTAGGTGGAACTACTATCATCTAACGTCCCGGCATTATCAGTGGAACTGGACCAAGAGGAGTGCATGTCCCATCGGGACTGATCGAGTTCAACATATGAGATAACGAGAGACATGTGAGTAGCTGCATATAGAAGTATCTTTAACAGATCCTAGTCCTATTCCTAACGTCGGAAGGAAAGAGAGATATTGCCAGCCCAGCCACAATCCTGATGGCCTGAGCTACTGTATGCTGCATCACGTTATGATTGTGATCATGATGAGTATGCTAATAAATAACTCTGTGCTATCATCCTTGTGTTATTGTTAATGATTGCATGTGTCTTGCTATGCGTGTTTTTCCGTTCACTCACCTGACAAGCTTCTGCCAGATTATTGGTATATAAATGCAAGAATTATGGATAGGAGCTCACTCCTAGGCATAATAAGAAGCGATCGACAATTGAAGATTCGTAATCGAGGTAATAGGATTGATATATTCATAACATTTTTCTCCTTATTGTATTTAAAGATAATCGAGTCATTGTCTGAATTTTATTCCTAAGAAGTAATAATAAACTTGTTCATTTTATGATGTCATGCGGATGATGTCGCTCCTTATTTAAATTCCACTGCATATTATTTCTATTAATTCTTTTATTATCATCTCCGCTTTACTTTCATACAACTAGGCTTGTAAGTTTGTTAGATGCACTGTCGTGCATTGAGACAATATATATAGTGGGCCTATGACGATTGTCGCATAATTTTTGGAGTCCGGAGTATAACACAGATGACTACTATAACTATCCGAAATTTGGTAAAGCATAAATATTAAAAAAGAGAGAATATGAGAGAAGGAGAGTAGTGGAGAAAATATATGTTTTAGCAATTTAACCAAGCAGACTATATATAATATTAAGTATAGGTGGTTACAAAGATAAAGAACTAATAAATAAATAAAATTAATGAAATAGATACAATTAATATAACATTTCAGTTTTTATTTTTGAATTATTAGTCTTTAATGTGTATATTATAATTGGATAGTTATAATATGAACACATTATAAGAAAAATTAAAAATATCATTTCTTACATGTTTTATAATTTAGAATGCAAATTCTAATTGGTCTTGTCAGTTTTTTAGGTTTTTTAATAAATCTTTTTATAATGTCATATGATAACTTACCTCACTATCAAGTATCCAATTTATGGGATAAAAAGATAGATATTATCATATATTTATTCTTGTAATTTTGTCTCCCTTATGAGATTCAAAACCTGAATTGTCAATTCACGTAAGGCTTCATTGTCACCTGTTTTGACTATTACTTTAGGGCTAATGCAGAAGTGCTTGCTTCTCGTAAATCATTTGTTATAGTTTTTTTTTTTTACTCCAACGACTCAATTGTTTTTACATGATTGATTTTCGTAAGTGCCTTGTTTCATTGGGTGTTATCTACTATTTTAGTTAATTTTTTATTAGTTGGATTACCAAAAATCGTATAACATCTTATTTTGTCATGGTGTCATGTGTTTGCATTATGACCAACTAATACTAAAATCCATCCTATGATATAAAAATTGCATCGAACCCATATATAATATTTTTTTGAAGAATATTTCATATATAATATAAAATTACACTGGTGTAATAATATATTATACAAATTATCAGAATCTTCATAATTATGGTATATGATGGCATGAAATTTGACAATAACATCACTCATGCTCTTGCGTTATGCTCTTCCATTTTGATATTATTTCTATATTTTTTAAAGAAAAATATATGATACAGTGAAAGTCTTTGATATATAATAAATACTCATTGTTGACTGACTGTTAGATTTTAATTTAACAAAAAATCATAGTGTGATTAAAGGTCTGAATAAGGATAATATCTTTCTCATTAGTACATACCTATTGCTCTTGTTTGCACTCCTTTGTTTTGATATTATTTATTTATTTTTAAAAGGAAAATATGTGATACTTTAAAGGTTTTTCAGATATAATAAATATACATTATTGACTATTAATAAGGGAAGTCAGATTTTAATTTAACAAAAAAATCATAGTGATAAGAGGATAAGAGGATAAGAGGATAAGAGGATGATAGAAAATTGAAGTAGAGATTTTATTTTTTTAGTTCTAGTCAAAGTAATCAAAAGGTTATTTTTCCATTTTATTTAATTTGAATTATAAAAATATTTAACAATTAAAAGAAACTTTACGAAAATAGATTAATCAGAAATATTTATTTAATAAAACCAAACACAAAATTGGTTATACTAATTCTAAATTAATTATCCCAAAACTAGTCTCATTTCTATTATTATTTTAATTTATCGTATTCTATTTACTAAGCATAACATTAGATCCCTTCCCTAGTAAAATGATTGATTTCAATCCATTATTGATATATATAAACCGCCATTGTACCCGATCATAATAACGGGCCAAAGCCCAAGATTTCGAGCACCTCTCCTCAGACAAACTGATCGGGGATGTCTTATCTTTGTATCATACTTCCATGGATACTTAGGTAAGTAGAATTGAATTTTCCAACAGCTCTATGTGTTACCTAAGTTAATTTCGTTAACTCTTCAGTTGGAAGTGGTTAGGAGCTGTGCTACAAATGAAAGAAAGACTTGGAAGAAATAGAAAAAGATTGAATTTCTTTAAATATCACGTCCAAGGTTTGATCTAGCGTAAAATTATTTTTGAAAGGATCAAAGAATATATTAGAGAGAAGAATTTACAGAGACCTTTACAAAATAAACACCCCTTAGAAGAAGAAACTATGATTAACTGGGGTACCCGTAACCAAAATGGTATCCTAGCTCATCCACCCCTTTTCTATCTTAGAAGCGTTCGTAATTCCTCAGTTGGTATTACATCGATTGCACTAAAATTGACAGCTTTAAAGTTGGCTTCGTCCCAACTAATCCCATGTAATACCCTTTCCACATATATGTCAATAGGGTTTTTGCAGGTCTGTTGAAAGATTCGTTTGTTCTTATTCATCCAGATCTCCTATGTCATGGCCAGATTTGCTTCTGAGATTTACCCATGGAGAAGGCACTCCACTGCACAAAGAGGTCCCTCATGTTGCTTGGTTGCACCCATCGGTATCCCTAGCTTCTCATCAATAGGGACCAACTTAACCACGCAAATCTACAATTTAACAAGATATGGCACGCATCACTCTCCACTTCTGTACAATTGGGGCTCTGTTATCAAATTCCCTTAAAATGAAAATTCGGACCAAGTGTGTTTTAGAGTTCACCCTGTTCTGGTATGCAAGCCACATTAGCATTTGATGTTTAGAAGGGCATTTTATGAACCTTCTAAGCAACATATTGATCTCTTTTCTGGTTCCTCAGGGCATTTTATAAATAGCCATATGAAATATGGGGATGATGTTCAAAGTAGATTTAATGAGGGTAAGCCGCCACCCATAGAGAGGAACCCGCACTTCCATCGTGACAGATTCGTCCTAATTCTTGAGATTACACCTTTCAATGCTTTCAAGAGCCCATCTTTTTATCTTTGCTCCAACGTATCAGTCGCTTCTTCAAAGAGCCCATCTCTTTTACCACAGCAAAGGTCCCCTGAAATATATCACCTCCATAACTCTAGAAACCCGCAACCATCTCTATAAAATCAGCGCTTTCCAACCAAACATCCCATACCTTGAATGGTCTTTTTCCCCAGTCATGAAGATCCATTCTTAGAATAAGTGGAACATAGTCCCAAAGACCCTTATTCCCAGTATATAGTTTATGATGGCTATATTTGATCATCCACTGAGGACTACCAAGAATTCTTTCCAGCCGAATGTATCGACGGAGTTGAACCACGTAAAAGCCTTACCTATCAAAGGTATATCAGCCAGGTCATTGTCCTCCAGAAATTTGGTGAGTCTCAAGCACCTCGAAGATCATAAGAAGCCACTGTAAGGAGTTTTGGCTTTTCTCTGCATAGATATCAATCCATAGGAGTTCTCTTTCTAAAGAAAGATTAGAAGCATATAGACTAGCGCAAATAAATTTAAAATCGAAGGCAATTTCAGAAACTTCTATGACAAGCCATCTTTCAAATGCAAATACCCCCTGACCGCCCTCTGGAGTCTATAGTTAATTGACGAAAAGACTGACTATGCCATAGAGAGTTAGTGAGGGAATCCGACCAGCAAGAGATCTTGGTCTCAATCAAAACAGCAATAGACACCTTGTTACTAAGAATCAAATTAACTATATCACATCTTTTCAACCTACTCCCCAATCCTCTAGTGTTCCAAGAGCAAAAATTCGTCAGAACATAAATCACACCAGAAAATGCAGGTCTAGCGAATCCTAGAGTTACCCTTCTCTCAGGCCTCCTTCCTCTTCCCGCTCTTCCTCTATTTGTTCTTTTAGTTTCGGTAGCACATTCTCTCTGGGTTTTCGTAGAGAGAGACCCAGCTGGATGATGATGGTTAAGTTCGCTAATGCTAAAGTATTAATATCTGGAGGTTGCGACTCTAGTACGCGAAATGCTTGCCCCTCCAAATTCACCTGTTCAATAAGGATCCGCCAATTAACTCTTGGAATGAAGATATCCAGGTTCACACCTGAGCTCTTTGAGAGGGTACTATCAATCTCCACACAGCCTGCCAATTTCTTCTTTTTCAGAGATACCTCAGCGAATAGTCTCTGCTTATAATTCGAGTCTTGGACCAATGCTCACGTGATTCTTCTTGAGCAAGATCGGTAGTCTCTATCAACTAACTACAGAGCAGACCAGTGGTGTTCTCAGTAAAGTCAAGGATCAAAGCAAGATGGATCTGAGCTTCAGGTGGAGTGGAAATGGTGTTTTAAAGGAGATGGGCCAGAGGAAATGGGCTTGAACAAGAGAGTTAATTTTGGGTCTAGGGTTAGGCTAGGTCTTTGAAAAGAGGACTCTAGGGCTAAGAGAATCGAAAGCCCTTTCAGGGAGGCAGGAGCCCAAATTGACAATTTCATCTAGCCTAGGGCTACCAAGGTCTCTAATTACGGGACTCGAGGTTGGAGATATTTTGTCAGTCTCTAGATTATCTATCTGAATTCCTTCTACCTTTGATTTGTCTCCGGCGCATATGTTCTCCAATTTGAAAGAAACCTTCTGTGTCACGACCCGGCCCTCGGACTCTTGGCCCAACAGGTCTGGACGTGTATGTGCACGTGATGGATTACAACTGCAACGCTCAGTTGGGTTTATAACCACATGACCCAAAAGATGCATCTTGTTACAAATGATCCACTCACGCAACACATATAAACCCAAAACCTCCCTCGCTCCTTTCCGATGTGGGATTGGGTAACTTAATCCCCTCTGCGGGCTGAGTCTCACAATCTCCCCTCCTTGTAGACCTTGTGTCCTCATGAGGGGAGCACAAACGTAACTGACTTGGGCCCAAACTTACGAGCCCAAACGTGAACACACAACACGGCTCAAGCCCACCCGGAAGAGGGAACGAGATCGGCTCCGCTACCATTTGTCACGACCCGGCCCCCGGACTCTTGGCCCAGCAGGCCCGGGCGTGTATGTGCGCGTGATGGATCACAACTGCAACGCTCGGTTGGGCTTATAACCACATTGCCCAAAAGATGCATCTTGTTACAATGATCCACTCACACAACACATATAAGCCCAAGACCTCCCCCGCTCCTTTCCTATGTGGGATTGGGTAACTTAACCCCCCTGCGAGCTGGGTCTCACATTCTGTTTTGAGAGGGCAGACAAATTTTGGAGGTGAAAAAGTAGACATACAATACTGTCCCATCCCAAGCTTTTCACCTATAACAGAAGTTTTCTATTCCTCCACAGGGGTCTCGGCCACAACATTCACCAAAAAGTAAACTCCATCAATGTTTGCGCAGATGGAGACTGGCTAGAAGTTCAAGAAGTTTGTCAGCATTAGCAGATATGCTACCTCCAGAAATTCCCAATTCGTCGTCTTCTCGTTTATCTTTATCAGTAACCCCATCGATCAAACTAGTTGTCTAAACCAGTCTTCATACTAGACATAGAGTGGAACACCCTTCACCTTGAACCAGCAAAGCTTTCTTCTGCAGGTATCTTCAGGTCTCCACTAGTGAAAGCAGCTAAAGTGAGAATTCCACCAATGTGCTCTGTCTGTAAGATCATGTTTCATGTCCATGATAGTTAGGAAAGTAAATAAAAACAGATCCCCTCCAAGATGTTTAACACTGATATAGTCCGAGCATGCTTTCTTTTTGAAGGTCCCATATCTCGTTGTCCCCACTACGCTATGGCGCAACCAATCCAAGTTGGGCTCCGACGAATCAATCGATATCTTAGCGAGGTGAGAGTTGACGTTCTCATTGACCACATCTGCATAGGAATGTATGATAAGATAGGTGTCTCGTTTGGGTATCTGCAAATCACCCTGTTTGGTAACCTGCAAAGGAGGCGGGGGCTACCGACCTCTAGGTTCCAAATGAGGAATAGCTCGAGCTCTGGGAGTCTACATTGCCATACTGAAATTGAGCCATCCGTTAGGGATGGATATATCATTCAATCTAGCTCCTCGAGCAATTTCGTTTGGAGCACTATAAAGAAACCGGATAAAGCCGGAACAAGAGTTTGACCAATTTCTTTTTTGCAGGATAAAGACATCAACTACTGGCTCGATCTTGCTAACTACTGCACAAAGTTCAGACTGCCTACAATCTTTAGGGATCCCATCAATGAAGTAAGAGATGAAGTGCTCCTTATTGAACACAGTAATCGGATTCCATAATCTGTGCTGAGGAGGCAAGAGGCGATCACTCTCATAAGAGGGGGCACTGGGGCTAAAACATCAGCGAAAGACTTATATTAACACTCAAAACAAGTGGAAACATAATACACAAATCCCATAGGAAACTCAAAACATCGACCAATAGTATCATGTATATTTCGGAAGCAATAATAAAGAAGGAACAGGGATTGAAAAGCTAGAATGCAAATCCACATAAATTTAAAGACATAGCATGCGAATTCAATAGAAAAGTGGCGCCAATGAAGTACAAATTTATCTAGCCATGCAACCTTGATCTCACACCTTTGGTACCAGCAACAAAGCACACACCTAAGCTTATAAAGGGGGAGAAAAGAAGAGATGAGATTACAAGAATCTCAGTAGGATCACAGTATCATAAGTTCTAGGGGTTTCCAATCAAACATCTTCCAATAACCAAAAGATCAACACCTAAAACCAGCTAAGATATCTAATTAAAACTACAAGCATCAAACACACATAATAGGGGCTAAAATCATCACAAGCACACACAATATAAGGATAGGCCAAAATTGGTAGAAAACAAGGTGAAAAACTGAAAATATTTCTTATTCAGAAGCACACAGGCAGCCTATAGCATAATCTGATTTTCAAAACCACGGTTTGTTCCCATTTGCCCATGTTGTCCAAGGCTATGTTGCAAAAAGGTAAAACGATTAGACAATCAACAAGCCTTTTAGTTGTCTCCGACATCCAGAATTTAGCTAGCCTAGGAGCACTCTTGCAGCTATGCATACAAGTCATCCTGCCACACAAAAACAGCGCATCCTAACGTCCAGACTCAAAATGGCCTATAGGGCATCTTGAAGTCTAGACTCAAACTGGCCTACAAGGCATCCTGACGTACGGACTTGAACCGGCCTACAAGGCATCTATCGAGTTCTTGCTAGGAATAACCACCCCATAAACCTCCCAGTTTGGTAAGCATCTCTCCTCTCCCAAGGAGCAACAATAGTTATCTTGTATGACCAGTGACAAAAGGATCCTTCAAATAAAGCACAAACAAGGCACATATACGCATACACACATAGTACACGCATACACAAATCACAGCAAAGGATCCTCAATCAAATCACAATACAAATCAAAGATCAATCCTCAAAGTCATAACTAAATTAGGCAATCTATTGCCCTATTAACTTTCGAGATTCTCGATCATCATGATCACACATTCCGCAAGCATATAACCAAGATAGGCAATCGAATTTAATCATATTCAAACAATCAAATAATAAGATAACCAAAGGAACCAATGAGTCATAGATCCTACCTGTCACATGTCTGAATCAGATGCAATCCTTTGCCTTCTTAATAAGACCATAATCTCCTAAACCATCAAAAGACAAAGATCACACAATACTAAGTCACAAGATACTTAATTAAAAATCAAAGGCATTGGGAATCCTTACCAATTAACCTATCAAAATCCAGTGATCCAAATGTAGCAATATCTTCCCCCTGAATATGTGATTTGAAGACCAGAAACTCAACAAAAAATAACCTGATTACTAACCTTAATTCATCATACAAATTTCAGTAGCACCTTAGAGCTTATTAGGGTAAATTGAGATTTCATTATACATATAAGAAGAAGCTGTGATTTTAGTTAATATGGAAGGAATAGGTGCCAGATACTCAAATAATTAAAAGGAACAAGATTTGAAACCAATAGACAAGTCAATTGATTAAATTTTGGCCAACATAGAGTTAGGAATAAGGCATGCCGATTTCATGTATAGGGAAGATTCAAAGAATGAATTCATGATTTTACAACATGAATGGATGTCAAACAATCATACGAACAAAAAGAATAACAATAGAAATCAATTGAAGGAAGAATCACACAATCTTGGCACCAAAATCAACGAATTACGACTTGAATTTCGACAGGGAAGAACTAACCTTCTGATGACCAACCCAAGATAGCTAGATAGAGGATGGAAAGATCTTTCCAACAAGCTATTATTTGCAGAAATCTGACAAAGGATGAGAGAGTTATGCTAAGATGAAGATCAAAGAATTTCGACTAGGGTTTACGGTAGGCAAAAATCGAAATTGAGAGGAAAAGGAGGGGATAAATTTTGAAATTTCCTGGTGAGTTTTGATATGTTTAGGTAGGGTAGGCTGGGTACTCTTTTTATAGATGTTTAAGGAGGTTTAGTTAAAAGATAATTTCTTAAGCTTAGATAAGTTAGGATAATGCTTAAAATATAATTCTATTTAAAGGATAATTCTTATTAAAATAGTAACTCTATTTAAAAGGAAGAATTATCTAGTACCTTTGGATAATAAAGGATAAAACTATGAATAATTAACCAGAGTTAAAACATGAAATATTCGGTAATAACCATTTTAAACTATCACGTATTTATTTCTTTCAGAGCAAAATAGTTATTTCAGCTGCACCGATACTTGAACTTCTAGGATATCTACCTTGTGGAGGATCAGGGTCTCACATCCTCTCCTTCTTAAAAAAATTGCGTCCTTGAAATTTCTGCACAAAAACTGTGGGTTACAGTCTTACCATGCTTTCGCTGCGCCACTCCACTTCATAGTCGACCTTGCCATACTAAACAAACACACATGATGTAACTTTCCAATATGAAAAATAAAACCATAAAAGAGATGGTACCTTGGTGGAGAGGCGTACACCGGACGACATGCATATGCTGGAAATAAAACACAAATATGCACACAAAACAAGCAAGCATACACACATATTTTGGCATACACACAAAGCAAACAACGCTCAGCAAATCATACATATCAACATGCAATCAACATACAAAAATATACAAATCTTATAATCATGCTTTCATACTTGTAAGTCATAATCAATCTAAGTACATATAGACATATGCACATGCTTCTTAAATTGAGAACATAATATCATGCAAATCACACAATCTACTAAACCATGCTCTGCTACCAAACCTGTAAGACCCAAACCCAACCTATTAGGACACTTACTGCTGGAAAACCCAAATAAGCCCTCGCAAGGTCATATTTGAATCCCAAAAGGCTCAAGTCACCTAATTGTTAATTTTATTGGTTGATTCATATGTTATTTAAAGGTTGAAGTATGTTTATACATTAATGAATTTCTGGTTTATACGGAGTGAAAGAAAACATTAGCGGAAGACTTATATTAACACTCAAAACAAGTGGAAACATAATACACAAGTCCTATAGGAAACTCAAAACATTAACCAATAGTATCATGTATATTTTGGAAGCAACAATGAAGGAGGAACTAGGATTGAAAAGCCAGAATACAAATCCACACAAATTCAAAGACATGGTATGCGCATTCAATAGGAAAGTGGTGCAAATGAAGTGCAAATTCGTCTAGCCATGCAGCCTTGATCTCAGACCTTTGGTACCATCAACAAAGCACACACTTAAGCCTAAAAATGAGGAGAAAAGAAGGGATGAGATTACAAGAATCTTAATGGGGTCATAGCATCAGGATTCCTAATCAAATATCTCTCAATAACCAAAAGATCAACACCTAAAACCAGCTAAGATATTTAATTAAAACTGCAAGTATCAAACACATATAATAGGGGCCAAAATTATCACAAGCACACACAATATGAGGTTAGGCCAAAATTGGTAGAAAACAAGGGGAAAGACTGAAAACACTTCTTATTTAGAAGGACACAGGTAGCCTATAACATAATCAGATTTTCAAAACTAAGGTTTGTCCCCATCTGCTCATGTTGTCCAAGGCTATGCTGCAAAAAAGGTAAAATGGTTAAACAATCAATATTATAGCAAGCCTTTTAGTTGTCTCTGAGATCAAGACTTTAACTGGCCTATGAGCACTCTTATAGCTGCACATACAAGTCATCCTGGCACACAAAAACAAGGTATCCTAACGTTCAGACTCAAACTGGCCTATAAGGCATCTTGACCTCCAGACTCGAACTGGCCTACAAGGCATCCTGACATCCGGACTTGAACCGGCCTACAAGGCATCCAACGAGCTCTTGCTGGGAATAACCACCCATATACCTCCCAGTTTGGTAAGCATCTCTCCTCTCCCTAGGAGCAACAATAGTTACCTCGCATGGCCAACGACAAAATGATCATTCAAACAAAGCATAAACAAGGCACATATACGCATACACACATAGTACACACATACACAAATCACAATACAAATCAAAGATCAATCCTCAAAGTTATAACCAAATTAGGCAATCTATTGCCCTATCAACTTTCCAGATTCCTTATCATCATAATCACACATTCTGCAAGCATATAACCAAGATAGGCAATCGAATTCAATCATATTCAAACAATCAAACAATAGGGTAACCAAAGGAACCGATGAGGCATATATCCTTCCTCTCAAGTGTTTGAATCAGATGCAATCCTTTCCCTTCCCAATAAGATCATAATCTCCTAAACCATCATAAGGCAAAGACCACACAATACTAAGCCACAAGATACTTAATTAAAAACCAAAGGCATTGGGAATCCTTACCAATTAACCTACCAAAATCCAGCGATCCAGATGCAGCAATATCTTCCCCCTGAATACGTGATGTGATAGCCAGAAACTTAGCAACAAATAACCTGATTATTCACCCTAAATTTCGACAACACCTTAGGGCATAATAGGGTATATTGCGATTTCATCATACACATAAGAAGAAACTGTGATTTTATGTGAATATGGAAGGAATAGGTGCCAGACACTCAAATGATTAAAAGTAACAAGATTTGAAACCAATAGACAAGTCAATTGATTAAATTTCGACAAACATAGGATTACGAATAGGGCATACCGATTTCATATATAGGGAAGATTCAAAGAATGAATTCATGATTTTACAATATGAATGGATGCCAAATAATCATACGAACAAAAAGAATAATAATAGAAATCAATTGAAGGAAGAATCACACAATCTTGGCAGCAAAACCAACGAATTACAACTTGAATTTCGATAGGGAAGAACTAACCTTCTAATGACCAACCCAAGATAGCTAGATAAAGGAGCAAAAGAGCTTTCTAACAAGCTATTATTTGTAGAAATCCAACAAAGGATGAGAGAGTTATGCTAAGATGAAGATCAAAGAATTTCAGCTAGATTTTAGGGTAGGCAAAAATCGGAAATTGAGAGGAAGGAAAGGAGATAAATTTCGAAATTTCCAGGAGGGTTTTGATATATTTAGGTAGGGTAGGGTAGCCACTCTTTTTATAGGTGTCTAAGGAGGTTTAGCTAAGAGATAATTCCTTACTTTTAAGCTTAGATAAATTTGGATAATGCTTAAAAAATAATTATATTTAAAGGATAATTCTTATTAAAATAGTAATTCTATTTAAAAAGAAGAATTATCTAACATATTTGGATAATAAGGGATAAAACTATGAATAATTAACCAGAATTAAAACAGAAAATATTCGACAATAACTATTTTAGGTCATCACGCATTCATTTCTTAAGGGACAAAACAGTTATTTCAACTGTACCAGTACTTGAAATTCCAGGATATCTACCGTATGGAGGATCAGGATCTCACAGGAGATGGGTTAGGTGTCAGGGCAGCTGAGGAGTAGCCAACAAGACTGTCTAATTAGGTATGTTTGGGGGTGAAACGGAAGACGGGATAAGTAAGGGAGTGGCCAGGATAGCCGGAGGGTCAATGAGATGCGGGTGGTTTGGGGGGTGGGTTGGAGACGAGTGAGAGAGGGAGGGTGGCTTCATGTATGCTTTCCAAGTATCTGAATAAGATACACAAGTTGATCTAGCGTAAAAATTAATCAATGATAATTTACAAAGTACTTTCATTAAAATAGATTAATCATTATTTTTGTTGTCTGACCAATATATTCTTTAATTATAAAAGGAAGATTTGGAAAATGTTAACTCACGAAATTCAAAGCAATTAAACGAAATTAAGTCATTTTCTCTTACGGGGTTGGGGTTAGGCTGCCCATAGTTCACAGTCGAAAATGGGGAGCATCTCACATGCGTGTTAGGCAATCACCCAACCTACGGATAAGTTAACCATGGACGTAAGTTAACAGACATATGTCAAGATTTACAAATTTTAGCTAGATACCTAATCTATTGACTTGGTACAGGTTTTAGGTTTTTCCTTTCTCGTGGTGGAAACGATGAAGATGCAGAGGGGATTTTCAAGCGCTGGGTGGCTCACAATCACATGCCCTTCACGGCTAAACCTCCTGACCCTCGAAGAAAATTGTAGTCCTTTTGTGTAGAACCCGGCTTGGTTGTCTCCAGGGGATCCACAGCTTTTTTTGACTCGCGAATTTTTTATTTCTTTTAAAAGAAATCTAGTAGCATGATAAACAATGATGGGATAAGAAAAGAAAGGCGCTCTCGATATTCAAAGTAGCATGCAAATAGCACTGGCACCATAGGGACATAACATCAAACATCCAGATCAAAATAAACAAACAGAGACAAAAAAAAAAAACCTTGGATTTGAGTTTTTGACAGGTACGATCTCTCGCCCGTGTCAAATCTGTAATATACTTATTCCACTTCTCAAGCGACATACTTTTTAAAACCAACATTGGGTCAATAAAACCAGGAAGGAAATTTTCGACCATATCAACAGAAGGGCCAATGATTCTGAGCCACAACCTGGTGGGGATTGGCCGAACGTAAACTACAACCAAAAGCACAAAGTAATAGGCCCCACGCCACCACCAAGCCAAACCCAATGAAACAAGTGGCCTAGACAGACCCAGGGCATGAGTTAACATGGCATAAGCAGTAGATCTCACAAGTCACGTTCAGTGACAAGAGGCGCACAACAAGGCCAATATTAATGCGGGCGTCGATGGAGCCTAATTTAGAGAATAATATCTTAAGAAAGATCTTCAGCCTTTCATTTCCATTCTGACTGGAACCTCCCCGTTGGTTGCCTGCCACCTTTGTTGCCTTTTTTCTCGATCCCCCATAGCTGGGCATCAACCCTGTGTGTGAATTGTGATTCTCTCTCGTTGCGCTCGCTCTCTGCTGTTTATGTATATTACGCGAATTTAATTGTTCATATAATATGACATAATTTTAAAAAAAATATTGTGTGGTGAAAAGTTTTTAAAATATCCTAACGACTTTCTATAATATTTATATCTTCGCCGATCTGAAATTTTGTTTGATTGCTACCTTTTTGCTGGAAGATTCATTCACCTTTAATAGCCAAACAAGAGTTCACAGCGTATCGGGGAGGGAGCTGCCTCACCGAACCACAACCCAGGCACACCAGAAACCTTCAAAACCCTAATGCTTGTGGTCGATATTTTTCTGAAATAATTAATTGCATTCTCCCAACTAGAAAATGAGTGGGTGACAGAGCATCTCTATCGACATTGTTTTCCCCGCACGATTCCATAGTAATTAAATTACACGTGTCGGCCAATGACTAGTGCTGGCGGCGAGTGGTGCTGATGTGGCGAAAAGTGCAAGAGAAAGTCACCTGACGACTGATAGCTACCCCTGTCTCTCCCAAGTCTCATCATCTCGGGTGCGCTTTTTTCCTAATCCATAACTCTTGGCGTACCTTCCCTATCTTTTACCGGTTTATTTTAGAGGCTATAGATATTTTAGCTTTTTCAATTTTCTCCCTATTACAATTATCTGTTTCAAAAAATTATTTAATTTTAATATCTTCTTGTATTCGTGTCCCTCCACTCGTTTGGGCGAGAACTTCACGCGCACTCACCCGCGTACGTAAACCAATCACATATCGTCTATATTTTCAGTACCTGATGACACTGTTGGCTTTTAATATGACTTAAATCCGAAATGAGAAGATGGAAGTCGTATCTTGGGAATCAGTATATAAGATATGATTAATAAAAACATATTAAATTTGTTTTATAATAATAAATTTATTTTGATTTATAATTAATTAATAAAATTAAGATAAATAAAATATTAAATTAATATTATGATGATATTTATATAACGATGAATTAATTGTTTGATGTTAAAAATAATAAAATACTTATAATCCAATGAAAAAAACTATGATAAGTAGTCCGACATACAAAAAGACAATATAATTCAAGTAAGTATGGGGATATATCTAATTATTAGCTAATTAATTTTGTGATCTCTTATTTGCAATCTTGGTTGGATTCAAAAATAATATTTTAATAATGAATCTTATATCATTTTTTTCTCAATTATTGGCTCCATTTATAAGTTAGTTAAAATCTAATTTTGATTATGTAATTTTTATAGAAGACAATACCATATGGAGCAGTTCTTTAATGGAAGAAATTTCTTTTCAAAATGTTGTTGGATTATTTTTATAATTGTTTTTGTCTGTTGTATAAAAGAATACTCGACAAAGTGATTTTTGAGACTAGTTGCTTAAAAATCTTTCATTTAAGAAAAATAATTTATCCATTAATTTAGAATTTTTTTTATTAGTACAAGTGTCTTCGATTAAAGTATATTATAATTGTGATATTATATCCACTAAAAATACTTGACCGTATACCAGCAAAGCCACTAATGCTCTTGTTTGGATAGTGCTGTTATTTGCAAATTAGCACATTTGAGATTTGTTTCCTTTTATTTATATTTTATTTTTTCATAATTATTTATTTTTACAAACAAGAACTAATTTGGTTGAATATAACCCTCCAAGCTGAAACTTAAGATTATAGTCTTCTTGGTTACAACATTTCAAATATTATAAAAAATGGTATAAATATTTTTATTATCTTATGTAGTGTAATTTTTAAAAATATATATTCCACCATTAACCTTTATATAAAAATATAATTTTATCTCAAGTCGTTTACATATTTTTAATATTCATTAGCATAATTTTATATTTCTAAACTGCAAAAAATATATCATCGATGTACAATAAAATTAAAACAACAATAGCCTTCATATTAGTATTCATAGATATGACTAATTCTTCATTCTTGAAAAAATATATTTACTAGTTTTTAATTCTGATAACTAATTTATTTAAAAAATAAAATGAGAACTTTAGATTACAATATTAATTTAAAAAAATAAAGAAACTTTTATAGTTTACACCCTTTTTCTCTTATTCTACCATCAAGAGCACGGGAACCATAAAATCTAGTGGATACGTGTCAACTGTGTCAAGAAAGAAGTGGCAAGTAGAGTTCCGACAAATAGAGCTGCGAGTGTGGGATGTGCTCGAATTTTCCGTTTGACAGCTGAATTCTCTTCTTTTCTCTCACCGAATTAAACACGCTGCGTAATAAAAAGCGGAGAGACACAGACAAACTCGCGCCACGTGTGACACCACACTTTTTACGCGAGCCACAAGATTCCATCGAATTCTCGAGTTTTCTATCACAATTAATAAAAATAAAAAAACAGCAAAAATATAACCTCTGACGTGGCAGCCTCTCCTCTCCCCTACTCTCTATTTACAGTCACGCAGGCCAAATAGACCCTCATTACACAAGTCTTCCTGTTCTTTTTAGCTTTGTTTTCTGTATCTTCCTCTCTCTCTCTCTATATGGCCTGTTCAAACTTCCCCAACAGTTTCACTTCTTCCTCTTCTCTCACTCTCTATTTCTCCTGACGAATCAGTCTTGCTCTTTAGCTTAACCGACTTGCAGATTAACTCTGGAGCTGCATGGAAAGGCTCAATTGGAAAGATTCTTCAGAACGGGAACAATTTTGCTAGTTTATTTGTGCTCTTGTTGCTTTGTGTCCGCGAGGAAGATATAGAACGGATAACTAAGTTTCCTGTTTCAAGCAAGATTTCTGATGGTTGCGTCTGCTATGGCTTTTGAGGTAAGTAATATAAATAGTTAATTTCTTTTGCTTTTTTTACCTTTCGTGTGAAGATCAGGATAATGGTCATACTTTGTCTTTCAGTTATTGCAAATCCATCTTCCGACATAATAATTGCGGCTGCACAATTCCGATGAGTAGTAGCTGCTGTTGGTCTTGTTCTTGAAATTAAGATAATCATTTAATACATATTATTCCCTAGCTTTTTTTCTTCTTCGCAATTAAAGCGCGCGTGAAAGAAAAAAACAAACAGTAGATCTTTATGACCGATGAACTGGTACCAGGAAAATATAGATCTAACCGAACAAACAGTAGACAATTTGATCTTTACATTGGAAACCGCGTTGATCATAAGGTTCTGGAGGTGTTCGTATGGCTGCAAATTAAGATACACCGGAATGTCAAGGTGGTGCAGTCGGTCAATTTATCTGAGAAATGATATTTTTTTTTAATTTTTTTGTTATTTTCGAATATTATGAATTCTGTTCAGTTTGGAGCTATTTGTTGGCATTTTGTAATGGACAACTTTGTAACATCTACCGATCTTTGCTGAATCAGAAACTAAAAAGCTCTCAAACATTGCTTGAAGCAGGGGTTGATGACTTTGTCTCTGTTTTCCTCTTCTTGGTATAGGACCAGTGTGGGGAGACTCGGTCAAACTCGGTTCTTCCTGCCCGCAGCGGCTTCTCTTTGAAGGGCAGTCAGCATGCTGGAATTACTTCTCAAGCAAAGGAACAGCTCTTTGATGGGAGTGAATTTTCTCCTAAGGTTTTGTTCTTAACACGATCCTTGGTTTCTGCTGCTCCTTTTATTGGACATGTCCTTGGATCCTACTACTGTTTTCTGAAACTGGTTTTGGTTTCTTTGTTTCCCGCATTTTAATCAGGCAAGAAAGCCATACACTATCACAAAGCAGAGAGAGCGATGGACAGAGGAGGAACACAAGAAGTTCCTCGAAGCTTTAAAGCTATATGGTCGGGCTTGGAGACGGATAGAAGGTATTATTTGCTGACCAGTTCCTTTATTTTTCTCATCAATCAAATTATTGATCCATCAATCTGAATAATTTTTATGATTTTGTGACAGAGCATGTAGGCACCAAGACTGCAGTTCAGATCAGAAGCCATGCTCAGAAATTCTTTTCTAAGGTTTACTGCTCTTTTGTCCAGCCCATAGTATCTATATGCCCTTTCTTTGTGTAAGTTGATCTTTTAAAGGCTCCGACGCGTGCAAACGACTTCGGATGGGTTCTTTACTCGCGGTTGATTGTTCTTATGCAGTATCTTATCTTTTGTATAGGTAGTGCGTGATTCCAATGGAAGTAACGCAGGCTCGATTGAATGCATTGAAATTCCTCCTCCTCGGCCAAAACGGAAGCCTGTGCATCCTTATCCCCGGAAAATGGTGAATCCGATCAGTAAAGAAGCTCCAATTCTGGAGCAGCCGCGGAGATCGTCATCGCCCAATTTATCCATTTTAGAAGAAGAAAACCTATCCCCGACATCCGTGTTATCTGCTGTTGGTTCAGATGTTGGCTCAACGGGTTCAAATACTCCCAACCATAGCTTATCTCCCACTTTTCTTGCTGACGGCGATCATCATGTTGGTTTAAAACTTTTGAATCCCGCACTGTGCTCCGAAGATAACGAATCTCCAACATCTATACCAGCAGATGCTGTTTTAACCCCTGGCGGGCAATATCCTGAGGTACTTGAAACCCCTCAAACAGAGCTCCGTTTTATTTTTTTTCTGCATTCTGAAAGTCTAGACTGAGATGATTCTTAGTTGATTTGGGTACTTTTTATTTCTTTGCAGGTTCAGAAACTCGAGTCAACTCCCAGAGAAAGTAATTCTCCTGATGGCTGTTTTGCTGAGGAAACATCAACCAGGTGTCTTAAGCTTTTTGGAAGAACTGTGTTTGTCTCAGAATGCCAAGGCTCATCTTCCCCAATCAATGGGAATTCTAAGTTACAGCTGTGCGATATAGATGAGGAGAAATCAGTGCAACCACAGACACCAAGCCTTCCACCACACTGCGGGATTGGAGAAAGCAATTCGAGGCATTTGTCTGATAGATCTTCTGGAGTGTGTTACATGCAATTAGACAAGGCATGTTCAGGTCCAGTGGATGTTGGCTTTGATACTCCCCTGCCATGGTGGACATTGTACAGAGGGATTCCATTCACTTATATTCCATTTCAGAAACACGAAGCTGCGCAAGAACATGGAGATTCTGATGGTGAAAACATAAAGGGTAAGGAGAGTCAGAAGGAAAGATCTTGGACGGGTTCAAACTCAGGATCTGTGAACCAATGTGGAAATACTATGGAGGGCGAGACAGAGAGTAAGCAACTCTCTTTAAAGCACAAAGATTCATTCCTACATTTTGACCTTAAAACAAGCGAGAGAATAGCCATGATCCCCGAGAAACCTATGAAGGGTTTCCTTCCATATAAAAAACGCATGGCAGAAAGAGATAGCCAGTCTTCAACGGTGGCGGATGGGAAGAGGGAAGAGCAAAGAATTCGCCTTTGCTTGTAGTAGATAAATCTTTGGTTCCACTAGAGGCTCCGGTTTGTGCACGATTCACTAGCTGGACCTCGGCGATTCTCGTCTCTCAAACGCCAGACCCTTTGCCTTCCTCTGCAACTCTGCTAGTGCTCAGTTTGGCTTGTTGCAGATGATGTCAAGTGTTCATAGTATATCGATCCTTCTCTAGTTTCCCTTCCATGCAAGCTTAATCCTAGTTTTTTGCTTTCCCTTTTTTAATCTCTGGGTCAACCCTAGCATTTCTTTAAATTCTTTTGCTCCGGCTCCTATTTCTGCTCCGCCCCCCCTCTTTGCAACATCTGGAAGGCGGTGCTTATTGTAGTTTTGTCCGTTGTAAATTATCAAGAAAGCTTATAACGTAAGGTTCAATCTTTGTCTCTCTACCTTTGGTATCCTCATGCTATGCAAGGACTTCCATGATTGGTTTGTGTTAACATCCATGCCAGGGGTAAATTTTGCCATACTTGCATTCGAATAAGAGTGATCCAACGGGTGTGAAAAGGCTATATTTGGGGTTGTACACGGTGTTTAGGACAATCAAGACGATAATCATAAAAAAATTTAAATAAAATAATAATTGATGGGAATTATTTGATCCTGACAGAACAAATAGAATTAATTTCTATCCTTATGCTTTGGATCTGCAATATAATTTTTATTTTTATGAATTTGAGAATCCACCCATCATAGTGTAAACTCGAGGGAAAGACTTAAAGAAATAGGAATATTTATTAGATATAAAATTTGATAATCTTTCTTGTTTAGTGCAGTGATCAATATTTATGAATTTTATAATATTAGATTTTTTAAATTTAATGACGAATTGACTAATATTAAAAAAATAAAATTTCACGACTTTTTACTCTTAATTTTCTATACCAACTCAAGTTGCCGTTTACTCCAAACGGACTAAGATAACAGAACTTCTATTGAAAAAACATGTAAGAAAACAATAGTTTTTATTTTCTCTCGCTTTTGTAATTTATGACGGGGCTCAAGCCTCTTGCTTTGAAATCCATATAGGCCCAAAAAACCGAGTCCACCCGTAAAAACTTTGGGCCGGGAACACCCGACAAATTTGAGATGGTATCCGTCCCTCCTTGATCACAAGTATGTAGTAACTAGTAAGTTCAGGTAGGATTGGCGGGCTCGGGTCTAAAACCCACTCGTTAGGGTTTTGGTGCAAAAGACAAAAAAATACTAAAAATCTGAAAGAATTGGATTTCCAGATAATGCACACTTTGAACTTCAAACACCTACCAGATACACTCTGAGGGGTCTTATTTCATCTCCTTCGTCTCCGTGTGTTTCGAGTTCATTGTCACTTCTTCTAACTCTCAACTAGATAAGGCCTTGTCTTCATTTCTCTTTGTTATGGTTTGCTTTAGTTTCAGAAAGTATGCAGGACAGGATTTCTACGTGTTTGCTTGATTAGTTGCAGTTTGTTCGTTCAATACAAACCAGTATTCGTCAGTGATGCTGTGCAGAATTCCGATTACGTCTACGTTAAATAGCCCCTCTCCTCTGTCCTCATTATTCATGAAAATCCATTTGCTTTCTGTTTTTCGAAATAATTGCCGCAGATTTTGTTGTCCAGTTGTTTCCTGCAATTCTTATTTTGTCGGTGCATCTGCTGATGATTTCCTGGGTCGGAATTTTTCTATGGTCAAAAGAGCCAATTCCTGCAGCTTGGCACTGGCTGCAAAACCGCCACGTCGCGAATTTAACGCGACAGCCACTAAGACTATGTCCAGCAGAGCGAAAAAGAAAGCACGGCGTGAAGCTCCTGAGAATGTTCTCAAGTTCAAGCTAGATATGTGCTCCAGGCATGGTGACCTTGTCGAAGCACTTCGCTTGTATGACGAGGCACGGAATAACGGGGTTCAGCTTAGTCAACATCATTATAATGCGCTGCTCTATCTGTGTACTTCTTCTGGTTCATCTGTTGAATCAAGTACACCTGGAGGTAATGGTAATGAGGCGAATTGGGGTTTGAAAAGGGGCTTTGAGATTTTACAGGATATGCTGACAAATAAAATTGCTCCAAATGAGGCTACTTTTACGAATGCCTCTAGGCTAGCTATTGGAATGGAAGATCCAGAAATGGCATTTGATTTGATTAAGCAAATGAGAAATTCCGGTATCCAGCCAAAATTGAGGTCATATGGACCGGCCTTATTTGGATTCTGTGAAAAAGGTATGGTAGATAAGGCTTATGAAGTTGATGGTCACATGATAGAGTCTGGTGTGGCAGCTGAAGAGCCTGAGATTTCTGCTCTTTTGAAGCTTAGTGCTGATTCAAAGAAGCCAGAGAAAGTGTACGAGATTGTTCATCGATTACGAACCACAGTCAGACAAGTTACAGAATCAACAGTTGGGATTATTGAAGACTGGTTCACGTCTGAGGTCGCTGCCAATATTGGAGAAGAGAATTTGGAAGTAAACAAGATAAAGGAAGCAGTTGTGAGAGGAGGAGGAGGATGGCATGGGGAAGGATGGTTGGGTAGCGGGCAGTGGCACGTAGCAAGGACGCACATGGATGACAATGGTGTTTGTCAGTCTTGTCGTGAAAAGCTTGTTTGTATTGATATTGATCCTAATGAAACAGAAAATTTTGCAGTCTCATTAGCAAACTTGGCTTGTGAAAAAGAGCCGAAGGCTGATTTTGTTCAGTTTCAGGTACGACAGAAGTAACTCTCCCTCACTCTACTCTATGAAGTTTTACAAACGGTGAGGATTTTGTTTCTCTGTGCTATTTTTCCTCTCGTTCAGATTTTCCTCTCCGTTCAACTCTAAATGCGTACCAAATGCACTTTGGAAAGAACTTTCTTATATGTCAGTATCTGGAACTCTCAGAATTTGTAATGCCAATGAAGTCCCTTGGTTTGAATCCTGCTCCAAATTACTCACTCCCAACCACAAATTAATCTCTTTTGCTTAAGCTAAAATATATTTAGTCCATGACATGTGTAATTCGTTTTTTTTTTTTAGTTTTGACACTCAAAAGTGGTTTGAATGATAGATCCCATGCGCTTCTGCCTGCATAATTAAATTGCCACATGCAAACTGATTTCCTGCATTTACCATAGCTGACTTTAAAGGATTTTTAATTCAGGAGTGGCTTCAGAGGCATGGTCCATTTGATGCTGTTATAGATGGCGCCAATGTGAGCCTTGTCAATCAGCGCAATTTCAACTTTTACCAGGTCTGCGAAGATGCTAAGCTTTGTGCACTTCTTATATCCGCTTATAAAGCCTGATAGAGAATGCTTAATGGTTCCTTTGATTATAGCTTAATACAGTTGTAAATAGAGTGCGCCAGATGAGTCCGCTGAAGAGATTGCCACTCATTATTTTACACAGAAGTAGGGTGACTGGGGGGCCAGCTCAGAATCCTAATAACAAGAAGTTGTTGGAGCATTGGAGACAATCCAATGCACTATATGCTACACCTCAGGGCTCAAATGATGATTGGTGAGATGTGTTGTGAATTTGGACATTCTTGTCTAAATACCTGATTCTCTTTTGCATATTATGCCATGCAAATGGTATACAAATAACACATTTGAAATTAATCTTGATCTTCCGGCTTTGTTTCTTCTTGTTTGCAGTTGAGAAGTGCTTGTATTATATCTTATGTTGCTTATTCTTCCTCCTTATTTGATAAGGATATTGAAACCTGGTTTTTTTAAACCAGGAAAATATATCTTTATTGTGGCTTATAAAGTCACTAGACTTATATCTTCGATACTAATTTGAATTTCTATGTTTTAAATCAGTAAGATTGTGGGAGTTTTTTTTAATCTTCACGGCTGACCGATTGCTTTAGTTATTTGATCATTATTGCGGTTGATCATATTACAGTTTTGGGGAAATTTTGGGATATTTCTTTCTCTTACTTTCTTTATATATTCCATTGTTCTCGACTTTTGCAAATCGAACCTAGATTCTGCTGTTTACATTTTCCGGAAGGAGTGCAAGGGCAGTCAGCTGGCATTTGTTTTTGTGTAATTTTTGGTGTTTATTTTGGATTAATGATGATGCAGAACTCAAATGTCATTATTTTGTCAGGATGGATGGAAACTGTATTTTAGAATATAAATCTAATCATTAGAGGCATACTTATTCAAAAGCGTTCTGAATAAGACAGACAAGAAAGGTTGATTAATTAGATTGGTGTCCTGTGGAAAATTCTCTTGATCCCACGGTCTCTGCTGTGGTGAAAAAATAAACAGATCACTGTACATTGGACCTAAGTGCACAGATGTCTATGCTTGGTTTATACACTGCAATAGAAGCACCCGGTTTCTATACATATATGCACTGAAACTGTCATCAAAATGAAACATTTCTTTCAGGATTGTTTGTCAGACACGGAAGAAAAAAAATTTGGAATTGATTCATTTGGTTTGTACGTTATCATAAAGTTGCATGTTATAACTGACTACCCTTATGTTTGATCTACCATTCTATATTCTTGTAAATGAGTTATGCATTTATAGCTGTATAATTATAATTTTTATGCTAACTTTTGGATTTCTTGCATGCTCATTTTCAGGTACTGGTTGTACGCTGCTGTTAGTTCAAAATGTTTATTGGTGACAAATGATGAGATGAGGGACCACTTATTCCAGTTGCTGGGAACCTCATTTTTTCCGAGATGGAAGGAAAAGCACCAGGTACTTCTTATTTTCTTTAGCTCGATGGGATTTCTTCTTCTTTGTTCTTCTTTTGTTTTATATAGTCATTAAGATTTCTTTCCGTCAAGCTATGTATGAGATCTTGTAATGCTAGCTTGATTCATTAAGCAGTGCTTGTCTGAAAGTTTGCTTCTTGTGATGCCACGTATGAATGGTGGGTTGCTTCCCTTCTCTCCCTTATGTTGACTTAATCCGATTCCTCCTCTGTATCAATTTACTGTACGTCTGTCGTCTCGTCTGCTATCATAATGGTTAGTCCAGCTGACAGCCGCCGTGCCTGCACTTGGGTTGCTGTGAACTTATACGTCCCGTCATAAAAAACCATGTCCTTTATGCTTTGCTTGTTGACTTGTGGTTTCTGATTTCCCTGGTTGCCTCTAATGCCATGTGAACTAAGCGTGGATACACCTGAGCAGTAGTTTCCTAGGAAGAACTCGGAACTAAATGCAAGCTAGATACTCTTTAATTCCATATGGACGAAAATTACATATTTTTATGGCATTGAATGCAGGTAAGACTCTCGTTGGAAACCAGAAGAGGTATTTCGCTACGCATGCCACCCCCTTATTCAATAGTCATTCAGGTCAGAAGTGAGAAATGATCTACTGTTTGTATGAAATCACCATTCCTTATCATTTCGCAGTTTCTTAGACGCGTTGCTGTCATGAATGCAGGAGTCAGAAAACGGTAGTTGGCATGTGCCAACCACCACAGGCGACGACATCGAGACCCCGAGACAGTGGTTATGTGCCACCAGACGCCGGGGTAACTTAACTGGCGTGCACTCTAGGCGGACGGGCAATTATTCTCAGTTGAAGAAAGCATAATTATAGGTTCCAGTACTCACATATTGAGATCTGTCTGTTCAAATCAATCATGTCCTGATTTTTACCTGCCTACTGATCCTTTTAATGTATTTACAATTGTTGCATTTTATTTTCTAAAAACACACTAAAAAGAGCTATTAACACACCGAACCGTACATGTTATCATCGAAAATAATATTTCATATCTAAATTTCACACGAAATTTTAAGTTATTTTGTTCCGTGGAATTCTTAATATTTAAAAATAAATAAATTTTATCGTATAATCATACATCACACCTTATGCCATTGAGCCCTTGGCTCAGTGACATCTGTGCTGTGTTCTTAAGGGTTCTAGGATAGAAGGTTTTAGGTTCGAATCATTAAAAAAAGAGTCTCTCCACATATATAATTATCGTAATATATATGTTTAAAGATATTCAATCTTTAATTAAGAAATTTACAAATAGGAATCGGTGTAGGGTAGATTGGATATTATCATTGAAAAAATGGAATCGGCAAGACTATAAACCTGGTAGTATGTGTTGAACAAAAACTCTTTGGAGGAGTGCATTAAATCTAGAGTGGCACATTGATAATAAATTACGCTTTTTTTTCTAGCCTTTTGTCTATATATAATATTTATTAATAAAAATCAAATTAAAAATAAAAGTAAAACCATGCAGTGCCCTCCTTGCTTGACAGGCTCGAATTTCTTTATGAAGACAGTGCCCGTTTAAAGTTTTAAAATTTGACTAAAGCAACCAAAGTGATACTGTCGAACTAAAAACACTCTCCAGTCTCCCAGCTGGGCAGACCGAACGCCGACAGCAGAACAGACGGTGTTATGTTATATGTTGCTTGAAAGAAGAAAACAACCTTAGCAACATCACTCGCTTTCACTTCCCATATATTCCTTCCCAGTTCCCACGAGCATCTTCCTTATCGAGAAAGTGAAATGTCCAAACCGCCTCTCTCTCCAAATCTACACCCTGTTCCCACTCTAAACCTCTTTTTCTTCTTCCTCCTCCTTTCAGCTCTCCCGCCACCTTCTGCCTCTCATACCCCCACCTCCAATCCCGACTCTCAGCCAACCCAATCCACCACCCTCTCCGAATGGCACCCCGCACGCGCCACCTACTACGCAGCCTCCGATCCCCGGGACTCCGTCGGTGGCGCCTGCGGGTATGGAGATCTTGTGAAAGCGGGGTACGGGCAGGCCACGGTAGGCTTGAGCGAGGCAATGTTCGAGAGGGGACAGATCTGCGGCGCTTGCTATGAAATCCGGTGCGTCGAGGACCTGCGTTGGTGTATACCGGGGACTTCTATCATTGTTACAGTGACCAACTTCTGCGCTCCTAATTACGGGTTCACCGTCGACGGTGGCGGCAAATGTAATCCACCAAACAAGCACTTCGTTCTCCCTATTGAGGTTTTTGAAAAAATCGCCATCTGGAAAGCCGGTAACATGCCCGTCCAGTACCGCAGGTCTGAACACTACACTCTTTTATCTTCTTGTATATCTCTATATTTCTATACTTAGTTGGCGTTGTTCTTTTAATTACTGAGAAATCATTAATTAGGCCATGTTAGGCTTTTGTTATCCCTCCCATAAGTGGGATAGAGAGAATTAATGTCTTGGATAATTATTTGAAGTTTTAATAGACTAAGAATCCGTCAAACCATTTTAATGGGGTAGGTTAATATTGGAGAAGGTGCTGTTTTGTGCGAACTTCACTTTTTTTTTTCTTCCTTTTCACCGTTCATTTTGGTTCGTTGCTTCGCGGAAAACGGGGCCAAAAGAGCCCACAAAGTTGTCGTAATCCTACATGAAAAGAAGATAATTTTCTTTTGACTAATCATCTTTATTGATCATGATTAAAGGTTCTCAGATACCATGGGTTTTAAATACGAAGAATTCGATTAAATTGGTGTATTCCCTTTTAGGAAATTGGTTTATAAATATTTAGTCTCTTTATTCTACCCCGTTAAACTTGAAAAATGCAACAATATGGTTAATGGTTAGCTAATTTTTAATTTGTCGGAACAGGATCAAATGCCGAAGGGAAGGAGGAATTAGATTTGCGGTATCGGGGTCGGGTATCTTCATTTCAGTGCTGATAAGCAATGTTGCCGGTGCCGGAGACATAGCTGCGGTGAAGATTAAGGGTTCTAGAACGGGTTGGCTTTCCATGGGTAGGAACTGGGGACAGAACTGGCATGTTAATGCTGATTTGAGGAATCAGCCTCTCTCATTTGAGATTAGCAGCAGCGATCGGCTCACAATTACGTCATATAACGTTGCTCCAAAGGATTGGAGCTTTGGACAGTCCTTCGAAGGTAAGCAATTCGAGTCTTAGCAAAAGTGATTACTGTATTATTAATGGAACCATTCTTTCTCTTCTTCCTTTTTTAAAAACTTCCATCTGGGAAGGTTTCCCGAGTCAAGTATATGCAAGTGTGGGATCAACTTATCTAGACTGAGCATTAGGTACTACTTTGTGAAGGAAAATGGCACAAAGCAGTTCATTGGTTAGCACTGTAATGTAAGAAACCACATAACTTCTCAAAGACTGCAAATCAAAACCATAATTTGATGCATTTGTAAAGTGAAGCATATGCCAGAGCCCAGCTCTCATGACCAGAACATTAGGTAACACCGCTGGAGAAGAGAATTTAGTTTGGTCTCAAGTGCCTACCCGCCATCACCATCCCGGTCCCGGTCTTGGGTTTGGTTCCTTGAGGGCAATACTTTTCTTTTGTAGTTGAGGATGGCGAAACGGGAGGAAGGCCGATATGTGAAGGAAACTGATTACTGGTATATATGGATGATGTGAATGTTACACCACTATTTAGTTTTGCTTCTAAGGCTAACATGTTGGTTATGTAGTTACCAAGAGCTCATCTCATTTCTGTCTTACCCGTTGACGGTGTAACTACTTCACATCAGAAGGTTTTGACTTCAGAATCCGATCCATTAATATATTGTCCGAAAACAAATTGATTTCGTGTTCAGTACTTGTACGAGACGAACCCTTTTACTTCCTATTGTTCTCCTAGGGAAATCGAATCGGGCCAATATAATTCTGGGCCCCAAATACGGGCTCAACCTAATGGCCCAATCCTTTGACCAAGACCAAGTCGTGTCCGCTTTGTGGGCCGCAATAGATCGAGGTACATTTCTTATCCCCGTTTATATTCTCACGTTACCCGTACCCGGAAAAGCCCCGTTACTATCAAACCCCACCTCCTCTATTCCACTCCCCCTCCAGCTGGCATTGACACCCTCTGGTTCGACTACAAAGCACTGGCTCACTCTCCCCCACCTCCTTCCTATGCCAACGATTTCTTAGTTCACAAACATATCTAGGAGCTGAAATGGGACAGGAAAAGTAAACCACCAAGCATGCTTAGGAAGATTGGGAGTATTGACTTCAAATTTTACTGTACAATCGATTGTCGTGAGTATCCCCTACTAAGAAAATGACGAAGAATAGAAAACAAGAACTCCTATGAATTGTATTTCTAGCTCAAAATTTCAGTGTTGGTCAAGAGGAGATGGAAGAAAGAAAAACTCTAGTGCGTCCGGTAATCCAGCATTGGCTTGCCAAGCCGAACAAATTCATGGGTCACACAGACACCGAAACTCGGTTTGGCTGATCCATTACCAACTCCAGCGCAAATGGTAAATGATAAAACCACAACAGTCCTCAAGGACTGCGAATCAAAACGATAATCGGATGATCCATTTGTAAGACGAAGCATATGCCAAACCTCAGCTCCCATGATTAGAATATCAGGGTAATGTTCCTGCTTAATCAGGACCCTCAAGTAACCCAAGTTCAGCAGGTATGGAGCTCCAGGAAAATCCAACTTCATACGAATCTCCATGACAAGAATCTCATAATCTTTATGCATTCCAACCAATTCCCCTCCCACTGCATCGATTTGATTGCAACCCCCCAAGGACAAACATACGAAAGATTGTACCAGCCACCTTGCCTGCGGGTCCCCTGCCACAACTACAGACGACCCTCTAAGAAAATCCGAGGCGTCAGACTTTCTGATCAACCTCTGAAACTCACTGGCCTTCACTTGTCTCGTTTCATTTCCATAACTGTTTGTAAGTCCTCTCGTATACTGCAAATCAAAACCATAATCTGATGATGCATTTGTGAGATGCAGCATACGCCAAACCTCAGCTTCCGCTACAAGAACGCCTGGGTAACTTTGTCTCTGCAACCTATAAAGCAAATCCGAGGCATCAGACATTTTCAGCCTCTGAAAATCACTGGTCTTCACTTTTCTAGCTTCATCCCAGTTCCAAGACGGCCCATAACTGTTAATATTTCCTATTTTCATCGAGGCACTTCTGTAGCAGTCGTTAGAACACGGTTTGACACCCGAATCAGCTTTTCTTTTCCACAAAAAATAAAAATTAAATTGCACTTCTGAATGAACCGCACGATTTTGAAGATTGTCAAGAAGTTTCAGGGATGGAACCGAAGAAACAGAAGGGCAATACAGAGAAAGAAAGACGCCCACCGCGAAAGAGATCAAAAGAACCCCGTTAACTAAGAATTTCACGTTTCGGCTTAAGTACCAACCCGCCGCCACCATCAGCACAAATAGCACTGGCCATACCCACAGTGTCTCAAACTCAATGCACCCCAAAATCATTACTATCCAGAAATTAATTATTTTCTTGATTGATTACGTTCTTCGGCTCACAAAACAAAACTGTCGCTTTGAGTGACCTGGATACTAAAGTCCAGGAACAGGAGGAGGGTCTCTTGGTCTTGAGGCTTCCTCTGCTTTGGGTGATTTCTTGGAGTGGGGACTGGAGAAAATGGAGGAAGAGCGCTTGGCGGGGGCAACTACTTAGTTTTACTGATCTGCTCGGTATATATATATGCGTAGCCATCAAGAACTCGTTTCTTTTCTTTCTTAACGACTTAATATCAGCTGTGACTCAATGATCGTTGCATCACATTCATTGTGATTGCAACAAGTGTTTAGTATGAGGATTTAGCAAGAATCTGTTTAGTGTCTCCTCCATTGTTCTTGGAGATACGTTCGGTGTGATAGATCGGAGTGTCAATTCCTGCACTTCTCAAGCCTTTAGAGGCTTAGCTTGCAGGAGTCCTTTTACAACCCCCAGTTTCAATTTTCTGATGTTCCTGCATGCATTTCGGTGTATATTTATGGTGGGAAATACAACTCTTATGTAGTCGTGCAAGTTCTTAAAATGTTGGGAAAATTAAATATAATACTTTTTATTATTTATTTGTTTTATTTCTATTTCTAATTCTAATTTCAGTAAGTTCACAACATCCAATCGGGTGCAAAGTTGTTTATGACTTGTCAGGATCTGTTCGGCGCTGAAAGCATCCATTCACTACAAAGCCATGCCAAGACCCATGGCGGAGATAATTTTGGAGTACCTGTCAAAATTGCATGGTAACTGATAGACGTCTAAGCAGGAAACAAGAACAAGAAGGCTTCATTGGATAACGAGCTTTGGAGCTATCACCACACTCGGTAGTATAAATTGCCCCACCATGGTTATTAACCTATCACCGAACCGAAAGCAAAAGCAAATCATTAAGGAGAGAAATAATACAAATTTGTAAGATGTCGAAGGAAGATGTGCTTGTCTTGGATTACTGGTCTAGCCCATTTTGCATGAGGGTTAAGATTGGATTAACTGAAAAGGGGGTAGCATATGAATCAAGGGAGGAGGAGGGCTTGTTTGGTGACAAGAGCGAGTTGTTGCTGAAGTCAAATCCAATCTACCAGAAGGTGCCCGTGTTTCTGCACAATAGAAAGCCTCTGTGCGAGTCTAGCATTATCCTTAGCTACATCGACGAGACATGGCCTTCACCGCCACTGCTCCCAGCTTGTGCATATGCACGAGCTCAAGCCCGCTTCTGGGCAGATTACATTGACAAAAAGGTTGATATCTCCAACCTCTGAATCCTGCAGTTCCATACTGTTTTTCTCACTGCTGTTGTTTAATTTACATGGTCGAAAACGTGCATGCAGCTATTTGATGCGGTTTGCGGTGTCTGGAGGAGTCAGGGAGAGGCCCTGGAGGTAGCCAAGAAAGACTTCATAGAGATATTGAAGGTCCTGGAAGGAGCCCTTGGGGAGAAAGATTTCTTTGGTGGTGACACTTTTGGGTTTGTTGATATCGTTGCAATTCCTATAACCACTTGGTTTCTGGCCAGTGAGAAGTACGGAAACTTTGAGGTTGAAGCCGAGTGTCCAAAATTTTCAGCCTGGATCAAGAGGTGCTTGCAAAGAGAGAGTGTTGCCAAGATTCTTGCAGACCCAGAAAAGGTCTATGGATTTATTGGCATGGTGAGGAAGATGCAAGGCATAGAGTAAGTGAGATCAATGGCTTCTCTATATATGTAAGAATCCGGGCTGATCTCTTGGGGTTTAGCCATGCAATGTTTCCCTTTTGCTACTTGTCTTTTTGTCTTTTATTTCAATGTGAGAAAAAAATAAGCAGAGAATAAGCATTTTCCTCCTTGTTTAAAGATATATGCTTTACTTAGGCATCCAAGTTGCAAGAGCTGGTAAATGTTGATAACGTTTTAGTTTGGTAATCGGAGGGTAAGACGTGGGATATTATTTTTAATTTTCTTATATTAAATAAAGCACGTCTGATTAGTGAGATTAACGTAATTAACTTGTGGTGGTTAAGAGAAAGAAATCGATTGGGATTGAAAATAAGCTATTTTAATTCGATTATGTAACTAAAGGGTAAGGTTTATGTATAATATTTGAAAATTTTCGGATCAATTCTTAAATGCACGTTTTGAAAGTATCTTCCTAAATGGAAGGGAGTGGAAGGCTTTTTTTTTCTTTTTTTTTTGTGGTAAAATATATAAAAGTAAATACAAAATAATTTAATAAGTCTATTCCCCTCTGTTCGGTTTTGTCGAAAAAGAAAAAAGAAATAATAAATAATAACAAATTAGTAAACTAATTTTATAATAATAAATTTTCATTGATTTGATTAATATTAATTAATTTTTTAATATTAAAAATATAATATTTAATACTTTTTATAAAACAATTTATTGTGGTAGTTAAATAAAATATTATATTATTATTATTAAAATAATTTTAGATTAAAAAATAATAAAGAATAGAATAAAGATTACTAAACATGTAAAATGATAAAATAATAAGATAATAATAAACAAAACGTTTTTATTTTTAAAAAATAATAAATTTGTGACAAAAGAAGTATATTGTGTTGGTGAAAGATGTGATCCTTATCCCGTTAGTTTGATGTTTTCTAAACCAAAAATATTACCCGAAATCTACGTACCAAATTCATAGACATGTAGGAATATTTCTTTTAAGAGATAATAATGGTTAAAAAAACTATTAACATTCTTTTTTAACAAAACATTTTTCTGAAAATGTATGAATTTTTTTTCATGTTCAATGTAAGAAAAATTAAGATCAAGAAATAAATAAGTAAATATTTCAGTTATTATTAATTTGTATTTAAAAAAATATAAATATCCTTATTATATTTTTTATCTACGATCCAAACAAATCCTCCTATTTATGTAAAATCATTACTAAATATTATATTGGTGCACAAATTGCATAATCCTTCTCAACGATACAATCATAATATATATTTGTAATTTAATCTTCTGCCTAAAGAAGAAGTACAATGTCTAAGATTCCAAAATGCATAATCGCTCTCAACGATACAATCATAATATATATATTCCTGCCTGGCTGGGTCTTCTCCACTATACGGCAACAAAGTAATACATTATACATACATCCAAGGATTGATTTCAACAAGAATCTTGCCTATGGTTGTGGGGAGACAACAAGCTTCGAGAATGCCACCTCAAATGGGTCCATCTACTATTTAAAGGGCAAGACGGCCTTCAAAGTTTCAGATACCCAAGGAAAATTAAGAGGTCAAGTAGCAACCAATTAAGATGTCGAAGGAAGAACTAGTTCTTCTGGACTTGAGGAGAAGCCCATTTTGCATGAGAGTGAAGATCGCTTTGGCTGAGAAGGGATTGGATTATGAAACAAGAGAAGAGGAGGAATTGTTTGGTAAGAAGAGTGAGTTGTTGATAAAGTCAAACCCTATCTACCTGAAGGTGCCTGTGCTTTTACACAATGGACAGCCTTTATGTGAGTCCACTGTCATTCTCGGTTACATTGACGAGAAATGGCCAACTCCACCATTGCTGCCAACTTGTGCTTATGCACGCGCTCAAGCCCGCTTCTGGGTGGATTATGTCGACAAGAAGGTTGCTTCTAACACTTTTTTTCTGTTCTACTTTTGCTTTCTGCATAGTATATGCACCGTCAGAACCATATATATTTCTAAAGATACAGTATTAATCTTCGATTCTCAGCTACTTGAAGCAGCCGGCAATATCAGGAGCGGAGGGCGCTCTCTGGAGGAAGCAAAGGAGGGGCTAGTACAGGTGCTGAAAGTGCTAGAAGCAAACCTTGGCGAGAAAGAGTTCTTTGGTGGTGATACTTTTGGCTATCTTGATATTGTTACAATAGCATGGGCTTTTTGGTTCCTAGCAACTGAGAGGCACGGAGACTTCAACTGCGACACTGAGTGTCCGAAACTATCATCCTGGGCAAAGCGGTGCAGGCAAAGAGAGAGCGTGGCTAAAACTATTAAAGACGTGGAAAATCTCACTGCGTTACAGGCCAAAAAGAATAGTTCCTAAACGTGTCTTAGAGAAGGAATAAGCTCAGCCCCACGGAGAGGGATCTTAGTAGTCTTTTAAGTTGAGCATTTCCAGCTTCACCGAATGAAGTTCCAGGGTCTGTCACAAATCCTGTCAACTGTGTCTGTAATAATGTTAATCCAGTATGTTACAAGTTCCTATATAGTAGCAAAAGGATATAAGGAACGATTTAAAATACTTATAACAGGAAATAATGGAATTAGCATTAAAAAATGAGGCAACAGGATTTGATACAAAATGAGTTTTTGTCTTCAAAACAAATCATCACTTCTAGCTTATACGGTAAATCTTTAGATGTTGAGGAGGTGGCTGAGCCTCAGACTCTAAGCCTAGGCATTCCCTGAAAATCAGAGGACAGAAAATCAGTTTAGGTAAAATATAACGCTATTTTGTTTGGTGAAGGTAAAGAGAGCCCTGAAGATAGATTTTATTACTCCAATGTAACGAGGATATAAAAAAGGCAAAGTTTCAAAAATTCATAAAATGAGCACCTGAGATGTTCCAGTCACCTGAATATAAAGCATCCAAAATTGTTATCTACAACAAGGTAGCATATACAAGCAGTGTCAAGCAGCTGGTTTATTACTGTTCAGAATCATGTTGAAGTTTGGTTTTCACTTCAGAAAGACAGGCTTGAAGATTCTTGAATTCTTCTGTATCTGAAAAACTCTCGGCCTGAAATTATCAGAAATATATCTTTGTTGTCATTCGTTTCTACAAATAGATGCAAAAATCAAGTTTTACACTGAGAACAGATGCAGGTGAAATGTTTTCGCTAGCCAACAATATACTAATAGCCGATAAATCGTAAAATATAAATCTTGCCTGTTTGACAGTGTTTTTAAGATGCATCTCAGCAGCAAAGAGTTCACGCCGACTACCCACAGAAGATGAAATTTCCATATACACCTTGCAAAGTTCCAATGAGGCTCGTGCAAACCTTTTAAATCGATCTCTATCCCTCCATAAATCAGACCCCTGTGAAAATAATATAACTGATAATGGAACCAAGCAATAGTCTTGAAGCATGAAGGTAAATAATAATAGAAAATATCATAAGCAGGGATACACAATTAAAAGTATAATTCTGGCACATTACAAGAGAGAAAATGTCATTTTCTAGTATGACTACCCATCTTCTTGCACATGCATAGCCAGTAAAGAACCTCCGATCAAAAGGAGAGTATCACATACAAGTAACTGAAAGGCACCAAATGAATTCCTGATTCTATAACAGAAGTAGACAAGGTGTAGCAGCTTATTTGGTGTCACTGAAGATACCTGATACGATCTAACTTGCTTCAAGAGGGCCTCAGAGCACATAGTAAGATCACCTTTAAGTTTGTGCCACCTTGCATACAGGCCCCAAATATCCGCTCTGCTCACAATTCTAACTATCTGTACCATAAACATATAAAAACTAAAAAGAATTAATACAACAAAATAGCACATGACATCATAAACTTTCTTCTTTGTCAATTAGGTTAATTAAACATAATTAAAACAGCAATAAAGTCTTTAAAGACAAATCCTATAGTGCGCACTAGATAAATGCATTTATAATGGGGCCAACTAAATCCAGACTAGAAGAAGCTATTATATAATGCAACAATGCAATCCACACATAAGAAACGCTCCCCCAGAAGGCAGTATGACTTTCAATCACAATCCCAAGGTAGAAGATGACACTGTCGGAAGGTAGAAGAAAATCAACACTAAAACATAACTAACTTACCTGCTGTAGAACTTTGCCAAGCAACTCTGCCAGCTGCTCATATTCACGTGATTTTGCAGCTTGTAAGTCTGACTTTTTTACAGAATCATCACTGGAATCACCAGGACAAATCTGACTATGAAAACTTTGACCAGTTGAAGAAAGGAAGATGGAATATCCACTTTCGACTTCTAACATAATTCTTCCCAATAATTCAGCATCAATTTCTTTGCAACCAGTTATATTCAAAACCATCTGCATAGCTTCTAGAGCCTGGCCACAAATTAATTTACAATTAGATGTTATCACTCTGCAATTAGTGATAGGCTACAATTGAACTTCTTTGGGTCATATGATTACTGCCTTGAATATATCACCATCCAATGACCATATTTTTAAAAGAATCAGGTTCCAGCAAATCTTTGTTCCATGATTCATTGTGATAATATCAACTGTGAACAGAACAATACAATCCATTGTAACAGTTTATGAAATATCTCCGCATAAAGATTCAGGATCCAAGTTAGTAAAAGTTACCTGTATAACCAGATAACACAAAGGACCAAAACAATTTTTAAGAGGAAAAAAGATGCGAGAACAAGATTCCCAAAAAATGCTAAGACAAACAATGATACAAGTCCTTAATGGAAAAATGACTAAGCCACCTCTAAAAGCTATTTTTAGCTCCAAAATAGATTAATACTGGTGATCTTAGACAACAAGAGTGTCACCAACAATGATAGCCATTCAATCTATTTCACACTAAGTAGTCAAAGTGATTCATCTATTCATGAGAGATTTTATATGGTGAGATCAGTGGCACACAGGCAATTAATGCAAATAAACATGCCGCAACCAAGTGATTCTTAGTTGATTTCACATGGATTGGATGAGTAAGACAGAGAACACAGTCCTAAAAGAGAATATTACAAGCACTCAGGAATGACCTGTCCAATATTAACAGGCTATTTTCCAAGGTTAAAAAACACAAGCAAATATTAGAGTACCTGGCGAACATTGCCTACATCCACAGCAGCATGACTGTATTGTTCCCAGATCTGCCAGCTGTCCCGTCTGTAAACAAAAGAAAAAAGGAACATAAAGGAAGTGAACAAGCGAAACCATGCATATGAAAATTAGAGGTTGAGTAAGAAAAGACATACTTGAACTTCAGTGCTTCCTTGAATGCAATGAAGGCCTCTTCGCTCTTCTTCCTTAGCATATGTCTATTGTCCATAAAATAAGACATGACTTCGAACGTAAATGTCATTTCACAACTAAAAATAAAAGATAAACACATCATCCATAAAAAAAAGAAGACACTCATCATATATTTTCTTCATAGTTTGTTTCACAATTTAGGTCAAAATCCAATCAGCAACAAAAACTGAGCCAGACATATAATACATGGAAGATCTATTTAGTTACATGGAAGAAATAAAAATCCTGCTAACTGTCGATCTGTTTAGTTCAGTTGAGTAAACTACACTCAGGGTCATCAAAAGAATTTAGCTTATAAGATGAACAAAAATGGTATATTCAGGATTCATAAGCAGCAAATAATTGAAGTCAAGATGGCATACAAGCAAGCAATATTGTTCCATGCCTCCCCATTGTCAGGATCAAGTTTAACAGCTCGAGTAAATCCAACAAGTGCCTTGTCAACATCTCTAGCCTGCATTATTAATTTTTAGCAGTAAAGGTCAAGCGCCAAAATATAGTAAAATGATATTCCAAAGCTGACAAAGTCTCCATTTTATGCATGACTCTAAAAGACAACTTGCAATTTGAAGTCATAAATCATAAGCAGTAAGTAGAAGCCTTTATTTTTCTTTCTATTAATGAGCAGAAGTTGATTCCTACAAAACTAAAAGATTAAATCAAATGCTATGGATCATTTGTCAGAGGTCACATATGTCTAATAGCTTGTTAACTTACATTGAGTCACAAGTTATTTGTGTCCAAACTAACTTGCTTTGAGTCATAAGTACAAAAACAACTAACACACAAGCAAAGTCATGCCAAACAGAGTCTACACCTCCATTTGTGTAGATAATAGTGGAACAAATTGACAAGTTGATAAATACAATTCCCCACGTTACCTTCAATGCAGCAGCACCAAGCGCAAACCAGCCATCTTGGTATAAAGAATTTAAAGCCATTGCAGATTCCCTACACCAAAACCAAGAAATACATCAACTCAGAGAAGGCCAACATAAGAAGATGGAGATGTAGCAACAGCAGAAAAGGCAGCCAATTCAGAGAATATACCAGAGGAGTTTAGATTTCTCGTATTCTCCTCTGTTGTATGCATTACGTGCAAGAGACCGCTGGCATGGAAAAAAAAGATTGATCAGAAAAACAAGTGATCAAAACAGTAGAATTTTTATTTCCAAAAACCAAAAATCACCATGGCTCTTGCAGACTTATTACTAGAAACTTCAAGGGCCTTTTCATAGCAGCTATCATCATTGGTGACATCACCCAGTGAGCACCTAAGAACAAGTTCAAACACATCAGAGGATTCCAGCAGAACACAAATGATATAATATATATATTTCTGAGTATGACAAATGTAGTAATCAGTCCAAACAACAACTACTAAGCCCAAGGGGAACAAAATGCTCAAGGACACATTCTTGTCCATCTTCATTAAAGATATACCAAAAATCTGCAAAGATCATGATATACAAATAACTATCCTAAATTTGCAGAACTAAGATTAGCTAGTCTTCATTAAAATAATAGTGTCCACATGTACAATAACCACCTGTTTATTTGTCACAAAACCTAAAACAAGGGGCTAAACTCGGTGAAATGCCACAATTTCAAGGCTGAACTACATCAAATACACCAATAAAATATTTACCAATTCTTGAAATTGCAAGGACCATAACAATGGCAAGGATTTAAGCAAACATCTAGGATTAATCCACCATATAAATGCCGTATATATTATTTTCACTTGCACTTCCATCAGACTAACTAAACCAGCAGCAATTATTTGCAATCCTTGTAAAGGACATACTGAAAATCACCAAGAAAAAAAAATTAATGGCATATGAGAAATAAAAACCAGCCCTCATGCTTTAATTGCTCATATTGCAACCAGATAATAGGCAATATTACAGGGAAACAGAAAAATTGTTGATAAAAAGGGGTGGCCATACCATAATCTCGGGTCCCTGGGAGTTTCAGAAAGCCTTGTCTTGATCAGTTGTACAGCTGCAGCTTTTTTTCCCAATAGTCTGTGTTTTACATAATAACCCGCATGGGACTGGTCAAAAGGTAAAGCATGGGAAGTGCAGAATGATTGTTTAAAACAAAAGATGAAGCTGGTGTATTGCAATGGCTCTGAACAATCATACAGGTAACGATCATCTTACTGGTAACAGTATATCAAATTGTTCCACAACTCTAAATCTTCGAAGGTTTTAATTGCCTCACCGACCAAACCACAACTCACTAAGAGTTCACCATATTCCCTGTATCACGGGAAGTGAAAAAAAATCAAAACTAATGATTCACACATTGTCACATGGTTCCATTCAAAGACAAATAGAATTTTACTTTCTTATGGCAGAAATAGTAGGTATGCTGGCCACATAACAGAAGGGAATCCTTTGGGCTACTCCTGGCAAAGAGTTGTAAAAACAATCAACCTGTAACAATATCAATCAGTACCAGAAAATTTAAGATTCTATGTTGACATCAATCAGTACCAGACATGCAACCTATGTTTGTCAGCCCACTTTGTTATTTGATTGATCACATGCTTAAGCACACTTTTATTAGCAAGCATTTTGGACCTCAGAAATGGCATGAGAAATGAAGTATACAAAAAAAAATGGTATGAATTAATTCTAGATAACAAGCTCCATTTGAAAAGAATAATGTTCACAGAATTTCAGTGTCCAAATCACACATAGGCTATTTAAATTATTAAAACTTTGTGTCATGAGACAGCAGTATTGTAACACCAGAATGAAAAGAAAAAATTTAAGCTTAAATTAAGTATTTCAAAATATATTCAATCATTCCAGAATATGAAAAAAAATTCACTGATATTTTGGGGAAAAAATAGTAACATAGTGTTTTCCATTTATTATTTCGTTAATTTTTGTATTCTTTTGAATCAACACAAACCATGATCCTATTTTGCAACATATTTTTCTATATTTTATTAAGCTGTTAGACAAAGAGAGGATGAGGAAAAAAGGAAAGAACACTTCACCTCTGCAAAGACTTAATTGTAAAAAAAGGTAGAAAAAACAGGATACCTCCTCAAAGAGAAAAAAAAACTATTGAAGGTAAAGTTGAGGGAGAAAGAGAGCAAACACAAAGTTGATCTGCAACACTTCAAAGGCGGTATAAATGATAAATCAAAGAATGGATGTTGAAAGAAGAGAATGGACCATACAGCATGAAAGAATGACATTTTACAAAGACCATAAAATGATTCTAATCAATATGCACCACATACCAATTTTTCCATCATTCCTAAAGCACGCTCCTTTGTGCGACTACGAGATGATTCCCACCGGATGCGCAAGAGGTCACAGAAACACCGTAACTAAAAGAAAGAAAATAAGTGCATAAAATTTTATAGTAAAAGAACTGTCATGCATTTTCAGAAGCAACCATTGCACCAAGCAACCACTAACTAAGGAAAACCCCATTGTTTTTACTTACAACAAAAAATGACGATGGTTGGGAATCAATACTTTCTATGAATGGAGCCATATCCCACCCTGAAAAAGTAAACAAACAAAAAAGAATATATTAAACAACTTAATTCCTACAATTTGTATTCACAAGGAAATGAAACAAAAATGACAGTTAAGAATGCATTGGAATCTTATGCTACAATAGATCACAGAGAGTATACAATGGATAACACCATAAAACACCAAACATCAATATGAAAAGAGTAAGATCCCTAGAACCTTCAGAGACTTTAAAAATAAGACTTCATTTTGCTGTGCTTTGCAAGAAAATTAGGAACAGGATAGGCAGCATAGAATCACTTGACAGGCACAATGATGCCAGCAAACCATGGAGTATATTGTGGTAACTAATTGAAGTTTCAAAACAGTTCATGTCCTTCTGATATTCAAGCACTCAAAGCATATTTGGAAACTTAATACACCACTTCAACGATGGCACAACCTCACCCCAACAGACTTTTAACCTCCTTATTTTTTCCATTTCATGGTTAGAAGAAACTCTCCAAGACAATACAAAAGGAAAAGAAATTAAAAATAAGATAAATTGAGAAGTAAAAACTTTATTAACCTGCACTGAAGGAGACAAAATAAATTCAAGAGTAAGTCATTTTATCTCATAATTTTAGGTGTTGTCCACAAAACAGTAAAAGAATTATGCACAGAAAGTTCACTTAAAGTACAGATAATGTTTGGTTAACTAACTTTGAAGTTCATCTTGTCGACTGCTGATTTCAATCAAAAGGCACTGTGCCAGAATCACAGCCTGTTGGATTGCCTCCAAAGGACGTGCAACATCAGGGCCACCATTTTGATTGATTTGTGCGCAAATCCTACCTTCATTACCATTCTGCAACAAAACTGGTGCCATAAGTATGTCGGAGACTTCAGGTGTCCCATGCTCATGCAGCTTCCTATTATCTTCTGCAACTGTAGAATCATGCATTTGGGAACCAGGGGTTATAGAGGTACTTGTAACACCAGAGCACGGTGAGCTTCTCTCCACAACAAGTACCCTTTGTGCCTTTGGTTCAACCTAGATTCAGGAATGAAATGTTTAACACAAAAAGGATTGCAGAGAATAAAAAAAAAAACAGAATATGTTGTTATATTACCTGATGCATAGTTCTAAAACCAAGACTCCCAGAAACATGAAGCCGAAGACCAGCAGAAGCCTCAGCTGATTCAAAATACTTCCTGACACCACAAAAATGTTACAGCAGAAAGAAACTGAAGGCAGGGTACCTGCTACACTTGATAAATATAAAATAAAAGCAAGGATAAAACCAACAGTGCTTTCTGCTTATGCAAACACAACTTCAAGAACTAACTGATTTTCTATAATTGATATAACAGCTTTTTTTCTAAAAGAGACAGTAAAAAATTTCTTGAGCTTTCAAAGATTTCAACTTGATCATTCAGGAAATTCATATATCTCTGAATAAACCAATATAATTACTCTTCAAACTTTTATAATTATGTCCCCTGAGATATTAATAAACCAACATATATCTCTAAATAGAGAGAAGAAAGGTGAACAACTTAGAGCTGTAGAAGTTTTATTTCATATCCATATACTTGGTATAAGCATTTAAATACCTGCATGAATCAACACGCCCATATGTTTGTTCCATAATTCCTGCTTCTAAATGGACCATCGATACAATGACACGAGCATCTGCATCTTGCAACCCAGTACCCCAATAACTCATAACTTGTTCAAAACTGCCAAAGGAATGCTGAGTTTCGGCCATTGTCACTTGCAATAGATCAAACAAAGAAGAAGACAACTCATCCAAAGTTCTTTGTTCAATAAGTAAGAGCCTAGCCAGCCACCATGAAATGCTTCTGATGCCATAGTGTGGAGAGACGCTTCCTTCAAATAACAAATCTTTTGTCCTCATGACCAACATTTTAGCAAAAACTATATACTACAGAGAAAGAAAGAAAAGTGATGGTGTAAACAAAAGTGATAGCGTAAACCATTTCAGCCACCTGAAACTTAGCGTGAATTAAGTAAACACTAGACAACAGTCTTAAGAAACTCTTTCTATCGTAAAATGCGAACCATTAAGCCAAAACCACAGTTTCTAAAAATTGTTTTCTTCACGGACTGTAAACGCATGAAATTATAATTGATTAACATCTTTGGAAATAGCATATTAAAATTAGCACCTGAAGATTTGAAAATTTCCCAAGTAAATCAGAACCATCAGACATGAGCTGATTGCGCGCCCACTCCTCCCACTCCCCGAATTCCATACCTTCAGCGACGCCAAATAGGACAGGACATTTTGGCAACTCATTAACCGTAGGCCTAGATATTGAACAGCAAACAAAATTTAACATCAATAACCAAGACAATACGATTGACCAATAAAAATTTATTTAAAGATAATATAAAAACAACAGACCCGACAATATTGTACTGAATGAAACCGAAAAAGGCGGCAACCGCAAGGCACAAAACAATAATCACTCTACAAGCTCTCTCTTCCTCGTCATTACTTCCGTTATCTATAAACTGCTCCACGTTGACAAGTAACTCGGAGTACACTCGGTCCGATGGTAACTCGGTGGTAAACTCACGGAATACCAGTTTGGCCGCGTCAGATGACAGTGCTTGAAGATAGTTTCCGGTTTCTACGAAGTTCAGTAGGTCATTGATGTGAGAATGAAGATTGTGAGAGTTGGATTGCGGAAGCGGCTGTGAACCGATCAGCGGAGCAGAAAAGCTGCACCGGAGGAGACGCAGCTCGTAACCGCGGATGATATCCTGGTCCAGACGGTGTTTGGTTTCGGCCATGGATTACTTAGGCAAGGATTTCTCAGTGTGTCTCTAGGGTTTTAGGAAAAACGGTTTTAGTATTTTTACCGTTTCAGTGTTTAGGGAACCGTTGTATAGAGGCTCCGCCTTGAGAAAAGAAAAAACAAGAGGGAGATTTAGGTATAGTTCTAGGTGGACTGGGCTCTCGAATTTCAAAGATTTTGAGCCTATAACTGGGCCTAGTATCCATTCGGTAGGTGCTGTTGTGTTTAGCCCGTAACCTGGGTAGTCCGTGTTCGTTTTTACCATAACGAAGGCATTACAAAGTGGAGAGAGAATATTTTTAAAAAATTTTAAAATTATTTTTTATTATTTTTAAATAATAAACAAATTATTATAAAAATATTTTGAGGTTATAATTTTCAAATTACAATCTCTGAAAAATACCCATGAAGGTATTACTTTATTGTCCTTTGGCAAGAGTAATAAAAAATATATCAGTTGATTATTAGCATATTAAAATTAGCACCTGAAGATTTGAAAATTTCCCAAGTAAATCAGAACCATCAGACATGAGCTGATTGCGCGCCCACTCCTCCCACTCCCCGAATTCCATACCTTCAGCGACGCCAAATAGGACAGGACATTTTGGCAACTCATTAACCGTAGGCCTAGATATTGAACAGCAAACAAAATTTAACATCAATAACCAAGACAATACGATTGACCAATAAAAATTTATTTAAAGATAATATAAAAACAACAGACCCGACAATATTGTACTGAATGAAACCGAAAAAGGCGGCAACCGCAAGGCACAAAACAATAATCACTCTACAAGCTCTCTCTTCCTCGTCATTACTTCCGTTATCTATAAACTGCTCCACGTTGACAAGTAACTCGGAGTACACTCGGTCCGATGGTAACTCGGTGGTAAACTCACGGAATACCAGTTTGGCCGCGTCAGATGACAGTGCTTGAAGATAGTTTCCGGTTTCTACGAAGTTCAGTAGGTCATTGATGTGAGAATGAAGATTGTGAGAGTTGGATTGCGGAAGCGGCTGTGAACCGATCAGCGGAGCAGAAAAGCTGCACCGGAGGAGACGCAGCTCGTAACCGCGGATGATATCCTGGTCCAGACGGTGTTTGGTTTCGGCCATGGATTACTTAGGCAAGGATTTCTCAGTGTGTCTCTAGGGTTTTAGGAAAAACGGTTTTAGTATTTTTACCGTTTCAGTGTTTAGGGAACCGTTGTATAGAGGCTCCGCCTTGAGAAAAGAAAAAACAAGAGGGAGATTTAGGTATAGTTCTAGGTGGACTGGGCTCTCGAATTTCAAAGATTTTGAGCTTATAACTGGGCCTAGTATCCATTCGGTAGGTGCTGTTGTGTTTAGCCCGTAACCTGGGTAGTCCGTGTTCGTTTTTACCATAACGAAGGCATTACAAAGTGGAGAGAGAATATTTTTAAAATTTTTAAAATTATTTTTTATTATTTTTAAATAATAAACAAATTATTATAAAAATATTTTGAGGTTATAATTTTCAAATTACAATCTCTGAAAAATACCCATGAAGGTATTACTTTATTGTCCTTTGGCAAGAGTAATAAAAAATATATCAGTTGATTATTAGCATATTAAAATTAGCACCTGAAGATTTGAAAACTTCCCAAGTAAATCAGAACCATCAGACATGAGCTGATTGCGCGCCCACTCCTCCCACTCCCCGAATTCCATACCTTCAGCGACGCCAAATAGGACAGGACATTTTGGCAACTCATTAACCGTAGGCCTAGATATTGAACAGCAAACAAAATTTAACATCAATAACCAAGACAATACGATTGACCAATAAAAATTTATTTAAAGATAATATAAAAACAACAGACCCGACAATATTGTACTGAATGAAACCGAAAAAGGCGGCAACCGCAAGGCACAAAACAATAATCACTCTACAAGCTCTCTCTTCCTCGTCATTACTTCCGTTATCTATAAACTGCTCCACGTTGACAAGTAACTCGGAGTACACTCGGTCCGATGGTAACTCGGTGGTAAACTCACGGAATACCAGTTTGGCCGCGTCAGATGACAGTGCTTGAAGATAGTTTCCGGTTTCTACGAAGTTCAGTAGGTCATTGATGTGAGAATGAAGATTGTGAGAGTTGGATTGCGGAAGCGGCTGTGAACCGATCAGCGGAGCAGAAAAGCTGCACCGGAGGAGACGCAGCTCGTAACCGCGGATGATATCCTGGTCCAGACGGTGTTTGGTTTCGGCCATGGATTACTTAGGCAAGGATTTCTCAGTGTGTCTCTAGGGTTTTAGGAAAAACGGTTTTAGTATTTTTACCGTTTCAGTGTTTAGGGAACCGTTGTATAGAGGCTCCGCCTTGAGAAAAGAAAAAACAAGAGGGAGATTTAGGTATAGTTCTAGGTGGACTGGGCTCTCGAATTTCAAAGATTTTGAGCCTATAACTGGGCCTAGTATCCATTCGGTAGGTGCTGTTGTGTTTAGCCCGTAACCTGGGTAGTCCGTGTTCGTTTTTACCATAACGAAGGCATTACAAAGTGGAGAGAGAATATTTTTAAAAAATTTTAAAATTATTTTTTATTATTTTTAAATAATAAACAAATTATTATAAAAATATTTTGAGGTTATAATTTTCAAATTACAATCTCTGAAAAATACCCATGAAGGTATTACTTTATTGTCCTTTGGCAAGAGTAATAAAAAATATATCAGTTGATTATTAGATTAATCTCATTTTGTTTATGACTGAATTATTCTAGATATAATCCGGAATTATAAAGTATTTAACTTTTTAAGTGAGATCACTCCCAGTAATTTTTTTTTTTCTTGTTAAGCCATAAATACTTACACTTGGCTAGAATAAAGCAAACACATAATAGCAATGCCCTTTTATTCGTTCACGGAAACTAAGAATTAAATGGGAAAAGTATATGGAGGGGATACAATAAAGCGACGAGGCAAAAGGACAGGCTACCAGAAATCGAACCCACCAAGGAGCTGCTCCAAGATACAGAAGAGACATGAGAATAGGATCATATGATTCTTCTGCAGTTTACGTGCAGACACGGAGGCATACAGTTGAGGGCGAACCCGCATTGTTATTGCATTGTCTCCTAATGGTTGTCAGCAAGGCAAATGTGATGTCTTGTAGCCATCTTCCACAAGCATGTGGACATGAAAGTTAGAAACCTTTCAAGGCAATATCATAATTAGAGGCTTGTCAAGTGCATTCCTCCTTGCTCATTCACCCACTCCATGGGTGGCCTTCAGGGAGTGACAAGTATTGCCTTTCAAGTGACCCACATGTCGCAAAGATGTCTCATCCCCCCAAGCTCCACCCACCCAATGTTTGAGAGACTCCACCTGTGTTCTTTGCAAGAAACCATATATATGGTCCAGGAAATATTCCTAGTCCAAAAATTTGCGTTCATCCCCGACCTAATGGCAAACCTGTAGGATCGAGTGATAGAATAGTTTCAGCTTCGTCATTTCCAAGTGCACCCATCCCTCTTCCTTACCATCTTGTTATTACTGTTCAATGACTAATCTTATTATCATCCAAATGATCCAGAGAAGAACAATGAGATCTGTTACCGTGGACAGGTCGAAAGGGTTGTCTCTGCTTATAGCATGCTCTGATAACAAGCCATGTCACAGGAAGGAGAGGTCTTACCTTTTTAGAACCATCTTACATCCATGTGCGCCCCTAATTAGGCGTGAACCTGTGGCAATAAATTCCAAATACAACGATCCATATATATTTCTTTCCTTTTTATAAGCCACAACATTGAAAAATTTAATAATTAACCTAGAAGTCAACTAATTCAGATGTAATTCGTGCAATTGGATAAGATATAAAATAACATACTAGATTAATTTATTTAATTATAAAAATTGCACATCGTCCGAATGTCGAAGCGGTCATTGTCAATTTAATTTTAACCTATATATATGGCAGTGATATACTGATACCACCTTTATGAAATGGATTTTAATCATGAACGGTATAGAAAGTTAGAAAACAAAAGATGCACAAAAAACAACAAAAAAGGGAAGCAATTAAAGAGGACCGTGCAATGGATATGAATCACTGATTGAGTGGGTTTAGGTATTGCCATCCATGTGCTCCTGAAACACCAATAATTTAGATAAGGCCGAGGGACATCGAAGATGGTCATCAAAGATCAAGGATCGATATTAATTAATGTTAAATGTCCAAATCAAATCCATAGTTTATCATTTTCCATTTTAGGCCAAACCTCCCCACTTGGTTAGGCCAATATGCTGTCCTCGAAACAAGAAGTTTCATAAACTTCTCAATAAATCATACATACAATATGATTTGGAAGGACCTCTTTTTGTATGATTTTGCTTTAGCAAACCAAAACACAAAAAAGCCCTAATGGATTACAACTACTTGAAAATAAAAAAAAAAAGTCCCTAATAATATATTATTATGTTAGAACCTGTAAATAAAATGAACTAAAACAACAATAACATAAACAGTATTAGATCTTCTATTATATCGAATATTTTTCAAATATGTATATTCATGATTGAAGATTTTAAAATTTTGTAGACTAAATACCTAAAATATTAATATTAACCATAAAAGAAGGATTATACAATAAATGAATAATACATACAAACTAAAAAAGGAGAACTAAATATCTCTCTATAAATGTACAATGACTTCGTTTTTATAAAGATGTTAAAAAAGGATTACAAAACAAGAGAAATAACGGCTATAAAAAAATCATAACCATTATAATAATGAACTTTTCTAGTTACATTATTCCCACTGGTATATGGCTTAATATATTCTAGCAATCTCGCTTGGATGGTCCGAAATGATAAGGCCTTACTTATCTATGCTTGTATATGCTAAATAATTGTCTGAATTTTGTGACAAGATCAAGTGACTGTGATGTCTGTGGATTATGGTATTGGATTCTTGTCACAGCACGAAGAACCCGGACTATATATGTTCCGCATAAAAAAATAAGATGACAAAATCACTGCGTGAGCAAAAAGGTTTGATGCTTGGCTTGGACTACAAGACAATAAGCTTTGATTAATCACAAAGAAGGTGGATAATTATTTATTCAAATTAATTAAATTTCAAGTGTTGATTTGAGTGATGATATATTCTCTAAGAATAGTGATTATTACCAAACAAAAACAAGAAATGTGAATAATCCTGAATATTGATAATTGGAAATTTTATGTAAAAGATATATTTTATTATTTTAAATTAATTCATCATCAAATTAATTTCGAAAGAATTTGGTTGAATAATAAAATTCATTAAAAATCAGTAACACCGACTAACTGGGTGGATAATACCATTCAGTCTATCATATCTTTCATACTAATTGAAAGGGATTGCTCTGCCTCATTCATCTCCTCTCCCTCCTCGTAGGCTCACGTTTCCAAAATTATGAGAAAAATCCATACCCCCATCAATTACTACTAATGTAAGCATCAACCGTACAGTTTGGTTCAATAATTATCAAGCCTGTTACGCTACATTTCTCAATTTTTGGACCAAGGGGTAGCCTCCCTACCATCGTTCCTACAATGTTAGCCCGCAATCTCAATTATAGAAATAGATAACGAAATATACACACCAAGTACCTAGGGGGTGTCATCCATTATGTTCTTGGTGAATGTCACATGTGGCTGTAGGCTATAGTATCAAACTACTCACCCACTCATATACTATCATGCCTTCACGAGCAGGGTCCTACCTCGTTAAAGGGAGGAAGAAATTCCACTCCTGCTATCTTTACATGCTTCAGACATAAAAGGTGGGTTTGACTTTTCATGTTCTTCAATCTTATTTGCAAGTAGAACAATTGAGAGATTGGGAAAATGCGCGATCTAAACTAAACCCAAAATAAAGTCCAAAGGGTCCCTTCAAATTTCTCTGCTTAAAAGGGTTCTTGGCCTCCATAGTCAAAACTAGTCTCCTACCTTTTTGGTGTGCTTCTTTGTTAAACCGGTTGTTATTATTATTACGATGATATATATTGAGCTTGGTTTGGTTTGCCCTGACATGACCCAGAAAGCTACATATGTCTGTGCTGCCGTCTTTTTTGAAAAAGGAATGACCAGAAGCATGTGCATTGTTGCTAATGTTTTGGAAGAAGCAACAAGAAAATAATTAGAACAATGGGTCATTTTGTCAGGTTTTTAACATTGCATCGCGTGATGCAGCCCGGAACCCACTGGCTCAGGGCTCCAAGCCAGAAAAGTACCACCATGTAGCTAGGAAATATATTAATCAGTTTCAGAGTTTTGTTTCCTTCTACTTCTTTGTACGATACTCATTTCGAGGTTACTACAAGGTCGTTGATCAGATTTGCTGCGTTAAATATTAGATTCCACTGCCAGATCTCATAACCCTGATAAAAATCTAACAGGAATTTCCAACTCTTTGTGGTTTGGTAGCATATATCCTGTATCTCATTCTATGTCAATGACTCTGTTCTTTAGTTTCCAAATGTTTATGAGAGATATGGAGTACTCGTGCTTGCTCCAGTTTAAGCAGGAAGGGTTTGTTCTTTGAACTAGCTTGTCAACATGCCCTATTCCTAGACTGTTTTCATCAAATATAGCCTTTAATATTGAATGGTCCTACATAGGTGTCAGAGTTTCAGAGCGCAGCAGACTTCTAGCACCTTACTTCTGAAGTGATAGGAAACTCCATACAAATACAGCGAACCACTCTCCCTGCAATCTCCTCTGGCGAACAAGTTGACATTGTTAGCAAATCCCCGATCTTTCCTACTTGGGTTGTCCCGGCCTTAAAAATTGATGCCTACCATATCACCAACATTTTTTGGAGTATCCCTCTCCAGTGTCCTTTGTGGATAGTGGATACAGCACAGGTCCTTTGTGCTGCTTATCATTCTGTCCCGGGGCTTTCCTTTCTTTGCCCCCTCGCTGTAATGTGCAGATAAAATGTTATCCTTTGCTACTATTTCCATGGTAAAAACAGGAAAGGAGAATACCCCTGACGGTCCTCCATCTTAAATGTTTGAAATCTCGTGGTGCAATTTTATTGCCGAAATTACTCTGCTTTAATTGACACAGGATTTTGCTGCTGCAATTATGCTTCGACCTTCAATGGCCATATGGGAACAACTCAACCCGATCCACCATGTTGTCATTTCCATTTTCACGCGATTCCTTTTCCTCAATCATTATTGCGAACGCAAGAATACAAAAGGAAAAAAGGAAATTAGGTGACTGAAAGCACCACGAGGTAAATTTAGTATAAAAGAATATATAAGAATGTGGCAGGAAGAAAATAAATCAAAAGCCAGGAACTGCATGTATTACGGTGTACACGTGCACATGGGGGTTTGGCACTTATATTAGAATCCCGTCTCCTCCTGTCTAGTTCACTTGCTCTCTCCTCTGTGCACGACGTACAAAGGGAACGAAAACGGAAAAAGGAAGAAAAGGACTGACTAGAAAGAGAGAAAGAAAGCAAGAGAGAGAGAGGGAGAGCTCAGAAATTAAAAAGGACAGAAAAGCTCAGTATTAGGGGGAAGACATCTTTGTTATCTGTCCCTATTTTCCCTTGAATTGTTGCATACAGAGAGCGTAAGTACCGGTTCTGTCTGTGGAGAGCAGAGAGCTGTTGTTTTAGTTTAGTTAAGTTCTCAGTTTTTGAACTTCACTTTTATGTATATTCAGCCCAGTTTCCTGGGTACCAACCGCCCTTTTTTCTTTATTTTTCCCTGCTTTTGTGAGTCTTTCTCTTTCCGTGTGATCGTGTGAGAGTGAGGACTCGGGTTGTCTCTCCTTTGCATGAAAACCTCTGCGAAACATGGGTGAAGAATCGTTGTCAACAGCCTCCTTTGACAGAAATGTGGAACAGGTCTCTTTCATTGCTTTGAAGCACAATGTGTGTTTTGTTTGTCAGGGGCTTTTTCTTTACCTGCAAAAGTTCTCTCAAAGAGAATATCAATGTTTTGACACAGAATTATGGATAGTAACTTAGAACTTTATGAAGCTATGAATTGTGTTTTTATACTGGAGTCGTTCGTTAATTGTTTTTAGTTTGTGCTTCTGTTTTTGTCAATTTGTACTGATGGATTTGTGGCATTATAAGCTAAGTAGTCTGATTGTTGTGTTCGTGTTTTGTTTTCTAGACTCCTCTGTGTTGATGTGGGATTAGTCATAGAATTTAACCCCTTACAATCTCACATTTCTATATCTAAATATCCCTTTGATGGAATATTTTCAGTACCAAATGCCTTGTGTGACTAACAAAGTATATTTATCTTATAATGTTAATATTGGGCAATCTTTCTTCTTTTGTTCTGCATTTGACTGCGAGCTTCTGTTTCCTTCTGGATTTTCCGGAGACTGTTAAAGATTTCTATATAATTACCCACAGGCAATTTTGGCCATGAAGAAAGGTGCGCATCTCTTGAAGTGTGGAAGAAGAGGGAAGCCCAAAGTCTGTCCTTTCAGGCTTTCCTCGGTGCGTAAATCTTGCTTCTAACTCAAACTTGGTATTTGTTCATTGCTGATGATGTTCGGGTGAACTGGTGTGGGCAGCCAGTACTTCCCCAAATGCCACATCTCACCAACGCATTCTTTTCACTGTATAAACCCTTTGAAGAATGCATAGCCCGAAGCAGTCTTTTCTTTTTGTAGATTTTGAAACAGAGAGTGCAGTTATGAAGTTCTTTTTTAACAGATAATTTCTCTCTGAGGAGTTGTGATCGAGTAAGAAAAGCTCTAACTTGAATTTGGATTTCAGGATGCAAAATATCTGGTCTGGTACTCTGGTCAGAAGGAAAAACAATTAATGTTGAACTCTGTCACCAAGATCATTTTTGGTCAGAGAACTGTACGTAATCCAGTATACTTTCTAATACAAGTCTTGACAACTTGACATTTTTGCAGTTGATAGCTTTACTCTTTTTATAAACGTTGCTTTCTTGTTGCAGGAGAATTTCGAGAGACAACTTCTACTGGATAAGAAGCAACAATCATTTTCACTTGTCTGTGCAAATGGCCACTCCTTAGATCTGGTATATGAATTTAAGGTTACCCATGCATCTGTGATGTTTTCATACTAAGTGTAATCCGTTCTCTGATAATAATTATGTCTTCAATACTGTTTATACCCAATATCTTTCACATAGATATGCAAGGACAAGGCACAGGCTGATTCTTGGTTTATAGGCTTAAGGGCCGTGATATCCAGGTGTCACCATTCAATGCCTTCAGGTGGTCTGAGGAGTCACAGAGCGGCTCAAAGTTGTGTTAATAGTCCCGCCGGATTTATGAGAAGAAAGCATCATTTAGGAATTCTGGATGATGGCATTGATTTTACACAGGTTTTTAAACACTACACTTTTAGCAATCTCTTATAAACATTATGTTTATTTCAAATTATTTCCATAATTTCGATTCAGGCAAAGTTTGCTTGTGCATGGAGCGTGGATTGATTTGGAATATTAGTCTTGGAAGTGTAGCTGAAGACATATTTCCATTGCAGCCATCTGATATCTCCTTTTTTTGTTTACCTTTGGAATTGAAGGTGCACAGTGCTTGTGGAACACCCAGTAAATCACTTTCAGAGCGGTGCTTTTCTGATGGTTTGTCTAGTTCTTCTGATAGCTTTTGTTTTTCGGAGTCAAGTGTTCCACCTATGCGGAATGGGGTGGATTTCTTAGTTCCAAATGCTCCACATGGATCTTACTATGATTGTAAACCTTCTCATCAATTTGTTTCTTCACAATTGGAGAAAAATGATATCCTGAAGGATGTTATGATATGGGGGGAGGGAGTTGGAGGGGGAAGTGTAGGTTCTGTGATCCATAGGTTAGGAAATCAGAACGAGAAACAAATTGATGCTTTATTACCCAAACTTCTCGAATCCTCTGGGATGCTAGATGTGAGAAACATATCCATAGGAGAAAAGCATGCAGCTTTAGTCACCAAACAAGGGGAAGTTTTCTGCTGGGGTGAGGGGAGTGCAGGAAAACTTGGGCACAAAGTTAACATGGATGTTAGGCAGCCAAAACTTGTTGAATCCCTAGACGGTGTCATTGTAAAATCTGTTGCTTGTGGTGCATACAAGACCTGTGCTTTGACACATTCTGGTGAACTCTATGTTTGGGGTGATAATACATGTGATGTTAATTTGGTTGATGAGGGCAAAACCAGAATCCACTGGTCACCAAGTAAAATCTCTGGTCCTTTGGCTGGTACCAATATCTTGAATGTTGCTTGTGGGGAGTGGCATGCGGCAATTGTGTCCTCTTGCGGTCAGTTATTTACATATGGAGATGGTACTTTTGGAGTTCTTGGCCATGGAAACCTTCAAAGCTTTTCCCAACCCAAAGAAGTTGAATCTCTTAAAGGTTTATGTGTAAAATCAGTTGCCTGTGGCTCTTGGCATACTGCAGCCATTGTTGATGTTATTGTTGATCGCTTCAAGTCTAAGACGGCTGGTGGTAAGTTATTTACCTGGGGAGATGGTGATAAAGGGAGGCTTGGACATCCTGATCTTGAAAAGAAGCTTCTTCCTACTTGTGTTTCACAACTAGTGGATTATGACTTTGTTCAGGTTTCTTGTGGAAGGATGCTGACTGTTGCACTTACCAATACGGGTAAGGTGTTTACAATGGGAAGCTTTGTTCATGGGCAGCTAGGGAATCCTCAGGCCAAAGATAAATCAATAGCAATGGTTGAAGGGAAGCTTAAAGATGAGTTTGTTAAGGAAATATCATCTGGTTCATATCATGTTGCTGGCTTGACCTCACAGGGAAATGTTTACACATGGGGGAAGGGTAGCAATGGACAACTTGGTTTAGGCAGCACAGAGGATAGAAATGCTCCAACTTTAGTTGAGCTTTTGAGGGACAGGAAGGTTGAAAGTATAGAATGTGGATCAAATTTAACTGCTGTAATCTGTCTGCACAAAACTATCTCTGCCAGTGATCAATCAGCTTGTAGTGGTTGCGGAATGACTTTCGGGTTTACTAGGAAGAAGCATAACTGTTACAACTGCGGTCTCCTGTTCTGCCAGGCATGTAGTGGCAAGAAGGTCATAAACGCATCTTTGGCACCCAAAAAAAGCAAGCCTTCTCGAGTCTGTGATCCATGTTTTCTTCATCTGCAGATGACTGCTCATTCAGGTAGGACATTGAAGGGAGAAAATCATTTAGCAATCCAGTTGTCCCCAAAGAATTTATTGTCTGAGGAGAAAGAGGAAAGTGGGGAAGCAAGCTATGCTGGGGGTCACCTACAGTCTACGAGACAGTTATACGGAATGGAAAGCCAAAATGGAGAGAACAGCTCAGTGAAAACCCAAGTTCAAAATCAGCACCAAGTAGACACTTCCTCTTCCTGCTCAGCAGGATTGCCAAAATGGGGTCAAGTCCCCTCCCCTGCTATGTTTCAATCATGCTATAGCAAGACTGCTCTTCATCAACTGGACTTGTATTCTGCTGTTTCCAGTTCATTTGATATCAATGGAGAAATATCCGAGTCGAACAAGACATTGGTCGAAGAAGTGCAGAGACTAAGAGAGGAGGTAATTGCTTATTGTGGTCTAACTTTGAAATTTATTTCTATCATTCTTGATGTTGTCTTCTGCAACCATCACTGTCACCTCAGCAGACATACAATCACAAAATAATGAAAGATTCTCATTACAATAACTTGTTTTGGCATCATTGATAATGATATAAAGCAGTTATTTTAGCTGTGAACACATGTTCCTCTTGTTTAATCCTTGTTGATGTCCTGGCAGTAGATAGTTTGGCAATCATATAAATCTTGATATGTCTGTGCTTAATCTTGCCTCATGTTTCCTGCTAACCTAGTCCTCTTTGTTCATTGAGTTTTACTTCTTGTTTCTGCTAGAGGAATAGTCATTGCTTTTGATATCCATCCTTCTCATCAGACTCTTATGCTTTTGTTAGGCAAGGAGACTGGAATTACAATGTCAAACCCAAAGCCAGAAGATTCAAGAATACCAACAAACTACAGAGAAAGCATGGGCACTGGCTAGGGATGAAGCAGCACAGCGGAAAGCAGCAAACGAAATTGTGAAAGCTCTGGTGTTGAGGGTAAAAACCTTTCTCTTTCTCTTCTGGTGTGCTTAAAATCTTAAGCTATCTGATTGAATCATACTGGTGCAGATCCGTGCAATGTCCGAGAAACTCTCTGCCGCAAGAGATGGTAAAGACAGAGCCGAGGCCAATCTGCTGAAGCATAAACCTGGAAGTGCCGAAAGCCCTGGTTTTGTGGGTGGGCATACCCTTTGTGCTTCAGATTATTTGCTTCCTGAAATTAATGTACCAAAGGACAGGGAACAAGACAGCTTATCTAACTCCCCTATAGTGTTCTCGAGTACGTTAAAGTCATTGAACGCTGAAGGCTTGAGTCATGACAACTGCAGATTAGTGGATAATGCTCATGATCAGTCAAGCGCAGATTCTCGGTACAATGGAAATAAAGTTACAAGGCCTGAATGGATTGAACAGTACGAACCTGGTGTATACATAACGTTTGCAGCTTTGCCAGGCGGGGAAAAGGGTATAAAGCGAGTCAGATTCAGGTAATATTTGGCAGAAACCTATTCAGGATTCTAACATCTATATCGAAACTTTCACCAGGATTCTTTTCATATTGTTTCTGTCTTCAAGTTCATCTTTAATCAGAATCTGCTTCCAACAAGAAATCTTTTGTCTTTAAATTTAACTGTTTGGCAGCCGGAAACGGTTTGTGGAGAAAGAAGCAGAGCGATGGTGGGAGGAGAATCAAGTTATAGTATACAGAAAATATGGCGTTGAAGGATACGGTCACGCGAACCAAAATCAGAAAAAGAGATAGCTTCTTTTAGGCGGTCTGCAAAATCGGTTATTACGTAGAGAAGAGCTTGAGACCGAGGGTTTCTGAAGATCTTTTGTGCAAGTCTTTTCATTTTGACGACGAATTCTAAGAAGAAAGGCGTAGGCCAGCCCAAATCAATCCATTTGCAAACTGAGTTAGATGATCCGAAACGAAGTTTCCCAGCATAGCAGAATCCTTCATATGCTCGAAACTTCATGTTCGTTGATGGATAGAATGTAAATTTCAGTACACTAACGTAAACTTTATGATTCATCTTCAGGGATTGTAGATTTATATACGCTAGACGTTGCTCATTTCTTTCCTCTATGTCTTAAGGAAATGACATCCAAAGCAAAAGTTGAAGCTTATCCATCTGCTAACAGAGTCCAAAAAAGGTCTTACTTAAAAAAGCAGAGTCCAAAAGGTGCCAGGACTTATGTTACAAGATAGAAACTCAGAACAACATAACCAGAGGATCCATGCATTGATTACTTGGTTTCGGGCCATAGATTACAGGAAAACTAAGCTAAGCCAAACCGTATATATAGTTTTGTCGTGTAATGGGATTGGGCTACGTCTCGGTCGATAAGCATGCGGGGGCTAGTTTTTTGTGCCAACCTCTAATTCAGTGGACAGATAAACGAGAAGGCATGAAAGGAAAAGATGAGAGATGGTGCAATCTGCATCGAGCTTTGTTCATTGTATGCTTTTCACCTCCCAGCACTCCATCCAGTACAGCCACTATGAGTGACTTGTAGCTTTTCAAGACTCCTCATCTTCCCTTTTTCTCGACCTGCTCCTTGATTTTTATAGGACGGCTTCTCTCGCTGTCTCTTTGTTTTTCTTTCTTTACACACTTTATTTGATTGCCCTGCTAAGTTGCGGATTGAAGTCTTCACATTGCAGGAGAGCATTCTCTTTTCTGGCTGCATCTTAATTACCAAGTAGCCATTAAAAGTCTTACTTATTGAGGGAGGGGATGGGACCCAACACAGCGTACGATGAGTTAGAAAGCGGTCTCACTTGTTTCCAAGATGCCAATATATTTTATCTGGTTGCATCTTAATCACACTATTTTCTGGCTGCATCTTAATCACACTATTTTCTGGCTGCTTCTTTTAGCGACCCTTGCGTTGGCTTTGCATTTAAGTTTCTTCATCGTCCCTGTAAGGGGGTCTGTTTGTGTTTTATAAAATCTGTTTGTTGGGTTTTGGACAGTTGATCATCTCAAGCTAGAAAAGTGAAACAATGAACTGGGACACACGTCAGAAGGAGCAAATTGCGGGTAGAGGATTTATAGATTTGGTGCTTTCTTGGTCTGCCAATGAACTGCTCAATGAACATCTTTACAGAGGACAGGTATATATATAATTGCAGTTTTCTTACATATATAGTCATGAATGTTGGTAGCAATGATCTGTGTTTTCTTTTGTGGAACTAGTAAATGATAAACTAATGCTGCTTTTTTACCCCTTGATATGCTTGGTGGGGATTCCATAATCGTATGAAATCCATTTGAAAGTATTGACCATACTATTATACATGTACAAAGATGCTTGATTATGCGTACTTTTTTTTAACTTGAAAACAATTCATTCCAGAAGTGTTAATACCTCTATATTAAAGTTTTACTACTTTCGGAGTTGTATTATGGATCTATAAATTTATCTGTGAACAGATTACAAAGATTCCAGAGAAATTTGAATCAACTGGGCATTACATGAAGGCATTCATCCCTTCGCTTCTTGAGGAAACACGTGCAGAGTTGTCTTCAACTCTGGAAGCAGTCTCTGAGTTTCCAACATGTGAAGTATTAAATGTCAAAAAAACAAAAAAAATTTCACTTCCAGAAGATTTATTCTACGAAATTACGGTTAGACAAAGTGAGGGAGCATATATGCCTTTGTCTAACCATCTGATAGCCTTGACATGCCGGAGACCAAAACGTTTTGATGATTTAAGAGGACCTGGAGGGACATACGTTGTTGGTTTTGTCCGTGGAGTAAGAGAAATGGCTGTTGATTGTTATGGAATCTCAATATTATCATCACAGGCTATTTTCCTCGAACGTGTCTTGACGCAGCCGATGAATGCTGTTTATTTGACGGATTTGACGACAAATTTTCGTATATGGCGAGCGTTGAACTCAGAGCTAGAAGGCAATAATATGAACATTATTTCCCAAGTTCTAAGCAACAAATTCAGTGTAAGATTCGTGATTTACTATCTCTTCATTAGCTTCCAATGTCAACCTTGTTATTTATTTATTTATTTTATATGAAACCAATCTCTTTTCTCGACTGTCTTGACCCACTAATTCATTAGGGTAAATGTTTCAACACTTTTATGTCTTGTCAATGAATTTTCATGGAACTTGATTGCATTAACAGCTGCTCTGTAATTTTTAATTTTCTTTTCAGTGTTGGATTAGTGATCCTCACATTTCTTTTATATTTTGTTAAAGGAGCTGCAAATGTTGACTTTGAAGGAAAACAGACAAGCTGCATGGTGCTACTGCATCATTACTTAGCTTATAGGTTGATATTGTAATCCATAGTGGTATGTTAGGTACAATAGTGGATTAAGATCAGCCTAGCTTTTGTTTTGTATATATAGCTAAGCAAGCTTTTCCTGAGCTGTAACAAAAAAGAGTGTGAAATAAGAAATATCAAGCAGCAGTTCCAGTTTTTACGGTATTCTTGTTTTCTGAAAAGTTCAACAGTGGTAGCGGAGCTTTGCAAATCGTTCTAGCAGAACGTAAGAGGAACTATGGTAAACCCATCTGGTTCAACTTCCTCCTCCTCATTGCCCACGCCTCCTCAGTTTCAAGGAGAGAACTATGATTACTGGGCAGTGAGAATGAAGGTGTTTTTCATAGCCAATGGTCTTTGGGAAATGGTGACTGATGGATTCAGTGAACCAGAAGACATTGGGTCGTTTACCATGCAACAACTCAAGGTTTACAAAGAGAATGTTCAGAAGCATAACATGGCAATATCATATCTTCATTCATTGGTATCGCCATCTATTTTTCCTATGATAGTGAGTTGTGGGAGTGCAAAAGAGGCTTGGGAAACTTTGCAACAAGAGTTTTAAGGCTCTGAAAAAACAAGAACCATCCAGCTGCAAACACTTCGGAGAGAATTTGAAATATTAAAGATGAAGGAAGCTGAAATGATTAGAGACTATGCTGCTAGAGTACAAGAGATTGTCAACCAGATGAAACTATATGGTGAGAAGCTCTCAGAGTCCAGGGTTGTGGAAAAGATTTTAATCACTGTAACAGAAAAATTCAATACTAAAGTAGTAGCTATTGAGGAGTCTTGTGATATTGACAAACTCACTATGACTGAACTGGTGGGCTCGTTGCAAGCACATGAGTAGAGATTAAAAATTAAGATAGAAGATTTTGAAAGAGTTATGCAAGCTAGACTAACGCAAAAGAAAAATTCATATGGGAATTTTGCAAAGATGGAGAGAACCAATGAAAAGGCTAAGATAGAAGAGCCAAGGAGATTAGAAACTCTCGGCAGATTTCCCCCATGCAAGCATTGCCAAAAAACAAATCACTCAGAGCAAAGGTGCTGGAAAATAAAAAAATGCAACATGTGTAAGAAGACAGGTCATATACAGAGATTTTGCAGGTTGAAATTGAATCAAGTGAATGGGGAAATACAACAAACTCCTCAAAGAGTCAGCCAGCAAGATCAGCTCTCGAATTCTATCCAGGAGTCTTACAACAATTCACCAGCTCAGTATTCCAAACAAAAAGAAGTTGAAGAAACTGGAGAATTTTTATTCATGGCTGGAGAGCTTCCAAGGTCATCCAATAAAAAGGTGTGGTACGTTGACAGTGGATGTACCAGTCATATGGCCTCTAATGAGTCTTTGTTCGTTGAATTAGATAAATCTGTGAAGCAAATTATAAGAGTTGCTAATGGAGAAACAGTGAAGTCAGCAGGAAGAGGAATCGTGAAGATTGAGACCTTCAATGGAACTAGACTTGTCAAGGATGTGCTATTTGTTCCAGAGTTGAGCCACAATCTTCTTAGCGTCCCTCAAATGATGAAACATGGGTATGTTGTAGTATTTGAAAGAAGCTCTTGTTTTATTTATGATAAACTTGGCAATCGTGTAATAGTAGTGGGGATGGAAAACAATAGTTTTCCTATGAGAACCATGGCAGCAGAGGAGCAATCATTTGTTACCCAGCATGAAGAGTCTAGGCTTTGGCACAGGAGATATGGACATGCAAGCATGAGTACACTGAAGATGGCTGCGCAATATGAACTGGTAAGAGATCTTCCTTTAATGCAAGAACTTAAAGCTGTATGTGAATCTTGTCAGTTTGGTAAACTGCATAGGCTACCTTTTCCACCATCAAGTCATCGAGCAGAAGAGAAACTTGAGTTAGTTCATACAGATGTTTGTGGGCCTATGAAGAAGTCATCTTTGAGCAACAATGTGTATTTTTTGTTGTTTATCGATGATTATACTCGGATGACCTGGATATATTTTATGAAATATAAAGCTGAAGTGTTCAAGCTGTTTAAAAATTTTTTGGCAATGGTGGAAAATCAAAGCAGTACAAAATTGAAGGTGTTAAGATCAGACAGGGGAGGAGAGTACACCTCTTTGGAATTTCAAAGCTTTTGCAGCAACAGAGGTATTAAACAGCAGCTAACTGTTCCTTACCCTCCACAGCAAAATGTTAGTGAAGAAAGAACCGCACTGTAATGGAGATGGTGAGATGCTTATTGGCTGAGAAATCACTGCCAGGAGAATTTTGGGCTGAAGCTGTCTATCTATTAAATAGAGTTCCATCCAAAGCTCTAGATAATAAGACACCAATTGAGGCTTGGAGTGGACAAAAGCCATCGGCTAAGCATCTTAGGATCTTTGGATCACTGTGTTATGTGCATATTCCAAAGCAACAACGAACTAAGATTGATATGAAGGCAGAAAAAGGGATCTTTTTGGGATACAGTAGCCAGTCCAAGGGATATAGAGTATACTTGATAAACTCATCCAAGGTAGTGACAGTGAGAGATGTCAAGATTGATGAAGAAGCTCAGTGGAATTTCAGAAATAAATCAGAAAAAAAGGAAGAGAAATATGATATTGCATATTGGCCTCATAATGTGGAACTTGAAGAAGAAGAATCAGCAGCAAATCAAGAAGATTATGATTCAGACACACTTCCAACAAGGTTTAAATCCTTGACTGAAGTGTATGAAAGCTGTAACAAAACTGGTGTAGAACCCTCCTCTTTTGTTGATGCAGTTCAGCAAGAAGAATGGATGAAAGCTATGAGGGAAGAAATGCACATGATAGAAAAAAATAATACCTGGATTCTAACAGAGAGGCCTGTCGATAAAAACACAATTGGAGTCAAATGGATATACAAACGAAAATTGAATGCTGATGGGTCTTTGAATAAATTGAAGGCTCGATTGGTAGTCAAGGGGTATGCACAGGAGGCAGGAACTGATTATGGGGAGACATTTGCTCCTGTTGCTAGACTTGATACAATAAGGTGCATATTGGCAGTGGCTGCACAAAATGGATGGAAAGTGCACCAGCTTGACATTAAGTCTGCATTTTTAAATGGGTTTGTGGAGGAAGAACTGTATGTTGAGCAGCCTGATGGCTTTGAAGTGAAAGATAGAAGACAATTTGTATATCGTTTGATCAAAGCTTTGTATGGGCTCAAGCAAGCTCCTAGAGCATGGTATAGTCGGATTGACTCTTATTTGACTGGTGAAGGATTTATAAGAAGCTTGAATGAGGCAACTTTGTATCTAGAAGAGGTCAATGGAGCAAAAATGATTTTATCAGTCTATGTGGATGATATACTCATTACTGGTGATAGTGAGAGAATGATTTTTGGATTTAAGAAATGTTTGGAAGAACAATTTGAGATGAGCGATCTTGGATTGATGAAGTATTTTCTGGGAATGCAAATTGAACAGATGTCGGCAGGCATATTCTTGAACAAGAAGAAATATGCTGAGAACATGTTGCAGAAGTTTTATATGGACCAGTGCAATGCTGTCACAACACCATTGGTTCCAACAGACAAATTGGTCAAGGAAGATGGCTTGAAGAAAATTGATCCCACGTTTTACAGGTCTATCATTGGAAGCTTGCTTTATTTGACAGCAACAAGGCCTGACATAATATTTGCAGTCAACTACCTTTCACGATTTATGCAAGCTCCTGGTGAATCTCATTTAGTTGCTGCTAAAAGAATTCTCAGATATATAAAAGGAACAGTGAAGTTTGGAGTATGGTTGCCTGCTCAAAAAAATTGTGTATTGAGGGTATATGCAGATAGCGATTGGGCTGGTGATGAAGACATGAAGAGTACTTCAGGGTATGCGTGCATGATAGGAGATGGTCTTTTCTCTTGGAACTCAAAAAAACAGGCTGTTGTTGCTCAATCAACCACAGAGGCAGAGTACATAGCAGCCTCTGCTGCTGCAAATCAAGCTATATGGATTCGAAGAATACTGGGAGATTTGGGAGAAGAGCAGAAGGAGCCAACTATCATCTTGGTTGATAACAAATCAGCCATAGCCATCGCAAAAAATCCAGTTTATCATGGCCGGACCAAACACATCAATGTCAAATATCACTCTATAAGAGAGGCAGAAAAATCCAGACAGGTGATACTAGAGTACTGCAGAGGAGAAGAACAATTGGCTGATATTTTTACAAAAGGGCTCCAAAGGGGAAGGCTTGATATGTTGAAGAAACTGCTAGGAGTCAAAGAACCTCCGGATCAAGGGGGATTGTTGGATTAGTGATCCTCACATTTCTTTTATATTTTGTTAAAGGAGCTGCAAATGTTGACTTTGAAGGAAAACAGACAAGCTGCATGGTGCTACTGCATCATTACTTAGCTTATAGGTTGATATTATAATCCATAGTGGTATGTTAGGTACAATAGTGGGTTAAGATCAGCCTAGCTTTTGTTTTGTATATATAGCTAAGCAAGCTTTTCCTGAGCTGTAACAAAAAAGAGTGTGAAATAAGAAATATCAAGCAGCAGTTCCAGTTTTTACGGTATTCTTGTTTTCTGAAAAGTTCAACATTCAGAAAGTTGAGGATTGTACCATTTGCACTTCCAGAAATGGTAGCGATCGTGTTTTATCTAAATGCTTAAGGGCCATTCACTCTGCCAATTTAAATGATTCTCAAAAAGCTGCAGTTTTGAGCTGTGTTGATACTCCGGAGTGCTGCCATTGTAATGCTGTCAAACTGATATGGGGGCCTCCGGGTACTGGGAAAACAAAGACAACAACTCATCTGTTATATACCCTAATGGAGATGAAATGTAGAACACTTGCGTGTGCTCCGACAAACACTGCTGTGATAGAAGTGGCAACCCGAGTCCTCGGATTAACATCCCAGTTGCTTCCGTATGAGCAGGCTTATGGTATTGGGGATATAGTCCTCTTTGGGAACAAGGACCGAATGAAGATATCTGAAAATAATGATCTTCTCGATATATTTCTTGATCATCGAGTTGATATACTCAAGGACTGTTTAAGTGGGTGGAGTCACAGTTTAGCATCCATGATAAACTTGCTTGAAGATGATGAGAAGCAGTGTCAAAGTGAGGATAAGACGGCTTGTGGAATATGGGTTAAATTTGTTCATTTCTTATTTTCAAAGTTAACCGTCCAGGAGGAATCTCCAGAGAGTAGTGCTAGTTCCTCAAACAATATGTCTGTGGGATTGACATCTGAGCCATTTTTCTTGGAGAAATTCAGTTTATTGAGTGATAGGTTGAAATTTTGCATTCGAAATATTTGCAAACATTTACCAACATCGGTTGTTTCATTGTCAGTGGTCACAAACATGGTCAAAGCCCTTAATTCGATAACATCTCTTGATACATTGCTGTCCGGTGCAAGTGTTTCTGAAATGGCGCACAGAGGGACCTTGAGAGACGGAAAAGCAGATTGTCTTATTGCACTAAAATCACTTCCAGTAATGTTTGATGTTCCAACCTCGAATTTGAGAATGATCTGTTTGAAAAGAGCAAGCCTCCTCTTCTGTACTGTCTCTAGCTCCGTGAAATTGCACGTTAAAGAAATGGTACCTTTCAAGTTCTTGGTTATCGATGAAGCTGCTCAGCTTAAAGAGTGTGAATCAACCATTCCCTTACTGCTCCCAGGTCTTCAACACGCTATTCTCATAGGAGATGAACAACAACTGCCCGCAGTGGTTAATAGCAAGGTTTTGTATGCTTTGATCTCTTGAATGTTTGTTATATCTTCTCATACCATGAATGAACAGACATCTTTTTTTTTTATCAAATTTTAACTAGCTTCAATTACATCTTTGCCAGATCTCACAGGAGGCTGAGTTCGGAAGAAGTTTGTTTGAGAGATTGGTGAAGCTGAAATGGAAGAGACAGCTTCTCCATATCCAGTATAGGATGCATCCATCTATAAGCTTATTCCCAAACAGAATGTTTTATGATAAAAAGATTTTGGATGGGCGTAATGTGAAAGACGCAAGTTACGGTGGACGTTTCCTTGAAGGAAACATGTATGGTTCATACTCTTTTATAAATGTCTCGCAAGCAAATGAAAAGTTTGATGATTTGAAGAGCATAGAAAATACTGTTGAGGCTGCTGTGGTTGTTAATATAGTCGAGAGACTGTATGAAGGTAAATCAATTGTGTGTAGTCAAATTTTATAGTCTTAAATATTGCAATCATAACATTTCTGTTTTCTTCTGTTGGGCACTTTAGAGTTCAATATCACAAAAAGGAAGATGAGCATAGGGGTCATATCACCATACAATGCTCAAGTTCGCGCTATTCAGGACAAGCTTGGGAAGTATGGTTCAGATTCTAATAGCGATTTCTCTGTGAACGTTGGCTCAGTCGATGGGTTTCAAGGAGGGGAAAAGGATGTGATCATTCTAACCACTGTCAGATGTAACTCTGATGGCGCCGTGGGTTTCGTTTCTAATCGGCAAAGAGCAAATGTGGCACTTACTCGTGCAAGGTATTCTAGAAAAAGTGCAATCAATTATATGTTGGACATTCATTGTTTCTCTAAATGATTTTGAAATTATTTCAACGTAGGTATTGTCTATGGATACTTGGCAACGAAGAAACTTTGGTTAAAAGCGGCTCTATATGGGAGGAATTAGTTGAGGATGCTAAGGCACGACAATGTTTCTACAATGCTGACGAGGACTCCAGTTTGGCTAAGGCTATGATTGAGTCCGTCGAGTCGCCATTTAACAGCTAATCCAAGGCGCTAATGAGCCTTTGCTATCATAAAAACGTCAAAGGCGGATAGGATTTCTTTTTTGTCTTTTAGTTTTGACCGTTAAATTTTATTTTTTATTTTTATTTGAACAGAATATGTATCTCTCTTGGGGAAGCTTTACTTTTACAGAACTGTCTCGCACTGACGGCTGAACCCGAAAATGCAAAAAATTAATTTTTTATTTCTGGACGGGGAAAAACAACCAAATGATCAAAACTCAAGTATAAGTTCATAACAAATAAAAGAAACACGGAATATAAAAAATATGGAAGAATAAATCTGACGGTAGTAAGCAATCCTCCGTCCATCTAACGAGAGGTTGAAGCGCTTGGATATTCTGAAATTCTGTAGTTATATATTTCTTTCCCAAACTTGGCCTAGGTAATATTTTCTGAGTTGGGCTATGAGATGGATTGGGAATTGGAGGGCTCCCATGACGCCAACTCTGTTGCATTGACTCGTTAAGCTCGGCCAGTTGTTCTCTACCCGAGATTGCAGTACTATCGCAGACAACAAAAGGATTTTCTGGAGGCGGACATTTGAAAGATGGACATTGGGATGTTTTGCCGCCAAAACTCTCGAGCATTGTTCCCGACGTGACAACTCAATGGAGAGGCTCCCATGACGCCAACTCTGTTGCATTGACGCGCTAAGCCGGGCGAGTTCTTCTGAGTTTGATCATAACAAACTGGAGAGTAATTTTTAGTGACGCTTTATATTTTTTCATTGACCTTTGACTTCGTTCCCTCGTTGACACTATTGCTACGCTTTGCGAGTAAGTTTCCTCTTCGTCTCTGAAGGGGGTTCTGATTGTGTTTTATAAATGATGCTGCCGATTGTTTTTTTGAATCTTGGTAGGGTTTTGGACAGTTGGTAGGGTTCTGAACACGCGCCGGGAGTAACAAATTATGGGTCGAGGATTAATAGATTTTGTGCTTTCTTGGTCTGCGAATGATCTGCTCAATAAAGATCTTTACAGAGGACAGGTATATATAGAGTTGCAATTTTCTTATATAGTAATGCATGTAGATAGCAATGATCTGTTTTTATTTTCATTGGTGACAGAGTTAAAACTTTCTGCATACTTTTCCCCTTAATCAATTTGGTGACAGTTTTGAACTTGAGAACAATTCGTTCTAGAAGTGCTAATACCTCTCCATTCAAGTGTTAATACCAGCAAACTTTGATGGTATAAGCAACTCCCGTTCCTATTGATCTTTAGTAGCTCAATCACAATCATAATCACACATTTGCTATTCAATCTGCTGGTGAATATCATTCTGATTCTTGCCATGTCCAAATGATTTTTTTGTTAATTTGCAGGAGACTGAAAATAAAATCATTACTTGACTTGTGCATAAACATGTGCTGCCTCTTTTCTTTTTATCCATTGGTGTTTGTCTATCTTAGTATCGGTTCTTCAAAGTTTGCTAAATCACAAGACTATGGTGTTTCTATGGATGTTGATAGCCAGTGCACATATACATCATAGCATCTAGGTGAAAAATTCCTTCTCCTTATAGCCATGTGAACTGTGCTTTTTGGATTAAAAAATAGTTGGTTGGAAGAGCATCACCAAGACTGGAACTCGAGATTAACGACAGCCAATCACTATTTTCTTTTAAATACTGCAAATTTGTTTGGCTTTAACTTTCCTTCTCAGGCTACTATAAATTTATCTGCGAACAGGTGGAGGAGATACCAGAGACATTTGAATCAACTGCGAATTAGATGGAGGCATTCATCCCTCCGCTTATTGAGGAAACACGTGCAAATTTATCTTTAACTTTGGAAGGAGTCTCTCAGTCACCAACATATGCAATATTACATGTCAAAAAAATTATGAAGTTAGCACCTCCAAAAAATTTGTTCTACGAAATTACGGTGAAACGACGTGAAGGGTGATATCAATATCAGCCTCGGAATAATCATATGATAGCCTTGACATGCGTGAGGCCAAAATCCAATTATGATTTAAGAGGGCCCGAAGGTACATACCTTGTTGCTTTTGTCTGTGGAGTAAGAGAAATGCCTGGTAAATGTTCTGGAATCTCTATTATCATCACGGGCTATTTTCTCCGAAGATATATTCACGTATAATTCCAGCAATTTTAACGAGTGGATACAACCGATGTTTGCTGTTTATTTGACGGATTTGACTACAAATTTGCGTATATGGCGAGCATTGAATTCAGAGCTAGAAGGCAACAATATGAATATTATTTCCCAAGTTCTAAACAACAAATTCAGCGTAAGATTGGTGTTTCTTACTATTAATTTTATTTAAGTTATATGATGAAAAGGAAACTATTTATTTTTCAAAGAAGTCGTTATGTCTTTATATATATATATGCTATAATGAATCTGACATTAAATACAATACAGATCACAATCTAAAATGTTGTTTAAATTGTATTAAAAAGATAATATCTTGCTGATCTTACCCTTCAAGTTGGCAGGTGTGTATCAAATGTGCCCAACTTGCTTTTGAGGTATGCGAACCGACAATTGCCCAAAGCCTTGGTGAATATGTCAGCTGGTTGTTCTTGCGTTGATATATATTGTATTTGTATCTTCTTCCGTTGTATCTTTTCTCTAATAAAATGATGATTAATCTCAATATGCTTTGTTCTTTCATGAAAAATTGGATTGGATGCTGTACTCAATGTTGATTTACTATCACTATAGAGATACGAAATTGTATCCTTAACGCCAAGAAATTTTAGTAGACTTTGCAACCAAATGAGCTCACTAGTTGCACTTGTCATGGCTCTATATTCTGCTTCAGCTGATGATCTGGTCACAGTTCCTTTTTTGTTTTCCATGAAATAGCTGCATTGCCAAGTATGATAAAATAGCCAGATATTGACCTTCTACTTGTTGAGCAATTTGCCCAATCAGAGTCGTAGAATGCTTTAAGCAGTAGATTCTTATTTTCTTTAGGTGAAAGGATACCTTGGCCTGGACATGATTTAATGTACCTCAGCACCCTTATTACAGCATCCCCGATTATCTTGTGGCTTCTGCAAAAATTGGCTGAGTTACCTACTAGGATCATCCAAGGGAGCTTCAGCTTCATTCACCAAGTTGTTATTCAGCTCCATAGGAGAGCTAATGGGGTTAGCTCCCATCATTCCACATTCCTTCAAAATATCCAGAATATATTTTCTTTGATTTAAGTAAAGGCCATCTCTTGTTCGAGTCGCTTTAATCCCAAGGAAAAATTTAAGGATGCCGAGATCCTTAATTTTATAACGTCCCCAAACATCGCAATGGATCAAGTCAAAGGGTCTGATAGCATGACTCGCACTTGAAGAAAAAGAACTACGAGTTTGTTTGGCACGATGACAGATATCACAAATTTGTTGTGATCTTTATTATCTGAATTTTTTTTTAAAAAAGATAAGTGATTAACATAATCTAATGAGGCATGGCCAAGACGCCTATGCCATTTGCGAATATCACGATCTTCTTTACTTTGTGAAGCTTGAGCAAACAAACTTTTATTTATTTGTGAGCTGGGCTTTCCAATGGCAATCTTGAACGTGTATATTCCCTCACACATGTCACCCATTCCAATCAAGTTCTTCCTCGCATGATCCTATATATAGCATAAAGATGTATCATAAGATACCGCAAAACTGTTTTCTCTTGTTAGCTATGATATAGATACCAAGTTATAGGTAAACTCTGGTAAATACAAAACGTTGGTGAGACGAATGAGAGGATTGAGTGACACATCTTCAACTTTAGTGGCTACTACCGTGACTCCGTTGGGTATACGAATGCACATAGGAATCTTCAGAATATATAAATCCTCAAGGTCAGATAACTCAGAAGTCATGTGATGACTAGCACCCCTATCTAATACCCATTGAATAGTTGACCAATGAAGATTCTTACCAGACATATCTTTTGGTGGCGTGGGGTTTTCATTCCCTTTGAGCAATTCAGCAAGTTGTGCAACAACTTCTTGAAGAAGAAGATTTTGACGAGTCCATGTTGAGGGATAAAGAATGACCCTTGCTTGATGAGGCTAGGTTTGAAGCTTGGTTTGCGCTTCCTCTTTCATGTCGATCAAAAATTTTGTTGGGTCACCCAGAAAAGTTCTTTGGATCGTTATTTTTGTTTTGATCCCCTGGTTTGCCATGTAACCACCAACATCTGGATATTTCATGTCCGCTTTGATTACAATAGCTGCATCTAGGACGGTTTTGAGGTGTTTGTCTTCGGTTAGCCGCTAAGGCCGTCGTATCTATTTGGACCTCACGTTTGGCTGCAACTGCAAGATGACGTTCTTCAGTCATGGCTGCTGCAAAAATTTTATCCAATAATAGGAACGGATCAGCTCCTAATACTTGTGTTCTCATGATCCCAAAACAGGAGTTATTTAAGCCCAACAAAAATTGGTGAGTACGTTCTGCTTCTCTCTGTTTCAAATTTTCAGTCATAGCACCACAAGAACACTATGGGAAGGGATTCAGTTGATCTAACTCTTCCCTCAAGCCATGGAGTTTATTATAGTAGTCGACAACAGGCAAAGATCCCTATTGTATCAACTGTATCTCTCTTCGCAGTTGGTTAATCCGTGGTGAATTAGTTTGAGCATATCTATTTTGTAACATGAGGTATGCATCTCTAGAAGTAGGGGCATAAGTGATAGAGGATCTTATCTTGGAATACACTGAAGCTATCAACCAACCCTTGATAAGTGAATTGCATCGATCCCATGCATTAATCTCAACTATATTAATTGTTAACAGGTCTTGTGAGCATTCCATCAATAAATCCAAGTTTATGCTTCGCACGTACGAGAGCAGCCCAACCATTAAAATTATCTCCTGTCAGAACTGTAGGACAAATTGGTGTGCTGGGATTGTCAGAGTTACCGATATAGTATGGTGATGCAGGGTTTGTGATTCAGGAGGTGATTGCCATAAAGTTGTTATTTTCTTTTGCCATACTGGTGGTTTCCACGGTAAATATGTCGTGAGGTGGTATGTTATAACCTGCTCCCCTACCATGAGGGACAAGGAGAGTAAACAACGGTTTTACTTGTGTCTATTTGTTGACAAAGAAGTCATTACAAGTAGCTTCTTATATATACTCTATAATAAATCTAACATTAAATACAATACAGATCACAATCTAAGATTTCCTTAACATTATAGATCAATCTCTTTCCCTCCTCTACCTTTGATAAGAAAGGCTAAATCCTTCAACACTCATATTGTGAAACCCCGTCCTAGTCGTATGTCCAGTCAGCTTCGTTTTAGTGATCCACGTGTATGCTTGACATTTTGACTGAGACGGAAATCGAAACGGTAAAAATTACCGTTTTGCCCCTTATTCATACCTTTTTAAGCCCATCTGCTTACCCTAGCCGCTGCACTGCTTTCGTTTCAGACAGAAAACCTGTGCCCGTTCGTCCTCTATTCTTTTTCTCACGCTATTTTTGATCGGCCGCCGTCAATTCTTCTCGCTTGGTGCGCCTTCCTCCGTACAACCCAACGCTCGCCTTTAGCCCCCTTCCTTTTTCCACTGTTGGATTGTTCGTTAGTTTTGTAGATCAGTGAGGGAACGGTATGAATTTTCTTTTCCGTATTTTAAATCTGGTTTGTGATTGCTTGTTTTGATATTGGTTTGATTCAGGTGGTTCTGAATCTGGATTTCGCGATAAGGGCAAAGGAATTGCCACCAGTTCATCTGCACGTAAGGTAGGAGACTATGCCTCATCTGTTTGATCGGTTATTGCTTCGTCCTTGTTGCTTGTGCGTTCTCTTGTTTATTTCTTTCCCTTAGTTATTATGTTGCTTGATTCCTCTTGATCTTTCTCCTTACGCTTTCTAGAGAAACGTATTCAGCTGTCATCTTGTCGCACCCTTCATCTTGTGAGTTGATGTGAAATCCCTAGCTTTGACGGTGCTCGTTCTCTGCTTCTCTTTCCTTTGGGACTGCCAAATTCTAATCCTCTTTGCTAATTGAAATCGTGAGGATACGATTGGGTATAACATCCAGTGCTGGACCCACCTCCATTCTTAGAGGAGTCGTATGATGCGGAAGCTCCACGTACGGGATCAAAGTCGAGCCCTTTCCCTTGTTCCTTCCCGTCCGTCGTCCTTCAAGTCCCATAACTTTGATCCTATAGAATCTGACCTACTCTCGCATCGAGTGCAGGGTAAGAAGAGCACCACCAACCAGTCTCGCCACCAACCTTAACGCGCTCCTGGAGAAACTCCTCCAGTGCGGCGATACCCAGGATCGTGTCCTCTACCGGATTCGTTCAACCTATAGTGACGCCCCTCCTTTCTTTTCCTCCCCTGGGCACCACCTGCTGACCTGCGTTACCCAACTCGCATCTCCTACTGTCTCTTCATTCTCTTACGTCGGGCGAGCCGATCCCTTCCTTGTTGCTTCACTGACTTCACTACCTGCTGTTCTGACTGTCTCTTCATTCTTTTACGTCGGGCAAGGCGAGCCCTTACCTGTTGCTTCCCCGATTTCCCCCACCGGCTGTTCCTGCGTTCCCGACTTGCCCAGCTGATTCCTCTTCTTCCTTTTACGTCGAACAAGGCGTGTGTTGTTGCTTCACCGATTTTCTCACCGGCTGTTCTGGCGTTACCCGACTTGTCTGTTAATTTTTTATTTTCTTTTTTTATCTCTCTCTTTCGTTGGGCGAGGCGGTGTTCTTCCGTTTCTTCATTGATTTCTTTTACTCGTATTTACCTTCCTTTGTATTCTTGTACTTAAGTAATTAATTAATTAATAAATATTGAACATGGGATACGTGCCTCTCATTATTAATATTCACTTATGGGTTCATAAGGACACTATTATTGGATCTTCTAGATATTAGTTATTTAGCTTAATTTAATCGTAGGTTGAATTTATACTGGGACATAATTTGAGGATGTGTGATGTATGTGCATGTTTTACATTCGATTACAAAAGTAGGGCTTCGTACCATGAGTTTAGGCAAGTATATTGGTTTACAAACCTATTGTTTGGGTGTTATGGATTTAATCAAGTATATTGATTAATAACGTAGTATTTTTGCAACTGTGACGTTTGTCAAATCTTTATATATAGTTTATTAAACAGTTTATATGCATCAGTTTGGTACCTATAATTATTAACCGTTCGCTTGGCCAATGCGAGGTGAGTATACGGAATCCCAGTGATAGGGGAGAGTTGCTTACCTGTTCGGGAGTCGTATGAGTGTTGTCTTCATTTGCCTGCCACGTCTTTGCAGGTTGGTTCGTATTAAGTATTGAGACGGGTATGATACGTGTTGTGTTTTTCTGCCTAGTCTCGGAAAACACTGGCAGTAAGGGTTACGTGTATATTTATTATTTTCTTAAAAATATAAATTAACACTGCCAGTGGGCTCCCGGTTTCCCTTTAGCGGGGGTTACTTGAGGAGTGATTTATTATGTCCATCCCGATAGGTTTTGGTAGGCATTATTAGTCGTGTTGTTTTATGAATTGTTGAGTTATAACCTATTGGGCTGGAATTATGTTTTACGTTATAAAAATCAAATGTGTGAATTCTATATCCTTCGGGTTGTTTCAGTTACGTCCTTGTTCAAGTAGTAAACCGTTTCTTCTCTTCTTAGTATGTGCTCTCGTTTCCCCGTAGGACATATGATGCTGTGACTCCTACTGAGATTATTATCTCACCCGTTGTTGTTTCCTTTTTCAGGAGTAGTTCGTGAGCCGTAGACAACATTTTGAGGTGTGAGAGTTTCTTACGACTTGGCTGGACTATCGCACCTGCACATTTTACACGGTTTTCTTTTCTGGCATTTCCTGTTTGACTCGTTTTGATGTTTTGACTCACATTATATTTTTATGCATTTATTACTCTACTGGATACGGTTTTTATGTACCGGGTTTTAAGCCCAGTTTGTGATTTTGGGCTTGTGACTGTATGGACCCGTCTTTCGTTTTGGATATTTTGTTCATTTAAATAAAGTCTTCCGCTGTGGTATTTTGTTCACTTCGATGTTATGCCAGATGTCTGTTTCTTATTTTACATACTCCAATTCTTGAAATATTAAATACGTTTGTTTTGGGAATCGCGTTTGAAAAGTCTTCTAAGCCTTGTGGGATTCAGATTGGTCCACGTGTTGGGCTTGTTCTGGTTTCAAGGCGGTAAGGGCCTAGTTTTCGGGTTTGGGTCCTTACACATATGTCCTCAATGACTTTTCATGGAACTTTTTTTTTTAAAATAGTTCAAGATTGTATTATTGAAATATATTCATAATACAATAGGAAGGAAGCAAAGAGAAATGGTTCCTTTCCGGCAAAATGATAATCGAAGATGCTGTTACAGGTAACAGTATCTTAGATTCTTAATGATGTTGTAACAAATTAACGAAATCTACCACAGGGAGTATCTGCAATCCACCTATACAGGGTTTTTTCAAATTTAAATTGGCCCAACTAACTTCATGGAGGAAACCATATATGAAAATATCTACTGCTCTTTTCTTTTTCTGCTTAAAATTATGATCATTTCGCTCCAACCAAATGCTCTAGGTAGCAGAGTAAATCATAACAAACCATAGCTCTTTCCATTTGTGTGGAACTGCAAAACCTGACCAGAGTTCAAATAGATCAGCTATCGAACGAGGTTGGACCCATGTGAAACCCCATCTCCTCATTAGAAGCGACCAGCATAACCATACCTTCCTACAATTTAGGAGGATATGATCCCCACTGTCTTCTCTCCCTCCACAAGCGGAACAATGATCTTCTCTTTCATTAAGCAAACCAATATGGACCAACAGACCCTTCGAGGATACCTTATTTAGGCATGCAAGCCACATAAATGCTTGCCATTTAGGGGCTCCTGGTTTACACTAGATTTTAGGAACCATTCTGTCTAAAACTGGATTGATAGCAATTTCGAGGGATGTATAGCAGGTTTTAACGGTGAAAGTATCATATCTATCACTCCACATCAGCAAATCTTCTGAGTGCTCTGAAGGTCTGAATCTTCCAATGCTCTTAAGCAATCTCTCAGCCTCCATCCCTTCTCATGAGTATAATTGTCTACGCCAAGCAATACTCCATCTCCATCGGCTGTCATCATCAAAGTTGCCCATGGAGCTGATCTTTGCCTCTCTATCTGTCGATATCTCATATTATCTAGGAAAATAATTAGCCAAAGAAGCCTCTCCACACCACAGTCCCCGCCAGAATGAAATTCTATCTCCATTTCCCACTTTCCCACGAAAAAAGGAATAAATCTTTTGTCCCGATGGCAACAGGGTATTCCTAGTTTCTATGATTCCTTTCCAAACTGCAGAGGGGGATTTTGCTAAGCATTCCAAACCTGATGTCCCCAAATCAGGCTTGTATTTAGCTGTGACTAGTTAGCACCACATGTTTTCCGGATCATTAAACAACTTCGATATCCATTTTGCTAACAAAGCTAAATTCTTGATTCGAAGACAGCCAATCCCTGAGCCTCCCCTATTTTTGTTCAAGCAAACAGTCCTCCAATCTACCTTGCACATGCACCTTTTCTCTGGTTTTCCCGACCACAAGAATCGTCTCATCCACTTCTCTAATTCTTTTCTCACAATCTGCTGCATTCTGAAGAAAGACATATAATAAACCGGAAGACTATTGAGGATGGTTTTAATCAGCAGGATCCTCCCACCATGCGACAAGAACATTCCTTTCCATATTGTCAGCTTGTTCTTAACCCGGGTAATCAAATCAGCCCATGTAGATTAGATCTCAGTCGAGGATTCGCACCTATGGGAATCCCCAAATAGGTAAAAGGAAGTTCACCAATTCGACAGTGTAATAGGGAAGCTGTATTCTCCACCTCTCTGTTCTGTATATTAATCCCAACAAGAGCAGATTTGAAGAAGTTTATCTTCAATCCAGACATTAGTTCAAAGCTTCTTAGTACCCTTTGAATGCTAGATAGTCCACGCTGCTCTCCATCCCCGAATAAAATAACATCATCAGCATATTGTAGGTGAGTGAAGTGTAGATGCCCTATTTGTATCCCCTGAAATAGCTGGATATTCCTGGCCTGTTGAATCAAGCAAGACAAAACCTCCCCTATCAAATTAAACAGTAAGGGGGATAGTGGGTCGCATTGTTGAAGTCCCCTCTCCAATGAGAACTCGGCTGTAGGAGATCCGTTAATCAATATAGCCGATCTAGCTGTGGATAGGCAACTGAAGATCCATTGCCTACAAATTGGTCCGAAACCCATACCTTCCATCACCTCCATAAGGAAACTCCACTCCACTAAGTCATATGCCTTTCTAAAATCTAACTTCCACACCCACCCCTTCTTCTTCGATTTCTTCATGGAGTGTATTACTTCATTTGCTAACATGATAGACTCCGAGATGCACCTACCCTCCATAAAACCGGTCTGGCATGGAGAAATGATCTTATCCACCACTCGCTTCAGCCTCTTGGTAAGGATTTTTGCAATAATTTTGTACATCCCATTTATCAAACTTATGGGTTTGAAGGAATTAAAATCCTTTGCTCCTTTCACTTTGGGGATGAGCGCAATGAAACCGTTGTTGATGCCTTTGGGTAACGACCCACTGGAATGAAAAACCTTTACCATCGTAATAATCTCTTCTCCTACCACCTTCCACGCCTTTTTTATAAACAAAAAATTGAAGCCGTCTGGACTAGGGGCTTTGGAACTATTGCAATCCCACACTGCCAGCTTTATTTCCTCAGCCGAGAATGGTTCCTTTAACTTTTTTGCTTCCTCAACCGATATCCTTTTTAGATTTAAGGATCCTAATCCAAGCCATCTATCTCCTTCCCCACAGAATATCTGCTGAAAATATCTAACAGCTTCTGTTTTAATATCATCGGGCTGTTTTAGGATCATATTTTGGCTATGAATACACCCAATAAAGTTTCGGTTTTGTCTTAAGGAAGCATAAGCACGAAAAAATTTGTTGTTTTTATCCCCCACTCTCAACCATCTAACTCTGGATTTTTGCCTACACATATCTTTCATCTTCTTTTTAAGTTCCCACATCCTAAGCTGGAGCTCATTGTACTCTGCTTCTAACTCCTCGCTGACCTCTGTCTCAGTTGTCCTGGAATTATCCATCTCATTTATCTGATTCTGCATAGAGTTTAATTCAGTTTCCATCATACCAAACTTTTCTTTGTGCCAACTCTTTAATTTTTGCTTAAGGAATTGCAACTTCCTTATTAGGAAAAAATCCCCGAGAAAAGATACACCAGCTTCTGTCCAAAAGGTTTGAACTACTTTTATAAAATCTCTCTGATCCCACCATATATCCCATGATCGAAACGGTTTCATCCCCCAAAAGAAGGAATCTTCTTTCAAGATCAAAGGGATATGGTCAGAGAAGCCTTTTTTCTCAGCATATAGTTTATGACTATGGAAAATCTGATACCAGTCTGGCGATACAAGCACACGGTCCAATCGGGATGCTTTGGTGGAGGAGAACCATGTAAACGACTTCCCGACCAATGGTAAATCCACAAAGTCGTTACTTGTGATAAAATCATCCAGTTTGCGTGCCTCTCTAGGGTAGAAATAAGTCCCACACCTCTCTTCTGGTGAGAGGGGTTCGTTAAAATCTTCCAAGATAATCCAAGGTGCCGAATCTACCAATTTCCTATCCCTTATATCCGCCCAGACTCTAGCTCTTTCTCTTCTTGAGTTAGGCACATAAAGGCCTGCACAGGTGAAAGTGAAACAGTTCTCTATGACTTATGCTTCTATCAATACCCAGCAGTCGAACACTTCTGATCTCAATACCTTTACTACATTCTCATCCCACACTATAAGAATGCCCCCTGCACTACCTCTAGCGTTAGTAGTGCACCATTTGACCTATTGCCCAGACCAAAACTGCCTCACAAGGTGATCAGTCATACGTTCTTGTTTCGTTTCACAAAGAACTAACAGACTCAAATTTTATTTTTCAATTAAATTCGAAATCTGTTTCTTTTTCAGTCTACTAAGTAAACCTCTGACATTCCATATGGCTAAATTAAACATTAGAGAGGAATGATCTCACCTCATCAAAACGGATGCACGTCTCATTTGGTCAGGTGTCCGTTCCACTCTTCTACTTCTTCCACTATCATGGATCGGATCTTCTGTCTCATCGGAGATAAGGGTTTCCTTCTAGTCAAACCCAAAGTATCGATCGTCTCCAAAGTCTTCTGAACTTCTTCTCTGTCTTCTACATTTGTTGTTTCCGGGACACGCGAGGTGTATGAGTCAGACCCCGACCTCCCTATCCCGCCAGTTACTTGTGGTAGCAACGGTCTATGTGGTATGGGTGCAGGTCGACCTGAGACTGCCCTACTTTCTATCCCAGAAGATAAGCTCCCTACTTTTGAGGTTTTTTTTCACACAACTGACTCTTCCTTGTTACTCTAGTTGCTTTGGAACCTTCTCTTCGCATCCGTACATAGTCCGATTCAGTGAGAATTGGTGTTGTATTAGGCACTTCAGCATCAACAGTATCTGGGAATATAATTTTTTTGGCTGCTTTCTTCTTTCCTGTTGGGTGCTGCACATTAGGAGAGGAACCATGGGCTGACAAATTACTCGAGTGGGTATCATTGTTTAGGTTCTGCAAGGAGGATGAGATCCGTTGGGCCTTGTGAGGGGAATTTTTGATTTTTTGGGCCAAGGTTCCAGGGGATTGTCTCGAGACAGGGGAGCTTTTTTCAACTTCTAGAGGACCGAGAACAGATTTTCCACTGTCCAGAACAATGTCACCTCCATACCCCTCAGAGGCTATGATATGACCTTGATTATCCCTAGTGGCAAAGGATACTTTACGATTTGGTGAGAGTCCTTTTCTGGTAGGTAAAAAGGCACTACTATAGCCGCTCGATGCACACGTCTTCTCATCCTTAGTCTCGATGGTCGCACTCGCCACCTTTGTCACCATTACCGAAAAAACTACACCATCTACCTCCACAATGATCTACTCTTTAACTTCCGACGAACATTCCGTGATAATCTGTAAGAATACAGCTTCTAGAGAGTCCCATGAAGCTGTCTTCTTGTGCACTAGGGCGAGTGACCCTAGAGGATGAATGAGTTTTCTGAAAGCTTCTTCACACCATGCTTGGTATGGGAGACCAGTAACTTTGGTCCATACAAGTCTTCGGTTTCCCACATCCTCTGGTCTCCAGGGGTGAATATCACTATATCTCTCCGCCCAAAAACTGAAGTTTGCGGTGAGCTCCCTTCGCATAACCTCAGTTGAGGAAAACGTTACCATCCTTAAGTCTCCACCCATGTCTTTTATTCCCACCTCCTCAGGCAAGGAAGCACTATTGGTTTTCAGGTCTCTCACCGTCCCAACAGCACTCTTCAAGAGCCACTCCTTGGGGAAGAGATTGGTGGATATCTTAACTGAAAATCTTTCTTGCTCTCTAACCGGTTCCACCTTCTTTACAGCCATGTTAGTTAGTATGTTTGCCAACGCTTGGGCATATGTCCGCCCATCTTTTTCTGGACTAATCCTTGAACTATGTTTCCCACCTTGATGATCAGTCCAAGGATTTGGCTTCTCACTACTGGACGGTTTAGGCCGGTTCTGTACGGGGCCATATTTGGCAACATTGAAGTGCAGAGTTCTCCCCTCCCCAGATATGGAATTTAACCGCTGCCACCTGTTCACCTCTTGAGCCCCACAACGAACAAACCTTGTACCCTTCTTCGATAGCTTATTAAGTAAAAACACATCGACCACCGGTTCAAATCTTGAGATTACCTTGAAGAGCCAATCTGGAATCCAGCCCTTTGGAATTCCGTCAACATAATAAGAAATGAATCTGTCTTCATTGAATAATTTCGCTGGTTCCCATCTACGTCTCCTAGGTTCGATCCTCGTTGAGTCAGTTGAGGGTTGTCTCACAGGGATAAAACTAGGATGTGGGGAGAGGGTATGGGAATGAAGGGTTTGGGTGGGAGGGCCAGGTTCATTGGTTCGGACGATGGTGAAGGCTGGAAGTTGAGTGTTTGGTTTGTTGGTTGAAATGGTTATTGGGTTAGAGTGAGACGAGAGGTTTTAGGGGGTAGAGAGAGACATGTTTTCCAGAAATGGTCCAACTTTTCATGGAACTTGATTGCATTAACAACTCTTCTATAATTTTTATTTTGCTTTTCAGGAAGTTGAGAATTGTACCATTTGCTTTTCCAGAAATTTTAGTGATAATGTTCTATCTAAAAGCTTAAGGGACATTAACTCTGTCAATTTAAATGATTCACAAAAAGCTGTAGTATTAAGCTATCTTGGTACTCCAGAATGCTGTCATCGTAATACTGACAAATTGATATGGGGACCCCCTAGTACTGGGAAAACAAAGACAATAGGTCATCTGTTATATACCTTCTTGCAGATGAAATGTAGAACACTTACGTGTGCTCCAACAAACACTGCTTTGGTAGAAGTGACAACCCTAAGTCCTCAGATTAACATCCCAATTGCTTCAATATGGGATTTATGGCATGGGGGATATAGTCTTCTTTGGGAACAAGGGGCGATTGAAGATATTTGGAAAAAATTATCTTCTCGATATATTTCTTGAACATCGTATTGATATGCTCAAGAAGTGTTTAAGTGGGTGGAGTTATAGTTTAACATCCATAATATGCATGCTTGAAGATCTAGAGAAGCAATATGAGACATACTTGGAGGATGTAAAACGAAATCAACCATTAGGGAAAAAGAACATTGATCACAGTGAGGATGAGACGATTGATGTGCACAGGCTTTATTTATGAAGTTAACCATCCAGGAGAAAAGCTACCTGAAGCAGGAATGTCGTGAGAGTATTGTTAGACCCCTAAAGAACAAGTCAGTATGATTGTTATTTGAGCATTTTTTTTTTGAAAAAATTCACTTCATTCAGTGAGGGGTTGAAATTTTGCATTGAAAATATTTGCAAACTCTTGATTATCGATGAAGATGCTCAGTTTAAAGAGTGTGAATCAACCATTCCTCTTCTGCTCCCTGGTCTTCATCATGCCATTTTTCATAGGAGATGAACAACAATTGCTGGCAATGGTTAAAAGTAAGGTTTTGCATTAATTATTCAACTTCTGTTCTATCTTACCATAACATGAATGTAACAGACATTTTCCTTTTATCAAAGTTTAACTAACTTCATATACATCTTTTTCAGATATCACAGGAGGCTGGGTTCGGAAAAAAGTTTGTTTGAGAGGTTGGTGAAGTTGAAATGCAAGAGACATCTTCTAGATATCCTGTAGAGGATGCATCCATCTATAAGCTTCTTCCTTGATGAAAACATGTATGGTTCTATTGTTTAAGATAAGCAAAAGCAAAGAAAGATAATACTGAAAAGGCTTATATTGTATTACGTTTAGTTTTACAATATATAAAACTGGTTTAAACTGAGAAAAACCTTAATAATAAGAAAATAAAAACTACTAACAAAACAAGAAAATTTTTTAAACAAACAAATCAAATCAAATCCCCTAAAAAATACTAAAAAATAGAACAGTTCCTAAGACAACGTCAACATCTTCCCTGGATTAGGAGCTGTATACTCCAAGCTTTTCTCAGAGGAATTCGAATTTGCTAATATGAAATGGCTTTGTGAAAATGTCTGCAATTTGATTTTCTGTTTTGTAATAAACTAACATCACTTCACCATTTTTGCACTTCTCTCAAGAAATAAAACTTGATATCATATCATCGATTGACCCAGCCCAATCATTGTCTGAGTATCCATGTAGCTTGAAATTTCTGCTCTTGCCGAACTTGATGCCATAAGTAAACTCTTCAGTATGAAAAAAATCGTATTTGCTGCTTCTGCCCAAAATTTTTTTGGTAAACTCTTCTCATGCATTAAGCATCTAGCCATCTCTATAATTGTCTTGTTCTTCCTCTCACTAAATCCATTTTACTATGAAGTGTAAAGAACTATAAGTTGATGTTCAATCCCAGCTTATAGACAAAAGGAGTTGAATTTGTCTAAAGTGTATTCAGTTCTATTGTCAGACCTGATTACTTGAATTCAACAATCACTTTGATTTTCAATCCAGACTTTGAACTTGAAAAAAATTCCAGCAACTTCTGTCTTGAACTTCATAAAATAAATCCAACACATTCTTGTTAGATCATCAATGAAGATTAAAAAATACCTGCTGCCATTTAACGAAGAAGTTGTATGTGACCCACAAACATCAGTATGGATAAGTTATAACTTCTATGTAGCTCTCCATGTAGATGTCTTGAATGAAAGTCTGATTTGTTTCCTCGACATACAAGCCTTACAACTTGAAAGATGCTCCTCCAAGCTTGGTAAACCTTAGCCATTTCTTTTCTTTGCAAAAAAGAAAAGCTTTGTGGTGAACATGCCCAAATCTTCTATGCCAGATTTCTGCATTAGTTAAATGTCTAGAAATTTCCACCTGCCCATCCTCCAATGGATTCAAGGAAAAACTTTTTCTCTGCATCTTAATTTTAAACAACTCTTGTCTATTTAGATTAAAAATTAGACATATTTTGTTTTCAAAAACAAGCCTGAATTCTTTCTTTAGTAATTGACCAACACTAAGTAAGTTTTGATCAATACTAGGAACATACAAAACTTCAGAAATAGGCTTTATACCTGTAAAATTTTCAATAGCCACTATCCCCTTTGATATAGTCACCATTTTCAATTTTGATTCTTGATGTTGCTGATCTATCAAGCTCCTTGAAAATTCCTTCATCACAGGTCATGTGGTTTGCACAACCACTATCTATAAGCCAGTACTCACTTGATGTGCTAGATGCAAAACAAGATGCAACAAAAAGCTGCTCAACATCTTGATTGTTTGCAATTTGAGCCTCTTATTGTTGTGTCTCTTTCTCCTTGCAAATAATTTCTACATGCCTAAATTTTTGGCACCTTTTGCATCGCATATCTGGTTTTCTCCAACACTTATAGTGAGGTTGATTTTGCTTGCCACAATGTTGACAAAGAGGATATTTTACTCCTTTATATCTATATGTAGCATTGTTGTTATTTTCAACTGTTGTACCTTCAGAGTTGCTGACACTCCCCTTCTTCCCTTTTCACTTCTTGCCTCTACCTCCATGATTTTGTTAAAACTTGGTTGACAAAGCTCTTTTAATAGTTCATTCTTATCTTATCTTCCTTCTTTGTTCTTGTGCTTGAAGAACACTTAACAATTTTGTCAAACTGATCTTTGACAGGTCTTTTAACTTCTTCAAAGAAGCAATGGTTGCTTCAAATCTTTCAGGCAACGAGACAAGTAATTTTTGAACTATTCTACTATTAATGAGCTCTAATCTAAGCATTCTCACCTTATCAGCAATGTCAATCAATCTATCTGAATAATCTTTGATAGTTTATGATTCTTTCATGTGATGCATTTCAAATTCTCTTATGAAGTTCAACACCTTCATATCTCGAATTCTTTTATCTCCCTTGTACTCATCTTTAAGAAAATCTCAAATGGCCTTGGCTGTATTACAGGTCATTATTCGGCTAAAGATGGTTGAAGAAACAACAACAAAGAGACAAGTCTTCGCTTTGGACTTCCTTGTCTTCTTCTCCTTGTAGATTTTTATCTGAGCTACTGTTGGATTTTCAGCTAGAGGGGACACATCGTAGTCCTCTTCTATCGCTTCCCATAAGTCACATGCATCTAACTAAGCTTCCATTCTAACTACCCACACCTGATAATTTTCTCCATAAAAAACTAGTGGTGCAATTGAAGTGAATGAGTTTTCTGAATCCATTTTAAGGCTGTGACATAAGTGTTAGTGTTTGGAAAAGTATTTAGGCTCTCGCTCAACCTCACAAGTCCCGTAAGAAGACTAAAGCTCCACTACCAATGTTGTTTAAGATAGTCAAAAACAAAGAAAGATAATACTAGAAAGGCTTTATTGTATTATGTTTATTTCTACAATATATAGAACTTACTTAAAAAAAAATATAATAATAGACAAATTAAAATTATTACTAAAATAATAAAATCTTTTAAACAAATTCAATCAAATCGTCTTAAAAATAGAACAGATACTAAGACAAAATCAACAAATTCATACTCTTTTATAAATATCTCACAAACAAATGAAGAGTTTGATGATTTGAAAAGCTTAAAAAATACTGCTGAGGCTGCTGTAGCAGTTAATATAGTCGAGAGACTGTATAGAGGTAAATGAATTGTGGCTTGGGAAATTCCGTAGACTGATGTATTGCCAGCATAACATTTCGTTTTTTATCTGTTGGTACTCTGCAGAGTTCAATATCTCAAAAAGGAAGATGAGCATAGTGGTAATATCCCCATACAAAGCTCAAGTTCGCGCAATTCAGGACAAGATTGGGAAGTATGGTTCAGATTCTAACAACGATTTCTTTTTATACGTTGGATCAATCGATGGCTTTCAAGGAGGGAAAAAGGATGTGATGATTCTGACCACTGTCAGATGTAACCATAAAGGAGCAGTGGGTTTCGTTTCTAATCAGCAAAGAGCAAATGTGACACTTACTCGTGCAAGGTATTTAAAAAAGTGCAACCGATTCTTTGTTCTATATTCACTTCTTCTGTAGATGATTTTGACATTGTTAGATGTATGAACTTGACAACATAGGTATTGTCTTTGGATAGTTGGTAACGAAGAGACTTTGATTAAAAGCCGCTCAATATGGGAGAAATTGGTCAAGGATGCTAAGGCACGACAACGTTTCTATAATGCTTATGAGGATTGCAGTTTGGCTAAGGCTATAACCAATGCCTTGATTGAGACTGGCGACTTTCATACTTTTATGAGAAAATATCGATATGTATTAGATATGAGTAACACTATACAAGCTAGCAGGATAATGAAACATTGTCCCTACTAGCTGCCAAAATGAAACTAATAGATTCCGAATATTTATATCGGAATCGGTGACTTTCATCTGCCAAATATCTTGATAGCTAATAAGGAAACAAAATCTGCGGAGGGAAGAACATCAAGATTGTCCACATTAACCTCCGATAGGTTAGTTTTAGCCCCAAAGAAACCATGTCTCATGCCGGCGTAGTAGAGATCAACTGCACTGCTGACGACTCCTTTGAAGATGCGATTGTTGCGACCCAACCAGATACTCCATGCACTTGAAAACAGCAGGACATACCGCAGTCTACGCCAACGACGTGTGAGGAGAAAGCCTTCCCATTGTTCAAACATATCTGCAAAAGAACGTGGCTGGACCCAACAAAAACCCCAATGCTTAAAGAGCAGTGACCAACTCTCCCAGGCTGTTCTACAGTCGAGCAAAATGTGAGAAGAGTCTTGTTCCACCCTGCCACATGCCTCGCAAAGGCTAGCCGAGGCAGGAATAATGCCTAGCCGACTTAAGTACCCTTTTGCCGATAATTTCTCCTGACATGCGAGCCACATAAAAGCCTGCCATTTGGGCGCCCCTGGCTTACTCCAGACATTAGGAATCGACTGCTCGCTGGTCCCATCTGTAAGCGCCACCATAGTCTGATAACAAATGCTCACCGAGAAAGGACTGAGCTGAGGCCCCCAGAGGATCAAATCCTCCTCCAAAGAATTCGGCCTGTAAGCCTCCAGAAGGACCAGTGATCGCCCAACTTCTTCTTCTTCCCATACAAACAAGCTGCGCCTCCACAACAAAGTCCAGCACCATACCTCGTTATTCCACAAGCCAAACTGCCGAACTGATCCTTCCTTCTCCAAAGAGAGGGCGTACAATCTTGGGAAGATGTCGCGCAAGGGAGATGAACTACACCAGACATCATCCCAAAAAACAATGGCCTCCCCCCTACCCAATCGCCAGTGGAAAAAAGAAGAGATGCACTGGCCTGTAGACAATACCACTTTTCTGTTCCGGACTATGCCAGCCCATAAGGAAGAAAAGCTGCTACCACCGCATGCGATCCCATCAGGACGAAGCTTAGGGCTATACTTTTGCGTGATTATCCGGCTCCAAAGGGAACAAGTGTCGTTGGCAATCCGAATACTCCACTTTGTGAGCAGAGCTTGATTTCTCAACTTCAAACAGCCCAAGCCAGCGCCCCCGCAATCAGTTGGACGCACACACGTTGTCCACTTCACCTTACACAGGCAACGTTTGTCCATTGTCCCACCCCACAAAAATCGTTTCGTCCATTTCTCTAAGTCTCTCCTCACTCCCACAGGCAGCTGAAAAAAAGTCATATAATACACCGGTAAGCTGCTGAGCACAGACCTGATCAGGGTGATTCTGCCCCCCAACGAGAGCAGAGATCCTTTCCAGGAAGCCAGCTTTCCTTTAAAGCGCGTAACCACCGACGCCCATGTACTGCTACGACGTGGATTGGCCCCCAAGGGCACTCCAAGATAAGTGAAAGGCAGAGACTGCTGGCGGCAATGTAATGAGGCAGCACAGGCTGCAGTCGCAAGCGAGGAGATGTTAATGCCTACCAGTCCAGATTTGAAAAAGTTGACCTTGAGCCCGGATAACAATTCATAGCACCTGAGGATGCTTTGGAGGTTAGCTATACCCTGATGGTCTCCTTTGCAGAAGAGAATTACATCATCCGCATACTGCAGATGTGTGAGCTGTAAATTTCCAATGCTAATGCCTTGGAATAGTTGACACTCAGCAGCTCGACATAGCATGCGCGATAAAACTTCCGCTGCCAAATTGAATAATAGTGGGGACAAGGGATCACCTTGTCGTAGACCTCTGCCCAAATTAAACTCGACGGTAGGCACACCATTGATGAGCACAGCACAGCGGGCCGAAGAGAAACATGCCTTTATCCAACGACACCATTGAACCCCAAAACCCATCCGTTCCAGAACTTCAGACATAAAATTCCAATCCACCGAATCATAGGCCTTCTGAAAATCCAGTTTGAGACACCATCCCGGACGTCTGGACTTTTGCATGGAGTGGATGATCTCATTGGTGACCATCACCGTGTCCGTAATGAACCGACCTGCCATAAAACCGGTCTGAAGTGGGGAAATCAGCTGATCCATCACTGATTTGAGCCGGCTGGATAAGAGTTTGACAATGACTTTGTACAGGCTGTTGATGAGACTGATGGGTCGATACTCCGACAGCTCCGCCGCTCCAGATATCTTGGGAATTAAGGTAAGATAACTATTGTTAATGCCTCGCGGTAACACTCCACTTGTCTGAAACTCCTGAATCATTGTGGTAATCTCCTCTCCAATCACCGACCAGGCATTCTTGATGAAAAAGAAGTTGAAACCATCTGGGCATGGAGCTTTGTGACTACCGCACGCCCAAACAGCCTGCTTGATTTCATCCGCAAGAAAAGGCCTCTCCAGCTCATTAGCAGCAACCGGACCTAGCCTAGGCAAGGCCAGTTCACCTAAATTGAACCAGCTGTGTTCTGCAGCCGCGAAAACTCGTTGGAAATATCCAACCGCCTCGGCCTTTATCTCTTCAGGTTGGCGCACTTCTCTACCCTGTACACGAACCATCCCTATGAAATTGCGACAGTTTCTGATGGTGGCACTTGCATGAAAGAACCGGGTGTTCCTATCACCAAGGGTCAACCATTGCTGCCTGGAATTCTGCCTCCATAGGGCCTCAATTCTCCTCTTGAACACCCACTTCTGATCCTGTAAAACCTCGTATCTCCGCATTGACTCAGGTCCCAAGCGTCCTCGATTTTGATCAAGCAAATCAAGTTCTTCCAGGATGCTCTGCAACTGCCGCTCTAACAAACCACAGGATCCGCGGTGCCAAACCTACAGCTGCTTCCTCAAACAAGCCAATTTCCTGACCACTGTAAACTCTCCAGGAAAAAGAATCCCTGCCTCTTGCCACATCTCATCCACCCTTGACAAGAAATGTTTGTCCTCCCACCAAACATCCCAAGAACGGAATGGTCTGCTACCCCAAGACAAGGAATCCGCTTTCAGGATGAGAGGCACGTGATCTGAAAATCCCTTATCACCAGCATACAGGCGATGACGACTGAACTGTAAACACCAAGCCGATGAAACCAGCACCCGATCAATGCGAGAAGCACTGTTAGTACGAACCAGGTATACTCCTTGCCAATGAGAGGCATGTCAACCAGTCCATTCCAATGAATGAAACTCTGAAGACTGCGTACGACACTCTCGTTGACGGAGCGACCTGAACGTTCCTCCGCATGGAGAGATTCATTAAAGTCTCCCATAATCACCCAAGGACCATCATCCCTCGATATCCGCTGTTGTATTTCCTCCCAAAGGCCTCGGCGCTCAGTTGCTAGATTCTGGGCATACAGCCCAATACACTTAAAACGAAAGTCTGAAACCCGAACTTTCAAATCTAATAACATCCAGCGTTCAAAGTGCTCGGTTCCCAAATTCTGCACTATCGCATCGTTCCATGCACAAGCAAGCCCACCTGACCGGCCACATGCATCTACTGCTGTCCACTGTATGTTCAAACCAGACCACAACCTGCGTGTCAAACTGCCAGGAAAATTTTCCCACTTTGTCTCACACAATATCAACAAACACAAATGCTCTATGTCTATAAGCTTGCGGATTTGATTCTCTTTCAGCTTACCACGACAACCTCTAATATTCCATATAGCCATATTTATCATCAACAAAAAATACCCACAACCACTATGATACTGACCTGCGCTAATTGACGCAATGTGCCTGCCTCGCCTGTCGATCCTCCAATATACGTCCTTTCAATTTCTGTCGTATGGCATCTTTTGTTTGCTTACAGTGAAGACCCAAAGCATCTGCCACCTCGAGTACACGTTGAGCCTCCTCCTCAAGGGTGCAGTGATCCGACCCAGTATCCTTGGAACAAGATTGCTCCGATAGGCTTGCAGACTGTTCGCAATCAGCCCGCAGGAAGGAAGGGTCCTCTACCAATTGTGAGGCCCCCCCCTTCTCCATCTGACTCTCCCGCCCGGACGAAAGGCTACCGGTGGGTTTAAGGTGGCGGAGTTTCTTCTGCTTCCCCATCCGACTATGCATTGCCCAGCCTTTGAAACCGATCTGGGGTACCTTATGACAAGCCTTCCTTTGCCGAGTAGAAGCTGTATCAGCAAGAACCGAGACAGTCACTGGGACCTCAGAGATAGGTGCCATGGGCATCTGTTCAGACATGGCTTTCCCAAAGGGCTGAAGTTGACTCCCTTCAGTGGACTCCTCACGAACCAATAGGAAATCAGGAGCAGAACAATGACTAATGCCCTCTTCATTGGAAGGGGAAAGACTAAAAGATCCTTCCTGATGTAGCTTGGCCCCTGATGTAGAACTCACGTGCCCAATCCGTGTCTGTAGTCCCCCTTTGTGTGGTTGGGTAGGACCCACAGCTGTAGAGGTAACTACCTCTACACCAGGTTCCACTGCTCTCCTTTGTACCAACAACTCCTTCTGCCACAGATCAGCTTGTCCAGTAACGGATGTATGTCCCTGCTCTGCAGCAGCCTTGTCCTGACGCCAGACTGATGTGCTATAGGACAAGTGGATAGGGCGGCTAGGGGGTCCGCCTGGTGTGGTTCCTTGTGTGCCAATCTTAAGATCCACTCTCGTATCAACAAGCTCATCCACCACACGTACCATAAAGGTGAGTCCTTCAACCTGTATTTGTACCTGTTCTTGAAAAGCTGACAGAATAGAAGTTGAAACTTGTAGCCTGGCCACATCCAAACGGGTCCAATGAACAGTATCGGGATGAATTTGAACTAGGGAGCCAATAGGTTGAACTATCCTGGAAAAGGCGTACACAGACCATACATGAAGAGGAAGACCAATCACCTTCACCCAGCAAAGTCGTCTGCCACCAACATCAGCTGAACACCAGGCATGTAACCCTACAAACTTGGCCGACCAGAGACTGAGATTGACAGTGAGTGCCTGATTCATCAGTGCAACCGTGGGAAAAATGAGCAATCTCTGAGACCCTCCCATTTGAACACACTCAGAATTGTCTTCTCGAAGAAAGCCTACAGCACTCCTCTTAAGCTTTTCTAACAAGCCCTGCTGAACGGGAAGCACTACTGGAGTGTCTTCCTTGAGCTGAGAGACCGTCCCTGTAATAACATCGACATAAGATCGTCCATCACATTCATGCATGGCTACCTTGGGAGCGTCCTTCGGCATTTCCATCGACTGAGGGACTTGGTCTGGGCTCGGAGCAGCCATACCTCTCACACGAGACCCTTTTCTATCTGGAAAGCGTGCCACGCTGAAGCGCATCCGATGGACTCGACCCAAGAACGACGAGAGTCTCCTTAGACGGTGTTGCTCCTGAGAACCGCAACGCACGAACTTTGCAAAACCAAACCTCGTTCCACTGGTGGATTTACGGCGTGGAATGAACACATCCGCAACTGATTCAATATCGGCTATCTCTTTGAATAATCTATTCAAACCCCACCCCTCTGGAATATTATCAATGAAATAGGAGATGTATCTATCTTCACGAAATACCGTGGCAGGATCCCAGGTGGGATGAGACCGGACCGGTGGATCCGGATCCGCTAGAGGAGTCGCCCTGGATATCGATGCTTTCCCTGTAGTGCTGCGAACCGGTTGCAAGGTGGGGGACGATGAAACTGGTATCGGGTGGGTGGAGAGGGAGGTACGGGAAGTAGGGAGAGGGGGGAGGATTTGAGAAGTGAGAGAAAGCATGTCTCTCTCCCTTCTCTTAGATCCTATGTTGTTGAAGTAGCTTTACCGGCTAAACACAAGAAAGTACAGATAAAAGTGGATTCAACACGTGAATTCTACCATAAAACAGAATAAAAACAAAGACGACAATTGTTACTTAATATATGTAGAACTCAAAATTTGGTTATTTCTTGCAGCAACTTCCTATATGGTGGTGGTGGTACTACTGGTGTTCTCCTGTGGCTTGGACATTGTATGGACTTGTGACATCTCAACTTTCATACTTTGCTGCCGTCGATGTTCAGAAAGACAAGATGGAAGGTATGCCAACAATTACACTTATTTCGGACAGCATCTTTCATGAGATGGCATATTAATTGTATGTTTATCGAGGTTGAATGTTGAATTCACTAACACTTGTTTGTTCCTGGACTAGAACTTCCATGAATTTTACTATGACAGCTTGTCTGCAAGCAATGCTAATTTGTTATTTCCCCTTCGATTTTACAGGTTTGCTTCAGTGATTATTTTCTCAAGTCCATGGGGAGTCTGGACAGTGGAATTCAAAAGGAAGTGCTTTGTCTCTTAGCAAATCTTGCAGATGGCTGGCGTTTGTCTAGCGAGGAGAGAAACGTAAAACTATTTTTTGGACTTTCCCAGTTGCTGGAGCTGAATAGGGTTGGCATGAAGTTTTATATTGTTTGGTCTGTCGACATTAAGTCAGAAAATTCATTTGAACTTCAAGTTATGAAGGTCTGGGGTATCGTCCCGTTGTCTGGATTACGGGAACTGGCAAATTCTCTCGAGCCCATATTTAGCAGCTACTCCGAGGCGCAAATGAACTGCTGCAAACATAGACATTTGGAAGGGTAAGCTGGGAGGATTGCTCATATCTTTTAGTATTGTTAAGACTTGTGTGTATATGCTATAATCACATTTCATAATAAATACTTGTTGGAAGGGAAGACTAACTTGTTCAGATGAAGTAGAATTAATAGATGTTTCATTCCTCAGGGATTTGGTTGTTCCCGTTAGATGGCCGGACGAGAGTAGCAGTGCAGTTGAACCGGTGATCTGCGGCTGTCGAAACAGTTAGCACTGTCAAGTCTGATAAGCAATCGCAGTCCATCCGCTACAACATCCAAATAGGTATAAACTTTCTTGAATTGGTAAATCATTGCTTGAGGAACAGTGACAGGCAATTGAGCAATCCTACTTTTGCCTAACATAGTCTGCAATCAATGATTTATATAATAATGTTTTAAATTATGTCATGATGTTTTACAGTCTATAACATGGCATGCTTTTTATAAACATTACTGTAAAATTAGGTTTGAGATGAATTATATTTTAATTATTATTTTTCAATTGTTAAAGAATTATTTTATATGAGATAGTAAAGATTCTTATTTATTTTAACTAAAATTTTCAATTCGCGTTTTGAGAGTATAATAGTTTTAAATATCCAAGTTTTATCTCGACTTTCTAATATTTAGACGAACAAATAACAACATAAATCGCAACTCCAAGCCTCAATCACATCTATACACAGCTTTGTGTTTATAAATTCAAAGGGAAGAAACAAGAGTTTGCTTTACTGGTGTCATAGCCAATATATGTTATAAAATTATTCTTACCAAATTAGTATTCATGCTTCTTGACTTTTCACTTTCCCACTTATATGACCTTTTGATTCATGTGAAGTTAGTGATTACAAGGCATTCAGACTAGAGAACTGAGAAAAGAAATTCCCTTTCGGCTGTATTATATATTTATATTGCCGAATTCATATATTAACTGATGTTCTTCAATTATAAATTGCTTAAATACTTTTCTTTCCAATCTAATAAGGAAGAACCACGGGTTGATTTCTTAATCTCCTCCCGCACCAAAACGTGGCTTTACTCTAAAGAAGAATCCTACATTTCTTGCCACCCAATGATTGTGTGACTTATTTTATACGGGTGCGATCGTATGCCCCCGTTGTCCATTTTGCAATAACTTAGAAAAGAGAACGTTTTTTTTATATATATAAAGAGAGGGACCCAGTGGCTCAATTTGAACATAAATTGGTTCGTCAAAAGAATGTTCTATCGAAAACTTTTCTTGAAAAAGAGTATTTGTTCTCTACCATCAACGAGGTTCGCCGTATAGGATGATTATTTAATGCTTTTATGAGGAGTAACGAGGAAAACATCGAATATGTATACATGGTGATGGGTTAAGATATTTAAAATGACTAATATGAAAATTGTATAGAAGAGGAAAAGCACCAAAAAGATTGATTCATACAAAGGAAAAGCAAGAGTGAGGGTGAGTTGATGCAGTGGAAAAAGAAAAAAATCAGGTGACCTTACTGTTATGCCACGGAAAGCCTGCATAGACTTCACGTTGCAAAAGCTGGCCCCACATGGTGGCTTGTGGTTTTGTGATTGATCAACGTGGTCAATTCATTAGAATAATGTTTAGAAAAAAAATAATATGAAGAAATTTAATAATGTAATCCGAATATGAAATATTAATAAAAATACGGAAAACACTGTTTATGTATAAAAAAACCTTAAAATATTTTCCATATATCTTCATGTTGTACTGTGTGTATCTGTGCACATTGTGCGTAGTAAAATTACCCCTACTTTGACGATTAAAAGCAAATTTAGTAAAAGTGAGATATTGACATCACAGCGAGAACAGTATGGCTAAGCTTAGAGAGAAGCTAATTTGGATCAATTGCTCTAAATCCCTGGATACAAAGAGAATCATTCCCCATCAAGCTAAAAATTTTAAAATTAAGGTATAGCGTTACCCAAATGAAAAATCTTTAAAGAAAAGGTCTGAAAAGAGAGATAATGTGATTATCCAGGGTCAAATTTCGGAACAGTGTCGATGTATTTCAGCAGCGAAGAAACGCCGCCGAAACTGGCCCGTTGGGACAGTTTATAGTTAAGGTAGATATACCAAATCTTACGTGAAAAAATCGGTAATGCATCAAATGTTGGTACGGCCATGTGAGGGCTAAGATTCTAAGAAAGGACAAGGATGAAGCATGGGATAATCGGGGAGACAAGAGAGGATCGAGATTTAGAGCTTCCAAAGAAAGATAACAGGAATAATTTGTTGGAGAACATTTGATGAAAAGGCAAAGGGAAGTTTGGGGTGGCAGATTGCTTTTGCTTTTTTCTCCACCTCTCTTTTTGTTCTCTTATCAAAACCCCCAACCTACACCCCGGCCCATTTTACTACTTCTTCCTCCACTCTGCGTTACCTCTCTTTATCGCGCGCTCTCCAATCGTGTCTGTTTCTTCCCTTTGCTTTGGATCTACTTCTACACAGGTCATCTCTCTCTCTCTCTCTCCTTCTGTCTCTTGCTCAAACATTGTTACCATGCGTCGATCAATGTGTTAATGATCACGACACGTACGTAGTTAAACTAACTTCTACTTGCATGGCTATTTTGAATCGATTGGGCAGGCAGTTGTTCTGTCGTGTTTTCAAAGGCTAGTCTAGTGCAGAGTTTTTTTCATCTGGGACACGAGACCGTCGGCGTGTTCTGTTCTATTCATATATTTGTCTTGGCGCTGTACGGTGCAATATTTATAAGAAGAAGCAAGCTAGTTTCAGGGGGAAATTAAAGATAAATGGCTCCTGTTTCATTGCCTCCTGGTTTCCGTTTCCATCCCACTGACGAGGAACTCGTAGCTTATTACCTCAAAAGAAAAATCAATGGACGTAGAATTGAATTGGAGATAATCCCAGAAGTTGATCTCTACAAGTGCGAGCCATGGGATTTACCAGGTACTCTTCGCTAAACCATTTACTTAACAAAATTTTGCATATACGATCACTCCATCGACAAAGACAAGAGTTGAGCAGGTAAATTGAACAGAATAAGTGGAGATTGAGTGAACAACTGCTCAAGGAATTTTGAGATAAAAACTACATATTTTAACTGTTATTTATGCCTTTTCCTGATGAACCTTTGTAACATAACCAAGCTTTGCATAAGCAAGAATCTTAGTTTATACCGATAATCACAATCTTCAAGTTAATTCTCATAACCTAGTTTGCATCAATTTGCTCTATATACGAAGGACTCTGATAGCTCTTCCAAAAGGTGGGGGCCAAAGAATGACTTCAAACACGTTTTCAAGAGGTCTCTTCCTTTTTGTCTAATAATGACGATTAGGGATCTAACTTGGATGGATTGAAATTGATTTAAGTAGGGATCAAATTTATTCAACTTTATTGCACATAATGCCTCTCACATGCATGCAGTTTTCTGGTGAAAAAAAAAGCATTTGCGGACAATAAGGCTTATGGGGCCCCATCTTTTAGGGTTCCCATTGTGAACACCAAGGAACTGCCCCGAAATAAATGATCAGGTCAAAAAGCTTTAGAAAGACAAAAGAGTTGCGATGTGTGGCAGATATGTAATAGCCACGCTCTCATAAAACGCTTTTGTTTAATTTATATTATCTGCTTCTTTATACGATAGTTCATGGTTTTTTTTTATTAGTGAATATTAATCAAATCTTCGTTCACAATCTTTACCTTTGCGGTTTTCCTATGAAATGGTTCTTTATGAACATATGGACCGTAAACCCAACACGCTTTTATGAATTCTAAGTGAACGAGATATCATAGGGACCCTTTTCGATTGGTGCATTGCATGAATCTTATTTGTTCTGGCTGGTTCTTGAAGGGATTTCTTCAGAAAGGCAAAGAGATATATAGCATAAGCAATAATAATTTTTATGATGCGTTAGATAACAAGCAAGACTGAAATATTGCAGGAAAATCATTGTTACCCAGCAAAGATCTTGAGTGGTACTTCTTTAGTCCTCGAGATCGTAAGTACCCTAATGGATCAAGGACAAATCGTGCAACCAAAGCAGGATATTGGAAGGCTACTGGGAAGGACAGAAAAGTGAACTCCCAGATGCGTTCTGTGGGTATGAAGAAAACCCTAGTTTACTACCGAGGGAGAGCCCCCCATGGTCATCGAACAAATTGGGTTATGCATGAATACCGCCTTGAGGAGGCAGAATGCGAAACTGCTTCTGGCTTGCAGGTAGCCTCCATTTTTCTTGTAATCATCTGTCCTCTTCCCTCGGTGGACATAAATAATCTCCTGACCTATTTGGATATATTTTCAGGACGCTTATGCCCTTTGTCGTGTGTCCAAAAGGAGTCCAATCCCAAAGGTGGGGGAACACTATGTATCAAATTCAAACCAGAGGGCTTATGAACATTCTTCTAGCATTGATCAACTATATGCCGACCAGGGAAGACGTGAAGATTTTGAGACTTCAAATTATCCGATCCATAAAATGGATACTTGTTCAACAAGGTACGCCAATAACGGATCTCCACTTAATAACGCCGGAGAATATAGAGATGCCAACTTTACACCGTTCTTGGACGCATTCAGCTTCTCAACAACACCTCAATTTTCAGGATATGGCAGCATTCCTTATCCACCCTCAAAGGTAAAACATACAGACGAAACTGTAGTAGAAATATAAAGTTTCTCCTTCTCTTAATTAGACATGACTGCTCTTAATTGATTTTCTATGGCTTTAACAGGTTGATGTAGCATTAGAGTGTGCAAGGTTGCAGCATAGATTCTCACAGCCTCCATTGGAGGCGGTGGATTTCCCCCAAGTTGAACTCACCGACTTGAAAATGATGCAGCCTACTTCCATGCATGAAAGCACAAATCAGATTGACATTTTGCAGGAAATCCTTTCAGTAGCCCAAGCATCTCAGGAACTGATAAATCAGTCTAACGTTGATCAAGATACCTGGGGAGGAAATTACTCTGCAGCTGTTAATGATTTCACTTTCTTGCCTGGGAAAGATGCTTCTTCTAATCTGCACAGCGACATGAATTACGGTAGATGTGCAAGCAGACCGTGGACAGAGCCTAATACAAGCAGAACTATAGATATTTCAGACCTGGATGAACCGTTCAATAACGAAAGGCTAGTAGAAAACCTGAGATGGGTAGGAATGTCAGATGAAGAACTAGAGAAGGTAAGTAACTTCTTATTAGTCTAAACCCCATCCGTTTCACTATATATGTTCATAATTTTACCATTGTTTGATAGTAACCCTGATCCCTTTGTTCCACATCTGGACAGAGTTTTATGGAGGAACACAAGATAATCCCAATCGAAAACATTTCAAGTTTCCAGAGGACGGTAGAGCATGAAGCTCAAGGTAAAAATGACCAGTATATTCTGATTCCTTGCTTTCTATTTCAGCTTTCTTCCTTTTTAAAGTTCCTCCATATTCTTTGGCAGCAAGTTCTTTTGGCACTAGATAATTAAATTACATTGACGAAACTCAAATGCTGCAGAAAATGTGCATCCCGATGACTGCATGGGGTTCAATGACAGTGATGATTTTTCAATGAGATTCATCAATGATGACCTTAACGATGACAACTTCGTAGACGAGAGCAACGTCGAAGATTTAGCAAGTTCTCCCAGCTTTGATTTTGTGGAAGAGGTCAAAGTTACCCATGGAATGTTTGTTTCCACTCGCCAAGTAGCCAAGACATTTTATCACCAATTAGTGCCATCTCAGACCATGAAGATCCACCTAAACCCAGATCTGATCACCTTTCCTGTAGATAAAGCTGGCAGACGAACGAGTACTTGTTCTACAAAGTCGTCGGCATACGAAAGAGGAAAGTTGATAGGAACAAGCAATTCAATGCATCCACGGAAGAAACTAACTAGCACTTTTGTTTGCATGGTTCTGATTCTCCTCATCCGTTGTTTCTATTTTAGTGAAGAAGTGGCTAGTGACGAAGTAATGGATGGCTTCATGAAAAATGGGAGTGAAGAAGAAAAGGGTTGCTCTAGTACTATCAAACCAAGGTGGAAACCAGAAAAGATGAGATGGGGTGACAAGGAAAATGATTTGTTGCTCACCGTGAGAAGCTGCGGAGGGAGTAAAATTAGTGTGTTTTTGAAGAAATTAGGGTTTTTTCTTACCATTTCCTTGACGCTTTGCACCATGTTGATGAGCCATATGACCCTTGACCCTTGACCCTTGACTCTTGAGCTTCTTATTTCTTAAGTCCACAGCTAATTAACATTCGTCGTTGAATCTGAGAAGGCATGAACAGCCTTGGAATTAGATTATTTCTAGTACATTTGTAGTCCATGCTGATACATACGATTGGATCAATAATTATTGTGTAACTTGTGATATAGATTAATGGAACTTCTTTTTTTTTTCTTTTGTCCAATATGGATTATTTTATATAACGAGAAGAATCTCAAAAAATTAGGTGAGTTTGGACGGTGAAAGAGATTAATATGATTATGATTGTTTACACTCTTCATTATTCAAGGATAAAAATACCTAACTGAATTTCAAATTTAAGATTGTTTAATTTCCAAGCCTTAAGATAAAGAGAGATATCATTAAGTAACTGCTTAAATTATAATCGCATAAGTTAATGAATTTCTACTATAATAAATAATATAGGTTGTTCAATCACTTACCAAAGAGAAAATAACAAAGAATATTAATATTATTAGCGCGTGGCAACCTATTTTATTCTTTTAATAAATTTTGAATCCATCGAATTATCAAATAAATCGATTTAAAAAGACGATGTTATCTGTTTTTATTATATAACAAAAGAATAAGTCAAGATAAATCCTAATTTATTTAGAAAGAAGGATAGTGAAAGAAGTTGAGAATTTCGATATTTTATTGCTATGTATATACAACATCACAATGGTATATTTATAGGTACACAAATGTACCTTTTGCATTAATGGTAGACATGTAAGTATCTTTATAATAAAACTATAGGTTTCAAAAACATTCATTTATTTCTCCATCTTGAATGTATATATTTGTTATATTAAAAATGATTTAATGTCTCGTTCAAACCTTACTAAGAAAAACCCTATGAGAAAAATCTTAGTGAAGAAAAAAATATATATTATTCTCAATCTAAGAGTATACCATTGCCATACTGTCTCATTAAAAACCTTACCAAGAAAAATCTAATGGGAATAAAAATTTGGTGAAGGAAAAATGAGTGCAGCGTATACTCTCCCTGATTTAATCATCCTTTCAAATATTTCAAACGACGCATTACGATCTTTTGTATAAATTTCTCAAATATTGATGTGGGAAGAGCGTTAGTAAATAAATCAGCTAAGTTGTCACTTGAGCGTATTTGTTTGACAGTGATTTCCCCTTTGCTTTGAAGATCATTAGTAAAGAAGAATTTTGATGAAATATATTTTGTCTTGTCACCTTTGATGTAGCCTTCCTTCAATTGAGCTATACAAGCAACATTATCTTCATACAGTGTCATTGCATGTTCCCTATTGCTATATAATCCACATGCTTCCCTTATATGTTGTGATATTGATCGTAGCCAAACACATTCACGACTTACTTCGCGAATTGCTAAGATTTCTTCATGGTTAGAAGAAGTGGCAACCAAAGTTTGTTTCACTGCGATCTAGCTTTATGTGGATCTGATAGATATCCTGTATCTGCATAACCAACTAAATCAAAAGTGGATAAATTTGAATGAAATAAACTCATATCCATTGTCCCTCAAAGATATTTAAAAATATGTTTAACTTCATTCTAATGTCTTCGAGTTGGAGAAGAACTATATCTTGCTTGTAAATTTACTGTAAATGATATATCAAGACTAGTATTATTAACAAGATATGTAAGTACACCAATAATACTTAGATATGCAATCTTAAGGTTTAAAAGTTCTTCATTTTCTTCATGAGGTCAAAAAATATCTTTTTTCACATCAAGTGATCTCACAATCATTGGTGTACATGAGCTTTATCCATATAAAATTTTTTAAGTACTTTATCCACATAATTTGATTGATGAATAAATATTCATTCACTCAGATGTTCAATCTGAAGACCCAAACAATATATTGTTTTTCCAAGGTCTTTCATTTCAAATTCTTTCTTTAAATAGTTGACAATTTTATCTATCTCTTCATGAGTTCCAATGATATTTAAATCATCAACATAGACAGTTATTATTACAAAATCAGATCCATATCTTTTTATAAAAATATATGGACAAATTGGATCATTCTTAAAATCTATTTTAAGTAAGCACTCACTTAGACAATTATACCACATCCGACCAGCTTGCTTCAATCCATATAAAGCTCTACTTAGCTTTATCGAATAAATTTCCTGAGAGTTTGGTTTATTTGTATCTAGTAATCTAAATCCTTCAAAAAATTTCACATACACACACACACACATATATATCAGTATCCAATGAGTTATATAAATATGTTGTAATTACATCCATTAGACGCATTTCAAGTTTTTTATATACTACCAAACAAAGTAAGTATCACAATGTTATTGCATCCACCATTAGAGAATACGTCTCATCATAATCAATACTCGATTTTTAGGTAAAAACTTATGCGACGAGTCTTGTTTTATATCTCACAACTTTATTTTTCTCATTTTTTTTTTTGCACAAATACCCATTTATATCCAACCGGTTTTACACCTTTTGGTGTATGGACTATAGGTCCAAAAACACCATATTTTTCAAATGCGTTTAATTCTGATTGAATTGCGACTTTCCACATTGGCCAATCTTTTCTATTTTTACATTCCTCTATAGAGATAAGTTCAAAATTCTCATTTTCATCCATAGTATTTAGCGCGCTACATTATATGCAAAAAATTGTCGACAAGTATTGTGCTTCGGTTTCATTTTTTTCCTGTAGTGACATAATTAATCGAGATTTCGTTATTCTCTTGTATTTCTTCTAGAATTTTATTAATTATGTCAACTAGATTTTTCAGAACTACATCCTCTTCCCGACCATCTTGCATAGTTGCTTTTTCTTTTTTCGAGAATTTTTATCTTTAGAACCAAATGGTCTTCCATGCTTCTGGCGTGGCTTAGATTCATTAGCAACTTGAGGTTGTCCTTTAAGGACATCAATTCTTATTGGAGCATTTACAGCTAGAATATGAGACCTAGTTATTCTTTTAAGGTCAGTAAATACATCTGGCAGTTGATTTGTAATTATTTGTAAATGAATTATCTTTTGAACTCATGTTCACATTGATTTGTTTGAGAATCAAAGCTAGATAATGATAATTCATTCCAAGAAATCTTCTTTTCCAACTGTTTATTTTCTCCCCCCAATATTGGTAATATAGTCTCGTCAAAATGACAGTCAGGGAATCTTGTTGTATATAAGTTTTCAGTTAATGACTCAAGATATTTAATTATAGATGGAGAGTCGTATCCAACATATATTCCTATTCTTTTTTGAGGACCCATCTTTGTACGTTGTGGTGAAAAAATTGGGACATATACTGCAAAACCAAAAATTTGTAGATGAGAAATATTTGATTCCTGACTGTGAACCAATTGCATTGGGAGTGTTCATGATAACTTGTTGGTCTAACGCATAAACTGTTGTTGCATGTAAAATGGCATGCCCCAAACACAAACCAGGAGTTTGGATCTCATAAGCGGTCTTGCAATCAATTGTAAGCATTTTATAAATGATTCTGCAAGACCATTTTGTGTATGAACATAAGCAACAAGATACTCAATTTTTATTCCAATAGAAATACAATAATCTATTAAGGCTTTAGATGTAAATTCACTAGTATTATCCATTTGAATAGACTTTATCGGATAATCAGGAAATTGAGCTCGCAAACGAATTATTTGTGCAAGTAATCTTGTAAATGTCACATTGCGAGATGATAATAAACATGCATGTGACCATATGGTTGATGTATCAATCAAAACCATAAAATATCTAAATGGAACACATGATGGATGTATATGTCCACAAATATCTCCCTGAATTCTGTCCAAAACTTTTGAAGATTCAATCCCAATTTTTGTTAGTGATGACTTTATTATTAATTTTCCATGAGAACAAGCAATACATGAGAATTTATTAGATTGAAAAATCTTATTATTTTTCAATGGATGACCATAGGAATTCTTTATTATTTTCCGCATCATTGTTGAACCGGGATGACCTAACCGGTCATGCCAAATTTTAAACAAATCATTAAGTTAATGATTTATTATAAAATGAGATTCTATCATCCTTATACTTGTGTAGTATAATCCGGAAGAAAAAATAGGTAATTTATAATATATACTTTTTACCTGAAATTGTAGAAGTTATACAAAGATACTCAATGCTTCCTTCATTTATTGTCTCAATATGATATCCATTCAAACAAATATCTATGTAACTTAATAAGTTTCTTTGAGACTTAGATGAATATAATGCATCTTCTATTATTATTTTGGTTCCTCCAGATAAAATAATATTTATTCTTCTGGAGCTCTCAATTAATCTTGCACTACCACATATTGTATGTACATTGTTTTTTCCAGTGTTTAAATAAGAGAAATATTTATTATCTCTCAATATTGTATGCGTTGTGGCACTGTCAATCAAACTTATTTCCATGGCATTCATTTTATATATATCTATACCAATATCCATCATTTTCAATGAATAAATAAAATTAATAAGAAAATATAAATATAATAAAATATATAAAAATATAAGATAAATAAATAGAATAAATATACTTTTATTATAATAAAGCAAGAAAAATATAATTGAAACTTACATAATAAAATAAAATCATTCTTGATTTCTTGCACTTTTATCATTTAGATCATTAAGAAAATCAGCAACATCCAAGAGCGTTATATCCTCAAGGTCATTAGCAAATTCAGTGAAATCATTTTGGACAAAATTTGTGTCCATATTCTTGTCTTTAGACTTTAAAAATTCTTAGTATAGGTCAGCAAAATATTTTGGTGTACGACAAGTACGTTGCCAATGACCTTACATTCCACATCAATGTCAGTTACTAGTTGTAATTTTTTTCTTTATGACACCCATTATATTTTAAGTTCCTTCGTCCTTTATGACTTTCTGATTGTGAAAGATAATTTTACTTGATTGACTAACACCATGACGAAATTGATTATAATTTCTTCCCCGTCCTCGTCCTCATCCGAAGCCTCGACCACGACCACAACTATGAGATAACATCACATTCACTTCAGGGAATGGAGCAGAACCAGTAGGACGAGATTCATGATTTCTCATTAATAGCTCATTGTTTTGTTCAACCACAAGAATGCATGAAATCAACTCAGAATATTTTGTGAAACATTTTTCACGATATTACTGATGTAAAAGTATATTTGAAGCATGAAAAGTGGAGAACGCTTTTTAAAACATATAAACATCAGTGATATTTTCTCCACATAATTTTAATTGTGAGCTGATTTTAAACAATACCGAATTATATTCATTGACACATTTAAAATATTATAAACGAAGGTGTATCCATTCATAATGATTTTTTGAGAGTATCACCGTTTTCTGGTGATTATACCACTCTTTTAAATTTTTTCAAAGATCTACAAGATCTTTTACGGTGAGATATTCAGATTTCAATCTCCAATGGAGATGATGACAAGAAAAATCATTGTCTTTGCCTTATCCAGATTTGATGCTACATTTGGTATTTTAATTGTCTCTCCAAGACCTTTAGCAACCAATATCCATAATAAATAATTTTTTTCAGTAATGTTAAGAGCTTCAAACTCAAGTTTTGCAATATTTGTCATTGTAGAACTATAAAAATATTAAATATATGTATAATTAATCACATAATAGGATGAGAAAAAAACTTATAATTTAAACAATAAGAAGTGAGCTACAAAAATATGAATAATATTTAATAACACTAATATTATGATAAAATAGTATTAGAATTTTAGATTTTATCATCTTTTTACTTGATCTCAATTATACCTTTATAAAAATTAAGACTCTTGCTTGTTCTTTGTGAAGAACTCTTGTAAAACTCGTGATTCTCTCTTTTTTTTAAACCTTTATGCTGATAACATATTATATAATAAACGAATAAATTAAGATGAATCCTAATTTACTTAGAAAGATGATAATTAGAAAGAAAGATAATGAAGAAAGAAGAGAATTTCAATATTTTATTGCTATGTACATACAATAACACAATGCCATATTTATTGGTACACAAATGTACCTTTTGTATTAATGGTAGACATGATAACTTGTGTCCTCATATTGAAACTATAAAAGACATTCATTTATAATTTTTTAATTATATTAAAAATTATTTATTTTATTTAATATAATTAAAAATTGATTTAATTCGGACATACCCAAAATATTTTTGGACCAGCAATAAAACCAAAATGGTTAACACTACCTCAAAGCCCAACTTTAAGGGGATCCTAGAGCATGTTGTCTCCCAGTAACTGCAACGGATATATGGTTTCAGTTAGATGCTCCATGTCACGACCGAAACTCAGACTACGCGTCGTTCGACTTCGTGTGTAACACGTTCCTCAATTCGAGAGCCTCAATCAAGGAGAATCGGTATATTAATTGAAGATCAATCATAGGCAATCGAGAAATTCAATGAGAATCCATTCTTGTTATATAGGAGACCCGATTTGGGGAATCAAGGTAATCAATATAATCAATATAATCAAAGATTACCATAGATAAGAAATCATCCATTAGTGCTTACCTTGTATATCTTTGTATATACATCGTTAGATTAGTTGATTCAATCTCCACCATTCATTGGGAAGTTGTATTGGCTATATAAGGGGTGTCTCACCTCATTTGTAATCATCCAGCAATTCTTGGAATATTGAGAGTTTAGAGTTTTCTCTCTATTCTCTTGTGTGTCTCTCTCTTTTGGTTATGTTATAAGCTTAGCATTCTAGCTAGCTACGTGAGGAAGGCTGACTTAGCCTATTGCGAGAGCGATAGTCTAAGGCTGTACGAAGAGTTTCTATTCCGCAAAACTCTAATCCCGTGACAGTTGGTAGCGGAGTTAAGGTTCAATTCTTTTAGAGAGAAATGGAGATGCCTACTGATGCCAATGACAACATCCCTGTTGTTGAGGAGGTGGATGAGGTCTATGTGGGAAGGCCATCTCAACGTGCTCCCGAACCTAGTAAGAAGGGAATGAAAACTGTGAATCTTCTATCGTCATTAGAGGCAAGGATCACTCGGATGGAGATGAAGGTTGCTAATGACAATGATAAGGTTGAGGAGTATGGCCAACACATAGACGAGCTCGAGTCAGGGGACGTGAATGAGTTACGTGAGGAGATGCAAGGTGCCCTCATTACTATCAACTCTTGGAAGCAAGAGTTAGATGATTTCAAGGTAATTCTTCTTGCTGAGATTACTTTATTCAAAGATGATTTGGTTGAAATTAGGAACGAATGCAAGAAGGGCATAGTGCAAGGGGTTGCCAATCCCAAGGTGAAGCTGGATGTCCCGAAGCTGAAGTCATTTGGCGGGATGAGGAATGCCAAGGAGGTGGACAACTTCCTTTTCAACCTTGATCAATACTTTCAAGGGGTATGCATAGAGAGCGATGGAGATCGGCTTTCCCAAGCCCCACTGTATCTACCGATAGTGCCACAACCTAGTGGAGTATGAAGCATGCTTAAATTGAGTATGGTACCTTGAAGTTGGAGACGTAGGAAGATTTTAAAAGGCTCCTGAGAGCATAATTCTCACCAAAAAATGTGGAACTAGAAGCGAGGGAGAAGCTTCACAAGTTATCCCACAAAGACGATATACGAGACTACGTGAGGGAGTTCACGGAAGTCTTATTGGAGATCCAGACATGCCCGAGACGGAGGCCATATATATGTTTCTGGGAGGCCTATAGAGTTGAGCTAAGATGGAGCTCCATCGACACAATGTCAATGAGCTCAACGATGCGATTACCGAAGCTGAATCCTTGGTAGAATTTGAGAGGAAGCTCGAGGGTTCTAGCCCACCTAAGCCTAAGAGTTTCCGGGACTAGAAGGCTAAAGGTGGGGGAGTAGTCCACGAAGCTAAAGAGGGGAAGGAGAAACCTTTCAAGTCTTTCAAGTCCTTCAAGTCTTTCAAAAGTCTTTCAAGTCCTTCAAAAGTCCTTCAAGTCCTTCAAAAGTCCTTCAAAAGTCCTTCAAGTCCTTCCGTCCAGCCAAACCCACACAAGGGGAAGGTGAAAATTGGGGCAAGGGCGAGAGACCAAAGCTCTCATGCTTTCTATATGAGAGGCCACATAAAGCTGTGGATTTCCCAATGAGGAACAAGCTGGCAGTAATTGCCATGGAGGTCGAAGAGATGGAAGCCCCAAAGATGTGTTCCATGAAATTGTTGAGTATTGTGAAAGCCTCAACCAATGGTACCAAGGTATAGCAAGCCGGGAGAATATTTTCTAGACCTATTGTGCAAGGGAGAAAGTCCCAGGAATTGATCGATACTGGTGCTACTCACAACTTCATGAATACAGAGGAAGCAAAACGACTTGGCATTAAGTTCCAAGAGGAGAAAGGTTGGTTGAAGATGGTGAACACTATAGCCCAACCAATCTTTGGAGTAGCCCGAGGGATTGAGCTACAAATGGGAGAATGGAAAGGTAAACTTGACTTCTCCATTATTCCCATGGATGATTTTCCGATTGTATTAGGGATACAATCTTAGATCAGACTAGAGCAGTCTCGATATCCTGCACCAACACCTTCATCTTTTTGGAAGGAAGCCAGTGTTGTGTGGTGCTTGTTGCTTGAGAGAAGGAGCTAAAGACAAAAACACTTGCAGCCATCAATCGTCTGGAGAGTTCTTTAGTGGAAAGGATTGGAGGGGGTATGGAACATGCCCCCAAGTTCAGACCTTGGTAGAACAAGTGAAGCAAGGCAAGACCCGCAGATTTTGGCTAGAGGATGGGTTGCTCTTCACCAAATTCATCCGCATTTATGTCTCTCGACATGACAAGCTTCGGAAGGAGGTGATGAAAGAGTGCTACGATTCAGGATGGGGTGGACATCCAGGTATCGTTCAAACACTTGCACTTTTGGATGATGGATATAATTGGCCTAACATGCGAGACGATATGGAGCGGTATGTGAAAACCTGTTTAGTTTGCCAACAAGACAAGGCTGAGCAATAGAAGCCACCTGGATTATTAGAGTTATTTCCCACACCAAAGAGACCTTGGGAGAGTATTTCCATAGATTACATCGCATCCCTCCCAAAGTTTGACAACTTCCAAACTATACTTGTGGTGGTGGATAGATTTTCCAAGTACGCGGTATTCATTCCAGCCACCAAGGCATGTACGGAAGAAGAGACAAGCCACTTTTTCTTTAAAAATGTGGTGAAGTATTGGGGCATTCCAAGCTCCATTGTGAGTGATCGAGACACTCGATTTACGAGAAGATTTTGGATCGAGTTGTTCAAGTTATTGGGGTCAGAATTCAATTTTTTCTACTAGCTTTCATTTTCAGACCGATGGGCAGACAGAGAGAGTGAATGCCTTATTGGAGCTCTACCTTAGGCACTATGTGAGTGCCAACCAAAAGAATTGGAAAAATTTACTCGATGTGGCTCAGTTCCCATACAACTTGCAAAGGAGTGAATTAACAGGTATGAATCCCTTTGAGATTGCTACTGGAAAACAACCTTACACTCCTAGCAAGATTGCCACAGGTTATCAAGGGCCAAATTCATCTGCCTACCGCTTTGCCAAGGAGTGGGATAAGCAGAAAGACCTTGCAAGAGTGCAATTGTCCAAGGCGAAAAAAAGGATAAAAAAGTGGGCAGACAAAAAGAGCCAACCCTTAGAGTTTAATGATGGGGATCTTGTGTTGGTGAAGCTGATACCTCATCAAAGCCGAGTTTTTGCCAAGTTGTACAAGGGGCTAGTGCGAGGATACAAAGGTCCTTTCAAGGTGTTGAAGAGGGTCGACAAGGAGTCATACAAGCTTGAGTTACCACCAAGATTGGAGTTCCATCCTATCTTCCATATGAGTTTGTTGAAGTCATTCCAAGAAGACAAAGAAGATCTGGAGAGGGGGAAGTCCAAGAGAGCTCCCACAACTGTAACCAATGCCCATGATAAGCAAGTAAATGAGATCCTACCAAGGCGTGTGGTGCAAAAGAGTGGGAAGCACATGAACCATGTGGAGTACTTGGTTTTATGGAAAGGAGACCCTCCTAGCGAGACTAGATAGGAAAAAGATTTCAATCTTTGGCAGTACCAAGACGAAATCAACGAGTTCTTGAGGCAACACACAATGAGGACGTTGTCGAGTTTGGTGGGGGAGAATGTCAAGATCAAAACTCAGACTATGAGTCATTCGACTTCATGTGTGACACATCCCTCAATTCGATAGCCTCAATCAAGGAGAATCGACATATTAATTGAAGATCAATAAGAGGCAGTCAGAGGAATTCAATGGGAATCCATTCTTGCCATATAGGAGACTCGATTTGGGGAATCAATGTAATCAATGTAATCAATGTAATCAATGTAATCAATGTAATCAAAGATTACCATAAATGAGAAATCATACATTAATGCTTACCTTGTATATCTTTGTATAGACACCGTTAGATCGGTTGACTCGATCTCCACCATTCATTGGGGAGTTATATTGGAAATATAAGGGGTACCCCCCCTCATTTGAAAATCATCTAACAATTCTTATAATATTGAGAGTTTAGAGCTTTCTCTCCATTCTCTTGTATCTCTCTCTTTTGGTTGTGTTATAACCTTAGCATTCTAGCTAGCTACATAAGGAAGGCTAACTTAGCCTATTGCGAGAGCGATAGTCTAAGGCCGCACGAAGAATTTCTATTCCGCAAAACTGTAGTCTCGTGACATCTAGCACGCTGACCAATATAACAGTAAACTACCAGTTGCCAGTTACCTGGTGGATACTAAGCTCGGTTTGTGAGAGATGGGCCCTTAATGTGTTTCAAGATCTAATAGCGTCTGTATAGGGCCTTAACTAGACATGACTAGCAGAAAATCTTATTGAATATAAAATAAGAAGAATTAATGAAAATTTTAATATAAATAAGATAACCTAGGAGAGAAAACAAAAAAAATATAAGAATTTGAAAAGAGAAGAACAAGAGAGAAAAATAATAAGCAATATAGAGAATATAATATCTTTATCAAGTATTTAAATAAATGTATAAAACAAAGAATGTTAACTTCTATTTATAGGTAACATAATAAAATACATAAAATAGACATTAGATGAAGAATAATATAGTTACAAAATATTTATTACATAATTGAATAGACATAATAAAATTTATGTCTTTTCAATCTTTAAAATTTTGATATTCATAATATCGTATTTTTTTATTATTTTCTTACTTATATAGTTCTAGAAAAAATAAAAACGAAAACAAAATAATGCTCAATCGTATTGTTGTCTTCTTGGATTAGAGTAAATTCTAACAAATGTACCTAGAAAAACATGATACATTTTTTAAAAAAACATTAAACATATAATTTGTTGACAAATAAAATCAAATTTTATTATTATCAAATAATATAATATTTTTTTATTTATTTTTCTGATAAATCTTCCCTATGAATTTGACAGTAATTTCATTGCTTGAATGGAACTGTTCATCAGTTGGCTTCTGAACCCTTCTACTCGGTGGAAATCGTATAGCATAAGGAAGGAAAAAGGCTGCAGATTCATTCAGTAAGCAAATAATGGATATTGAGCTTTGGTATAATGTCGTGGATTGGCTTAAACTTGTACCCGGAATTTCACTCGCCAACACCAACAACTGAGGTCGGTTCTCGCACTTTGATTGTACACATTGTGATACTATTGATAGAATTATTGTATTTAGAATTTATTGATTTGCATTACATTGTAAGTTTTCTGTTTTCAAATATGACTCGTGAAATTGGGTTTATGGATGTAAGAAGTACAGACATATATGAATCTGCATTACCGGAAGCTGCCAGAGCTGTTTCCTGGCTATGCCTCTAAGCTCCGAGCAACCTGAATTTATTTTAGAAGCTGTTTGAGTAGCTGCTTCATTCCAGAATCCAGAAGATAAGCTATTTGGGATCGTAGTTACCTTTGCAATCGGGACTGAGAACGTTTCGTGCTGCAAAAGTCAACAGATGCTGTTAGATTGGGTGAGAACAGAAATATGAAGTACGATATTAGTTATCAGCTCATATAGCTTTTGCAGTCTTCCATTTATCATCATTTCTAAGGCAATTAGTTCTAGAAATGCAGATTATTGGCCGCTTTGTTTAAATGTGTGGGTTAAATCAAAAATCATCTTGATGGTTTTTTTATACTTGCCTTGCTGTTGACTGCGGTTTGCCCAGTAGCTTTTCCTCTGTTTCCTGAGCTTCATTTGGGATGGGTACATTTTTTGCTAGTTTCCTGAACTGGAGATTATAGAACATCTGGATGTATCTCTGCTTTGCTAGTTTCTGCTCCTTGTTGATCTGCCTCCAGAAAGTGTAAATGCTCCCCATATTCAATACTTTGTTTGCATAGATCTTCCATGTGTAGCTGCAAGACAAAGCCAACAACGATTTAGAAGGCAAACAAAAGCTGTATAGGGTGTGTTTTAAGAAGTCAGATAGGTGTATTCACCATTCGTTTATGCGTTTCAGCCCTTCTTCTGAAACTTTATTCCAGTATCCGGGATCCATCTTACATTTTTGGAAGAAATCGACTATCTTGTTTCCTGAATCATCCCCATTGTTTGGATCAATAAGGAAGCCCGATATGCCTTCTACGATTATTTCAACTGGCCCTCCTTGATTGGTTGCAAAGGTTGGTAGACCACAGTTCATTGCTTCGATGACGGTGAGTCCAAATGCTTCATAGAGAGCAGGCTGAACAAAAGCTCCCTTGGTGTCAGCAATAAAGCGGTAGAGTTCTCCATTGCGGTACCTATCAGTCTGTGCTGCTATCCATCTAATCTGCCCCTTGAGCTGGTATTTTTCTATTAAAGCATGCATCTTCTTTATTTCAGCTATTTCTTCTCTGTCCTTTGATTTGTTTGGATCCAAGAAACCCCCAACTATAACAAGGTTAGCCAATTTTCTCAACATTTCGTTCTTCCCATACCACTCTGTTAATCCTGTGATGTTCTTAACTGTATCCAGTCGTGCCATTGAGAAGATAATAGGTTTGGTCTTATCTGATAGATATCCACTGTTTTGGATTGAAAAGATGTTAGATAATTGTACCCAATAATGGTGTACAGATCAACAACAGCCTACAACTATGACACTCACATGTGTTCATCGTTGTCTTTTCTGCTGTACAATAATTCTTCAATGGCGGCATTGAACTTTGTGAATCTATTTTGCTTCTCAGTGTACGGGAAATAGACAGATTGATCAGCCCCCGGTGCAGCAATATTGAATTTTGGATCAAAGACATTGATCCCAGAGACTATTCTGCAGAGTCCTGGGAGTGTGAATGCTGCATGGCTCTCATATTGTCCAGGTCTATCTTTGCTGAAAAATCATTTCAGGTAATATTGTTAAGAATAAAAAGATACCATTTGCTTATATGCAGTCATATATTTCTCTACTATGATGTCATTCTTCAGATCATGATTCTGAAAACTTTTAGCTCTGATGCCATTTCCAGGAGATTTTGGAACTGCAAGGACAATGAACAGTATTCTAACCTTCCTGCAATCTCCTGGTATGTGCTAGCTATGATGAAGTCAGTTGCATTCATAGCAATGATGTCAGCCATAAACTGGCACGAGAAATGATACTTGGGGTCTAGGTCCTTCCAGTTGACGTCTGAGTTTTCATATTTAGTCTTCTCCAAAGCATGAGCAATGGTTGCCTGTTTTCAACTCATTTCAAATTAGTAAACCTTGCGTGGTTGAAAAATAGAACACTAAAAGGCCGACATAACAGGATACCTGAGTTACACCAAGTTTGTTAGCCATGAGAGTTGCTGCCAAGTTTCCATCAGTGTAGTTCCCAATTATGAGATCAGGTTTTCCTTCCATGATGTCAAGAATTTTTGCTGTAACGTCCTAATGAAACAACGAGAGGAACATTGGAAATTGATTAGAAGACTCCCAAATTCCCAATGTTGATTTATTGAAGTTCTTAGCATTATTTTGCAAGAGCTAAAGCCTAAAACACATGCCTGAGTAAACTTCTCAATATATGGATAGACATCGAAACGAGAAACCCACTGGCGTAGCACCCCGCTTTCAGTAGTAAATGGCACCCGAAGGATGGAGGAGTACTGGGTGCCATAGATTGCTTCCTCTTCCTGATTGCACTTAGTTCCTCTTGCATCAGGGATGAGCCTTGTGACCTGTTTTAGTCAAGAACATGATTACGTGCACAGGCTTCCATGGGAACCATGCCAAGTTGTCTATTCTGGTTGCACGGTGAACTTACCACAACAATCTTGGGTTTGAAGCTAAGCCCTTGTTGCTTAATCCTGAGCAGCAATTCCTCCTCCAAAGCTCTTACTTGGTCTAGAATGTAGACTATCTGTTACATTAACCATCAGAGTTTGTCAGTGACGACTGATGTATACATGATCTGCTGGTTTCACTGATTAGGCAATTTCATTTCCATACCTGCCCGCCAGTGTCTGGCAACCCAAGCACATCTGCTTGGCCAAAGTAACCGTGAGGAGAGAAGATTACAACATTAAATACTGTTGGAATTCTGCTGAAAAACTTGTCCATGTTCAATGGATCCGGTGCTTGGAGGACCTCTGAGAGCGATGTCATTGTCTCCCTCGTTCTTTCCGCAGTGTTTCCCCACCCCTTCTCGAAGCCCCATTCCTTGAAGCTGATGTAGAAGAACTTCAATTTAGGTAAGGCAATTACAAGGTTAGCTTCTGTTTAACAAGTATGGTTACCTTTGCTCAAAATTCTGAAATGGGGTATCCTTGGGGAGTCCTGAGAGGAACACTTCTGCAACTACCAGTGCCATTTGAAGCTTCGCCACAGTGTTAAGATTCTCGTTTACCATAAGTTTCTGCAAATTCAGAACTAAAGCCTATAAAACTAATTGAATATCAGTCAGTCTCTCTAACAAAATATTCATTATGAAATCATTTTTCCTCTAACTAGAATTCTGTTAAACAATTAGAGGTTTCCCTACTTCTCCTTGATGATCAAGTGTAAGCAGGTAATCCAACAGTGGCTGAGTGCTCTCCAGGCGCCCACTTAGCTTTGTAGTGATAAACTTGGAAACAAAGCTGAGTCCATTTCCAATGGAAGAAGACAAAGTTAAGCGAGGCAGAGAAAAATCAAAAGCTCCGAAATCCACCTCCAATGAGTTTCGATCTTTTGCCCTGGGTTGCAAAAGGAATTAGTTAGCACTTCACCAATTTTGGTTTTGAAATTAGTCCGACTTGAAGTCTTCAATGAGAACAGCGTAAAAAATGGAAAACAGAACAATTTGCATAGGAGAATAGAGAGGGGAAGCGCACCAGTCTTCATCATATATCATTTCTTTCAATTTCAAGTAGTCCGTGACAGTAATGCCCTGAACAGAGAGATTAGCAGAGTCCACCTTCACAAATTCCCAGAACCCAGGACTCGGTCTTATGGTAAATGCCACATGAGGAGGTATAACTAAAGCTTCCTGCAAACAGAATGCAGGAGATAACATTAACTATCCTATACTATAATACCATCTTAATCCTGCAATGACAACGTCACATATAGGATGTAAGTATTCGGTATTCCTCGTTGATCGAATAGCATAAAGCAAGGAAGCAAACCTGAATGGAAAACCAAATATCGCCCAGTAAGCCCTCCAAGATCTTAGTTCTTTCGGTGGCGTCATCTATCACATTCTCCATCTCATCCAGCAGATGTTGAAGTTTCATTATTCTTCTTCCTTTTTCCACAAACTTAGCAAAGCACTTCTTCATTTGGTACCTGCGCTGCTTGAAGGCCTCAGGCATATTGTCTGCTATCGAATCAGACCGCTTCAGGGTTGCTCCGGTGGCCATTGTTCAACGGAATAACTCGAAAAACAACAAAATTAAAAATGATAAAAAGGTTTCGCGTTGTTTTCGAGGGTGAACAATCTGACTTGCTTGCTCCTCCACCTGGTCCTGCATTTATAGTGGGATGAGATGACACTACGTGCTCCGTGCATGGTTAACGAGTTTGCTTTTGTTATAATCAAGTAATCAGGATCGAGATCTTTTGTTCGGACCACTACCGACCAGGGTTAATAATAAAAAAAAGAGAAAGAACATTTCGAGGAAAAGCGAGACGAGACAAGGAAAAGAAAAGAAAAGAACCCATCTCTACGGAAGTAGATTCCCGGTGATAAAAAAGTAAACCGAAGCTGGCCAATATTCTTTACTTTTCGTGTTCGTAAGAAACAGATATAGAAGTTAGCTTCTTTGCCATCTTCACGACATCTGTATGTTGGAGTTGTGTTCCAAAAGTAAGGGAACAATTCGGCATCGACGGGATGTGACGACAAAACAAAAGCGCTTTTATATGCGTTACCGTTATCAATAATTAGTTCGTTATTGTTTTTGTTGTTTATCTTTTGTCTAAGTGGTCCCCGTCTTAAAAGTTAAAACCTGATTCCCCCAAATCTAATATTTTGGGTATTTTGTCACAGATATTGGGATTTCACTTTCCAGTTGCCTAAATTTTAATTTAATTTTTTTATTTATTAAGTTGGATATTTTGGATCCATCATTTGTATCATAAATAGCCAGTTTGATCCAGAAATAAAAAAAAAAATTTAATAATAAATATAAATTTGATTTGATTTAGCATGGATTTTATCTTTTGATTTTTTTAATCATTAAGTCCGGAATTGCTTCCAAGAACTATTGGAATAGAAAGCCCAATTAGACATAACTATGAGAACTAAAAGCCCATAATTTGCTTTGTTAGAAAGCCCAAAAAGCTACGTTGCAAACGCCGCTAACTTTAGGGTTTAAAATGCCTATAAGTAACCCCCACTAGTTTACCCCTACCACAGTCGGCCTCTTCTTTGTTCGCAGCATCCTTTTGGTTCTCTACTGCTGTATAGGGTTTTATGCGGACAGTAAGTTGTTTAGTTTTCTTTGCCAACGTTATACCTTTTGTTTCACTAACAGCGTCATATACTGATTACCGACGTCCAATCTACGGTAGGCGCTGTGTATGAGTTGACGCTAAACCCTTCCCGTTTCTGCAAAACTTTTTTATAGGAGCATATGTGCTTGTTTGTGCAGATCTGGAGAAATTGTTCGATAAACTAGTTCCTCTTTGTTTGAATTTAATTGACATGTGGAATGTCGCTTCGGTCGCACTTATGGTGATTTTTTATTTAATTACTCCGATGGAGAGGGAGATGATGATTATTTCCCCAAATGATCGACGCTGAATATACTGTGCTATTATTTTTCTCTTTTGAGATTCAAAGCCAGTGCTCTGATCCTTCTTCATTGTTGTTAATTGTGCTCCATCAAGTTTTCAATTGTTTTGAAGATTTTCTTTTTTAAATTTTAAAAGAGATGGAGATGATGATTATTTCCCCAAATGATCGACGCTGAATAAACTGTGCGATATTTTCTCATTTGAGAAACCAAGCCAGAATTCTGATCCATCTCTTTTTTTGTTTCCTTTCTGTTTTGTCAGTTTTAAGCTTAGTTTGGCTCAACTACCCTATACAAATTGAGATTTTGGAGATAATCACCAGTTTCGATCAAGGTTGATACGGACTGGCTGCCATCTCAAAATTTAGAATAAATTATTTTCAACTTAAAATTACAGTTTTTAAATGACATTTTTAATTTAAAATAAGTAAATTAATTTACCACCTTACTTTATCGGACTCGCAAAAAATCAATTAATAGTGGCCTTCGAATACTGAATAATAATTTGGATATTGAATAATAATTTGCAAAAAGGATGCATTCTACAACAAAAGTAAGATCATTCTATAATAGAGAACTGTTGACCTAACAGAGAATTGATCGCTTCACTACAATCAGAAATGCAATCGACAAGAATTTTCTTGTGACTTAACCTCCACTGGACAGCTAATCTCCACCTCTTCGTTGATCTTTTGTTCTTACCAGCTAAGAGAAATCCAGTATCTCCGGCAATGGCAGATAACAACAGCTCATCTTCTTCAACTGTTGTTGGCAAATTACTCAAGATTGTGTTGCAATTCTTTGATAACCATCTCAAGACGGAAATCTCATTTTCCGCCGAGAGTTTAGAACCTGAATAAGCAAGATATGCAAGGGATTTCCTCTGTTTTGGTGTGGCTACCCACAACCGCAAAGCAGACAGTAAGGCAAAAGATGGCTTCCCGTCTTGACCAATATACAACGACTCCTTGGGCCATGAACCGAAAGAATATATGTCGGGTTCCAAGGGAATAAATACCTTGTCATTTGGATTTTCATTTAGGACAAATCCATAGTGTTCAAGAAGCTCCACATTTGTATATGTTCCATAGCTCAACAGAACCTGCAAGAAAGAACAATACATAATATTTCCATCTATTTCTTGAATCAACAGGGATAGGAAGGAAAAAATAGTATTCTGTCCTAATTAAATTTCTGTTTATAGAAAATGATTGGGCAAGGAGAGGAAAAAAAGAGTATAAAGCTGACAACAGCAGTGAATTAATGCATGAAATCCACAAAAGTGAAGAGAACAAATCATTCAAGGCAGCTTGGACTTTCTTGAACCCATCAGTAAACTAAGGAAAACTTGCTCTGAATGGTATTTCTACCAATGAATTAGTTTCAGGAGACTAACAAAGCAGAACAACACTGATTCACTTAGCAAAACACTATATGTTGAAGTTAATATTTCAAAACCTGGTAAGTATTTCTCCTACAATGCGATATATCTGAATGGTACAGCTCTATAGCATCTTGTAGCATTTACATGACAAGTTTATGGCATAATGCTGATATGTTTCAAAAGCAATTAGCAACTTTTTGTGCCTAATAACATCCACTCTTCGAGTGAGCAAAAGCTCAAGCATTCAGACAGATTTTGGAAGATTATAGAATACCTGTTCTCCCTTCCTGTAATTTCTCCTAGAATAAAAGCAATATGCGGCCATGTCATCATGAAAACAACCATCGGTCAACCTCTGTGAAGATATATCCCCTTGCTTGGCTGCCAAATTATATATCAGTTCCCCATTTTCAATGGAGGCGGTACGCATCTGACTTTCTACATCATCGAGGTCATTTGACTCTTCTTCAGGAGCAGCATAATTAAACAAGTCTCCAACCGGACATAAACACCCAGCTTCATCCCATGGTATATGCATTGTCCGTGAGGATATCTATCAGCACCATCAAACTCAAGAATTAATGTTATATAGAAACCAAAGAGAATCTATAGAAAAAATTTACAACAGCTAATGTAAATCTCACATAACAAAACGAAACAAAAATCATTCTCACCGTTGCGAATGCCCAAGCCCATGCCCTGAAGGTGAGAAGTTGAGGCTTAAGCTTAAGTTCTTTCATTAGTGCGTTCGCTTCTTTCCAGTCTGTTTTAGCCTTAGATATGGCTTTTTCAGTAATCCAGACAGCATCCTCCACCTAATAATGTAGAAATAAGAACACCCCAAACATAAAAGAAGACAAGAAACAGCAAAAACCGAACCTGCAGAGCTTTCATTTCAAACTCACTGAAAGTTGATAGTATGTCATAACTTCGAGGCAAATACACCAAATAGGGATACCAACATGAACTCTTTCCTTTACTCATCTCGTACAGCAAACACACAGCCAGCATCTGCATCACATTGCCCACAGCATAAATCAAAATGCGAGCACACAGATAAACCCCAAAGAAAATACACAAACACACTCATGAAAACTAAACATTAACAAAAGATCGTAACATGCAGAGCGAGACTAATGTAAGTGTATAATAGCACAAACAAAAATAAGACCTGGGCAGGCGACAGAGAAGTATGATTAATAACAGCAGAAGACAGTGTTTTGTCTTTCAATAAACTGTCTCTGGTAAGCAACGCAGATTTGGGAACTTTAAGAACCAACTCTCCTCTTCTAAGATCGCGCGCCGCACCCAATCCTCTCCTGCACCAAGTTATCCAATCCAAAATTAGGTAACAACAATAACTGCAGGAGGTCATATAAATATAATAAAAGTCGTGGAATACGCACCCGCCTTCATTGGGAAAGTGGGAAACGACGAGGGAACGGCCCAAACAGGCACTTGGTGGGTGAGGATCGGGGAATAGTGCGTTCGATGCATCTGAAATTCCAAGCTCCGCTGCCCATTCCAATAACTCGTCAAGTGCTTGTTGCCCGGCTTCTTCCATTACTCACTCTCTTTTTCTTCCCGGCGAAAGCCTAGTGGAGGAGACATAAACTCCACCGTTGAACACTAAAAGTTTACCCTATCAAATTTCATGTGATTTTTGAAAAAAAAAATATTATTTGTTGATGAATTTGAATATTTATTTTATACTGTATTAATGTAATGAGAATTGAATATTAAAAAATTTTAAAGTGATTTTGAAAATACTTTATAATCAATATTATTCGAAAATTAATAAATGAGATTCTCGATATACATACTATTTGATGATTTGAGATAGGGAAGCATATGAAGTGGCCCATTAAATGGGCCAATCTCCCCAACTAATGGGCTACATGATAGAAATCAATGGGCCAACACAAAAATCTATCAGCCCAAATCCAATGTTCACAAATTCACAGGTTTCGTTTAATGTCTACAAATTTTAGTAAAATCATAAATCAAGTCTGTGATTGTCAGACTAAAAAATAAAAATCCCGCATGATGTAAGCAATAGTTATTTTTATTTCCAATAGTATGATAATCAAAACCAAACAGGTACCGCTGATCATTATTTATCAACAGGAATAACAAGTTTTTTTATATATTAAAAATATTCTGCCAAAACAAAAACCTATGTTTAGTCGAGGATTTATCAGCAAACCACACTCTTATTCTTCGGGTTTCAAATTCTTGGCCAATTAACCTGGACATAAGCTTATGTTCTTCGAGTCCAAACTTATTACGGGCACGTATCATGCTTCGCTTCGTTTGGAACATAATAATAAAAAAACATGTTTATTTTTTATTAAAAAGAAGCTTGTTTATTTTTTATTAAAAAAACACATGTTTAATTTTTATTAAAAAAACACATGTTTCAATTGCTTAGTAGATACAGGTGACACGTTTCTGTCTATTACACAATAATTTAAAGACTAGCATATGTAGCTAGATGACAATTGTTTGGTATAGACACAAAATTGTACCAGACTTGTTAGTAGAAAAATCTAGAAGGTGGGGATGAATATCAGGCATCAACTCGGCACCTTCAAATCCAGGAAAGGAATTGATGGACGCACATTAGAATTTTTTTCAGATTCTTTTATTAATAAAACTATTTTGTTGGTAATTTATTTTTAAAATATTATTAATATAATTTTATTAAATAGTTTATTTTAAATTTTTATTAATATATAATATAAGATATTTCTTAATATTGTTTTATCGATCTAATTGTCATAATTGGAAAAATTCATCAACAACAACACACGCACTTAACGATTGTGTTCAGGCATGCCGCGGTGGCAGTGGCTTTTTACGTTGAGAGACCAATCTTGGAGGTCGTATGTGATAACGTTATCTCCTACTCAGTTGGGTGATTTGTCCACGTGTCCGCATGATCGGATTACCTTTTCGCGGGGAGGAGGGGGGGCATACCCTTTGGATGCGATTGTTACCTTTCTGATTTTGTACTTTTTGGAAGATCAAGATCCTACGTCTTATAATCGTGAAAATGACTGAGGACTCGGGTCGGGCTGCAAGTCGGATCAAACCGTATCAGCAGTGCTCCATCTTCGATCACGTAAGACATTCTTATATGTATTTGTGTATATATTATAATTTACAAAAAATAATTATACTATGAATATTTATATCCAGGGAGAAGATACAAACCCCTAAAATAATGTTGATCTCACGAATCAATGTAGATTCTGTGCGGGGCGGATCAATAACCATATACGAGTGTCCATTCGGATCTATCCATTTTTTTTACTTGGATCTCTTTCTTGTGTCTACCTTTCAGTTTCAACCGGTAACGCACGACAAAAAACACATGACCAGAAGGTGCGGAAAGGACACAAAATAAGAAAAAGAAGGCAGACAAACCAAAATACAAGAACTCAAAAAATAATTTAAGTCTAATCGAGAGTGGACAGAATCATCCAATTTGCGAGGATCTGGAAAGGTTGAGAGTTAAGAGGTCGTTCTTTTACCAGTGTTTTTGTCTATATATATTTCCATATTTCAGTTTGGCACTCGTTTGCTGCAAATAAGCTTGAAATTCCTGTTGGTTTGTGTGGTTGAAGAGCTGCAAAGAAGGGGTATGGTCATAATCTTCAAATGTGCTTCTCGTATATTCTAGTTGCATTTTCATTCAAGTTGGGGGTAGATATAGTAGTATTACAGTTGCCGTATAATTTTTTATTTGAGGATTTGCTGGTGGGAGTTTCTCATTCTGTTGTTTCATTTTCTTTTCTTCTGCTTCTGCTCGTTTGCTTGACTTTAGCTTCGTTTTTTATGGTTTCCAATCACAGAAAAGCTGAGGGGCTGAGCTATCTATCTCCTCTTGCTGTTCAAGAACTAGAAGAGTTAGTCTAAAATGAAGGTTCTTTTCGGACGAGGTTGATGACATTTTGTGTTTGTGTGGCTACCTTTCTTACTTTAGCGATAAGGGAATTGTGGAGGGTGTTAGCTTTTGAAAGAAAATAAGGTCCAATTTTTATTCCTTTGGGTGAATTTAGGCTGTAGAAAAGAAGATAATAAAAGTAGTGTTGGTTTTCCACTATGACAGTAGCATTACTGTGGGTTGCCACGCCCAGCACAGATGTTTCCAATTCTTTTGGGTTCCTTGATTCCTTCGGGGTTTTAGATTCACCCAAGTTTGCTACTAAATGTCACAGCATGTTGTTTAAGAGTAATGCAAAAAAGGGTCGGAAACAGAAATGGAAGTGTTGCTCATTCGATTCGGATTTGAGGTATCCTAACATGGGCAATGGAAGCAAAGCCTCTGTAACACTAAGCGTGACAGCCACTCCAGCTGGAGAGATGGCAATTTCATCAGAGGAGAAGGTTTACAATGTTGTGCTAAAGCAGGCAGCCTTGGTTAAGCGGCAGTTGAGCTCTAAAAGTGATATCGAAGTCAAGCCGGCTATAGTTCTTCCAGGGTCTTTGAGCTTGTTGGGTGAAGCTTATGATCGCTGTGGAGAAGTTTGTGCAGAGTATGCCAAGACTTTTTACCTCGGTTAGCCTTAGTTATCGTCTATTCGTTTTCTGCTAACGTGTCATCCTTCATGGACTGTGTTCTCAACTTAATTTTATTCTCAGGAACTATGTTAATGACTCCGGAAAGGCGGAAGGCTATCTGGGCTATATATGGTGAGATATGACCTCAGTCTGATTCTTCTCATTTGAGAAATGTTCCTGTTTTCACATTTTATCTCGCTAGAAACATCTACAAAATTGATGGTTTTCTCTTATTTCTTGTACTCTTGTACTCTTTGTGCGTGTAGTGTGGTGTAGAAGGACAGATGAACTTGTTGATGGACCTAATGCATCACACATCACACCCACAGCTCTAGATAGGTGGGAGGCCAGGTTGGAAGATCTGTTTCAAGGCCGTCCATTTGATATGCTTGACGCTGCTCTAGCTGATACAGCAATTACATTTCCTGTGGACATCCAGGTTAGCCTAAGCTTATATATGTATTTCAAGTCAGCATTAGACCTCAATGGAAGAACTGAGCTTAAATCTACTAATATACAACAATCACATCACACAACTTTATATTCTCTTTCAAACAGAGTTTCCCATTATTTTTCCACCATCTTCTTTTCAGCCATTCAAAGATATGATCGAAGGAATGAGGATGGACCTGAGGAAGTCAAGATACAAAACCTTTGACGAGCTTTATCTTTACTGTTATTATGTAGCTGGAACTGTTGGTCTAATGAGTGTTCCAGTGATGGGCATTGCACCTGAATCTGAGGCACCAACTGAGAGTGTATATAATGCTGCCTTGGCGTTAGGGATTGCAAATCAGCTAACCAACATTCTCAGGGACGTTGGAGAGGAGTAAGTATATTGAGTGTTTTAATTTATTCTCAGTTGCTGTCTACTATTCGCTTATATATGAATTTCCATTTGACAGTGCGAGGAGAGGAAGGGTTTATCTACCGCAGGATGAGCTGGCCCAGGCAGGGCTTTCGGATGATGACATATTTGCTGGCAAGGTGACGGACAAATGGCGAAACTTTATGAAGAAACAAATAACGAGAGCCAACATGTTCTTTGATGAAGCAGAGAAAGGGGTGACAGAGCTGAGCGCTGCAAGTAGATGGCCGGTAAGCAATTGAAAACATTCCTGAAGTTGGCTTCATACCCTGCCCGCCTCCCCATTGCAAAATGAAACTAATAAAGCAGAGTCAAAAGTCTCTATTTCTTATGCTTGCGTGTTTTTCTTAATCTTTGGGAGCTTCTATTTTGCCATGATGCATGGAGCTTGTGGGTATTAATTGCATGCAGGTCTGGGCATCCCTACAGTTATACCGCCAAATACTAGATGAGATAGAAGCTAATGACTACAACAACTTCACAAAGAGGGCCTATGTGAGCAAAGTGAAGAAGCTAGCCGCTCTGCCAATTGCATATGCGAGGTCTCTCATTCCTCCATCAAGAACACTACCTCTGAGAGAAAGGCATAATTAACTCTTAATTAGCAATGTACAACAAATTCAAATGTTTGTATACATAGAATATCAAATTAATATTTATATTAGCAACTCTTATATGCAAATTACTGATTCAATGCCTTCCCTGGAAATAGAAAATAAAAATGAAAAATAAATACCAAAAATCGGTCTTGTCACAATCCGGACCTCAGCTAGGCCTACACGGTTGAACTTCTAACCACATTATCTAAAAAATATATTTTGTTATTATAAATAATCTATTCACATGATATATTAGTTTATGGTCTCTGCCTTTCTTTATATATATTCAAGATTTCTCTCATTTCTTTTCGAGATATGGGATTGAGTACTTTTATCCCTGCAAAGAAAATAAATCTAACAATTCATAAAAGTGAACTGGCGGCTCCACGTTGGAGGGTTTGCAATTGTGTGACCAATGTCTGCAACCAGAAGCCCACACCGTACGCCATAAATGGCATGGTTAAATTTGATAATTACTAAATCTAAAAAATATTTATATTAATTTTGGTATCGATTTCAAATTATTTTATTTAATTTTGATAAAACCAGGTAATCACGCTCTAATGGGAAAATCTATGGTGCTAGAGACAAAACTTTTAAAATACTGATGTCATATTGATGTCAACATCATAAATTGTCTCTGAGAATACAATATTCGCATAACACCATAAATTTACCCCGCTCTAATAATCACAATTGAATAGAAAAACATGGAATGAGTCTACATGGCATTTTGTAGATGGATAGATGGTCAAACTGTTTGTTGCAGAATCCCTTCCAAAGGTTAAATAATCTTTTTTTTTTTGAATTAGCAAATAAATAACCCCTTTCAAGTAATGGTTAGGCAATCCCTTCAAAGGGAAAAGTTAAACAGTAGCCCAATGTACTCATCCTTTCCCTATCCAAAAACAGAGAAATTTAATTCTACCGAGGAAGTATTCGGAATGTCTGTGAACAAAGCTCTAACGAATGATCGAAATATTGAGAATCGACCTTCTATGATATCTTAATTCTTTTCGAACGAGGAGTTGTTGACTTATTCAGGTGCAATTTGTAATGTAAATTCAGTAGGATAAGCTTTAAACAACTGAATCTATTCAGAGATAATTTAGTTCAAAGAACTTGTGAAACAGTATTTTTGTAACAAGGGCTTAGTGGTCAGCTTAGCTAAGAATGATGTAATGCGTGAGACCCCGATCCTTTCCTTGATAGATGTCTTAGAAGTTTAGATATCAGTGAATTTGAAAATGAGCAAACTTTGAAGAAATAGATATGTAGTAGCCGAAAATGGTGTTGAAGGTTTTGTCCTCATTTCGATTTCATTTCTTCCATGTTTCATTTTTATCATAAATGATTTATTTTCTATTCTTAAGAGATAATTCTAGAATTAAATCCTAACATTATCTCTTTATATCTAGCCTTAAAATTAGTAAAATTAATCTCATTAAACCCTATAAACAAGCAGTCACCCACACACATATTCTGACAACAAAAACACCCAAACTTATCACGTGATACCCTCTCTTGCTTACCCTTGTTGCTGAAAATTACCCTACACTAACTATAGTTGAAATCTTTCATCCTTCATCCCATTTCTGCAAATAATAGCTCGTTGGAAACCTCTTGTCATCCTTCATCTTGTTATCTTGGTTTCATCATCAGAAGGTTAGTGCTTCCCTATATTTATTGTTATCGCAAATTCCATGGTGTTGGTGCAGAAATTCCTTGATTTCTCCTTCAATTGGTTTTAGTTTTTGTTCCTCTTTTTTGTATGATTGTTTGGCATCTGTTCTTGTTATAATATCATGAATTCAACCTTTGTATCCTCTTTATATGTGAAATCAGCATACCTTATTCCTTGTCCTATTCATTGCCAAAATTTGTCAATTGAGTTGCCTATTGGTTTTTTATCTTGTTCCTATTAATCGTTTGGATAATTAACACTTAATCCTACCATGTTATTATAAAATCGCAACCTCTAACCTACTTACGCATGAAATTGCAGTTTGCCCTATTGTCCTAACTTAGTGCCAAAATTTTCATGGTGAATTGGGTTGAAAAATCAGGTTGATTCTTGTTGTGTTTATGACGACCCCAATTCCTAACTATTATTATTTGCTCCGATTAAGGTCATCACCGCCGTGAAACCCAAATAAGCCCAAATGACACCTAGGACCTATCTGAATCTCACCAGGCTTATCATTAACTTTTGACTTTTAGCATGTTTATTCTAATGTTTAACTACATTTGGAGCATGATATAAGACAGATATTCTGGTAACCTACGAAGTGAATAAAACATCAGCGATAGTCTTTAGATTAAATCATTGGGTTCATAACACACAAGTCCCATAGGAATCCAAATAACCAGCAAGAAATCCTCCAATATATTTCGGAAATAGCAAGCAAAGGAGGGATCTTAAAATAAACCAGAAAGTAGCTCAATCATTCATGTTATATGCGTAAGTAAACAAGTATGCAAATGTGATGCGATATCGTCTCGCTATACAGCCTTGATCTCACACACTGGTACCACGGACAGTGGATGTACCTAATCCTGAAAAATAGTAAAGCAACGGTATGAGATTACAAGAATCTCAGTAGGGTCACAGCATAATGAGATCTACAGAAACCCTAAACACAAATCTCTCAATTCACATTAGATCATTCCTAAAAAACTAAAGGGGATCACGCAATTCAAGAACCAATAAAAAAGGGTTAAGGCTGAATCTATGGTTGAGGGAGGACTACAATCACTTCCAAAAAATCAGAAGTATACAGGCAGGTGGAACTCATCAGATTGCTCTCGACATTGAAGAAGAAAGACCATCCCCTTCCACCTGTGTTGTCCAAGGCTTACTGCATAAAGGGTAAACGGTTAATACACAAGCTAATCAGTAAGCCTAGTAAGTCGTCTTGCCACACAAGGACAAGTCTTCCCAAGCCACACACGGACTAGGGCATCCCAAACCACACAAGGACTAGGGCATCCCAAACCACACAAGGATAAGGGCTTCCTGCCACACAAGGACAGGGTTCAGTCGTCTTGCCACACAAAGACAAGTCTTCCCAAGCCACACACGGACTAGGGCATCCCAAACCACACAAGGATAAGGGCTTCCTGCCACACAAGGATAGGGTTTCGACCATACAAGGATAGGGTTCCGGCCACACAAGGACCAGACATCCAGCGCATGCATACTGGGGTTTGCCACCCATACAACTCTCATACCAGTAAGAACCTCTCCTCTCCCTAGGAGCATCAGCGCTTACCCCGAATGGCCACCGGAAAAGGATCCTGACACGCAAACACGTATAAGCACACACAGGCAAGTATAAAGCATAATACCATAGCAGGGTATCCTCAATCATGTCAGAACACAATCAACATATTCAATTCACATAACATATGCAACTCAGGCATTCAATACGTAACTCAAGGGTTCGATATAGCCTATGAGATCAATATCTTAATCCAAAATTCATATTCTCACCCTATAATCAAATCGCATGCAATACAACAAGGGCAGGTATCAAAATCATCAAGAAAATAATAAGGGTCTCTAGAGAAATCGATGAGGCGTAGATCCTACCTCTCTTTTCTCTAAACAAGAAGCTACTCCTTTGGCTTAATTAGGTAATTCCGAACCACCTATATTATCACCAGGCAAAGACGAAAATAAACTACACATGCATATTCAATAATCAATTGAATACCCTATTTCCTTATCAATTCCACTCACCAAACCTATCAGAAACCAGTGATTAGATGTTGCAGGTGCCTCCCCCTTGGATGTGTGATGTGATAGCCAGGAACTTAACAAGATTCAACCTGAATTACCATTCCAATTAACTATGCAAATTTCGTCACTAAGAGTAGGGTATAGGACAATTTCGACTTTAAGCATAGAAAGGTTTAAAAGAAAGAAATTCATGATCATACATCATGAATAGATGCTAAGAAATCATAAGAACATGCGAAATGACAACAGAAATCAACCAAAGACAAAAACTGTAGAAATCTAAAAACCTAATTCCGTCACCGAATTTTCAACTTAACCTTAGACAAGGAAATATTTATGTCCAAACAACAAAACATATATGGTTAGAAAAAGGATGAAAAAATATTTCCAACAAGATATTATTTGTAGAGATACAACAAACGATGAAAGAGTTATGCTATTCTGAAGTTCAAGAAGATTTGACAGTGCCTCCGAATTTCAACTTAACTTTAGACAAGGAAATATTTATGTCCAAATAACAAAAAATATATGATTGGAAAGAGAATGAAAAGGTCTTTCCAACAAGCTATTATTTGTAGAGATACAACAAACGATGAAAGAGTTATACTATTCTGTAGTTCAAGAAGATTTGGTAATGCCACCGAATTTCAACTTAACCTTAGACAAGGAAATATTTACGTCCAAACAACAAAACATATATGGTGGGAAAGAAGATGAAAAGAGCTTTCCAACAAGCTATTATTTATAGAGACGATGAAAGAGTTATGCTACTCTAAAGTTCAAGAAGATTTGACAATGCCGCCGAATTTCAACTTAACCTTAAAGAAAGAAATACTAACCTCGAGCGTGCCATACATATAACTAAATATGATTAACAGAAGTGGTACCTGGTGGAGAGACGTGCACCGGTCAATACGTATATGCTGGAAAACGAAATACAGAGTCACACAACTACTCAAAAGTTTTGGAAATCACATGACTCATGAAAATGCATACTCGGCAATTACATCAATACTCCCACGATTATTCGACAGTACACATCATCAATCATATGCATATACATTCGGTAATGACAAGAAACACAGCAAACACCCACCGAAACATATCAAGACATACTAAACATATAATCATACGTAAATACACAACAAATCAAATTATCAACTTCATCAATTTAAATCTTACAAACCATTCTATTTTTATATTTAGTTTACTTTCGGTATTTGCCCCTAAGTGAGTGAGTGTGTGAGCATGTCTTTACCTAAAAACACAATATCAACAAATAAGTTAGCATATAACAAATTATATTCCCTAAACCATGCTCCGCTACCAAACCTGTGACGACCCCAATTCCTAACTATTACTATTTGCTCTGATTAAGGTCATCACCGTCAATAAACCCAAATGACACCTAGGACCTATCTGAATCTCACCAAGTTTACCATTAAATTTTGACTTTTAGCGTGTTTATTCTAATGTTTAACAACATTTGGAGCATGATATTGGACAGATATTCTGGTAATCTACGGAGTGAATAAAACATCAGCGGAAGTCTTTAGATTAAATCATTGGGTTCATAACACACAAGTTCCATAGGGATCCAACTAACCAGCAAGAAATCCTTCAACATATTTCGGAAATAGCAAGCAAAGGAGGAATCTTAAAATAAACGAGAAAGTAGCCCAATCATTCATGTTATATACGCAAGTAAACAAGTATGCAAATGTGATGCGATATCGCCCCAACATGCAGCCTTGATCTCACACACTGGTACCATGGACAGTGGATGTACCTAAGCCTGAAAAGTAGTAAAACAACGGTATGAGATTACAAAAATCTCAGTAGGGTCACCACATCATAAGATCTGCAGAAACCCTAAACACAAATCTCCCAATTCATATTAGATCATTCCTAAACAACTAAAGGGGATCACGTAATTCAAGAACCAATCAAAAAGAGTTAAGGCCGAATCTATGGTTGAGGGAGGACTACAATCACTTCCAAAAAATCAGAAGTACACAGCAGGTGGAAATCATCAGATTGCTCTCGGCAATGAACAAGAAAGGTCATCCCCTTCTACCTGTGTTGTCCAAGGTTTACTTCACAAACGGTTAACACACAAGCTAATCAGTAAGCCTAGTAAGTCCTCTTGCCACACAAGGACAAGTCTTCCCAAGCCATATACGGACTAGGGCATCCCAAACCACACAAGGATAAGGGCTTCTTGCCACAGAAGGACAGGGTTTCGGCCACATAAGGACCAGACATCCAGCGCGCACATGCAGGGGTTTGCCACCCATATAACTCCCATACCAGTAAGAACCTCTCCTCTCCCTAGGAGCGTCAGCGTTTACCTCGAATAACCACTGGAAAAGGATCCTGACATGCAAACATGTACAAGCACACACAGACAAGTACAAAGCATAATACCATAGCAGGATATCCTCAATCATGTCAGAACACAATAAACATATTCAATTCACATAACATATGCAACTCAGGCATTCAATACCTAACTCAAGGGTTCGATATAGCCTATGAGATCCATATCTCAATCCGAAATTCATACTCTCACCATATAATCAAATCGCATGCAATATAACAAGGGCAGGTATCAAAAACATCAAGAAAATAACAAGGGTCTCTGGAGAAACCGATGAGACATAGATCCTACCTCTCTTGTCTTTGAACAAGAAGCTACTCCTTTTCCTCTGTTAGGTAATTCCGAACCACCTATATTATCACCAGGCAAAGATAAAAACAAACTAAGCATGCATATTCAATAATCAATTGAATACCCTATTTCCTTACCAATTCCACTCACCAAACCTATCAGAAACCAGTGATCAGATGTTGCAAGTGCCTCCCCCTTGGATGTGTGATGTGATAGCCAGGAACTTAACAAGATTCAACCTGAATTACCATTCTAATTAACTATGCAAATTTCGTCGCTAAGAGTAGGGCATAGGGCAATTTCGACTTTAAACATAGAGAAGTTTAAAAGAAAGAAATTCATGATCATACATCATGAATAAAAGTTAAGAAATCATAAGAATAACAAACAAGAAGCTATTATTTGTAGAGATACAACAAACGATAAAAGAGTTATGCTATTCTGAAGTTCAAGAAGATTTGACAATGCCGCCGAATTTCAACTTAACCTTAGACAAGGAAATATTTACGTCCAAACAAAAAAATATATATGGTTGGAAAGAGGATGAAATGAAAGAGTTATGCTATTCTGAAGTTCAAGAAGATTTGGCAGTGCTGCCAAATTTCAACTTAACCTTAGATAAGGAAATATTTATGTCCAAAATACAAAACATATATGGTTGGAAAGAGGATGAAAAGATCTTTGCAACAAGGTATTATTTGTAGAGATACAACAAACAATGAAAGAGTTATGCTATTCTGAAGTTCAAGAAGATTTGGCAGTACTGCCAAATTTCAACTTAACTTTAGACAAGGAAATATTTTCGTCTAAACAACAAAACATATATGGTTGGAAACAGGATGAAAAGAGCTTTCCAACAAGATATTATTTGTAGAGATACAACAAACGAAAAGAGTTATGCTATTCTGAAGTTTATGAAAATTTAGCAATGCCGCCGAATTTCAACTTAACCTTAAACAAGAAAATATTTATGTCCAAAAAAAAAAACATATATGGATGGAAAGAAGATAAAAAGATCTTTCCAACAAGCTATTGTTTGAAGAGATACAAAATGATGAAAGAGTTATGTTATTCTGAAGTTCAAGAAGATTTGACACTGCTGCCAAATTTCAACTTAACCGTAGATAAGGAAATATTTACATCCAAATAACAAAACATATATGGTTGGAAACAGGATGAAAAGAGTATTCCAACAAGCTATTATTTGTAGATATACAACAAACGATGAAAGAGTTATGCTATTCTAAACTTTAAGAAGATTTGGCAGTGCCGCCGAATGTCAACTTAACCTTAGACAAGGAAATATTTATGTCTAAAAAAAACATATATGGCTGGAGAGAGGATGAAAAGAGCGTTCCAACAAGCTATTATTTGCAAAGATACAACAAACGATGAAAGAGTTATGCTATTCTGAAGTTCAAGAAGATTTGGTGACACCGAATTTCAACTTAACCTTAGATAAGGAAATATTTACGTCCAAATAGCAAAAAATATATGGTTGGAAAGAGGATGAAAATAGTATTCCAACAAGCTATTATTTATAAAGATACAACAAACGATGAAAGAGTTATGCTATTCTGAAGTTCAAGAAGATTTGGCAGTGCCGCAGAATTTCAACTTAACCTTAAAGAAAGAAATACTAATCTCCCGACTAAAATCCAAAGATTGTTGGAAAGAGGGTGAAGAGAGCTTTCCAACAAGCTATTATTTTCAGGGATCCGACAAACAATGAGAGAGTTATGCATGTTTAAAGTTTCAACAAATTTTGGCAGCTATAGGGAGGTGTAAGGGTTTTAGGCTATGCGAGTTTTGTGTGTTTTCTATGAATGATTTTAGTGGGGTTGGCTTCCTATTTATAATGGATGGGTATGGAATTTAGATTACTACTTTAAAGGCTTTATTAAAGTAAGATAATTACCAGATTTAAATTCTTTAATTATCTTCCCCTATTTTTAGGGATTTTAATTTCTAAGGCAATTATCTAGCTATAAGGACTTAGATTAAAGGGAATTAAAACCAGAATTAACTACCATGCAACTCTTACCAGTTTCGGTCATGACACATCCTTTCCTTCAGGGGCAAAATCATCTTTTCACTTGCACTGGCTTCTGGACTTCTAGGACTCAAAATTCGGGGTCTCACAGTGTTCTTGGCTTTAACATCACACAACCAAAGGGGTGGTTCCAGTAGCTTCTGATCACTGGTTTGTAATAGGTTTGGTGAGTGGAATTGATAAGGAATTAGGATGTTTATTTGATTGTTGTATATGCATGCTTAGTGTGGTTTTGTCTTTGCCTTGTGGTTGTATAGGTGGTTCTGGTTCCATTGATAAAGGCAAAGGATTAGCTACTTGTTCAGAGACAAGAGAGGTAAGATCTATACCTCATTGGTTTCTCCAAAGATCATTTTTGCTTGATTGATGTTTCAGTTTGTGTCCTTTATGTATGCGCATGCTTAGAGTATGGTTGTGCATGATTGCAGATTGGTTTGAGAATCCCTAGACAATTAGGAATCCCTATGATAGGTTGTATGTGCCTATTTTGGTTGTGTTATTTGCAATTGACTTGCTAATTGTATTGTGATGTGATTGAGGGTGTCTTGCTATGATGTTATGTCTTGTACTTGCTTGTGTTTGCTTGTACTTGATTGTATGTTTCCTTAGACAATTGGGAATCCCTATGATAGGTTGTATGTGCCTATTTTGGTTGTGTTATGTGCAATTGACTTGCTGATTGTATTATGATGTGATTGAGGGTGTCTTGCTATGATGTTATGTCTTGTACTTGCTTGTGTTTGCTTGTACTTGATTGTGTGTTAGGATTATTTTTTGGTGGCCATTCGGGATAAATAACTGATGCTCTCAGTGAGAGGAGAGGTACTTACTGGTATGGGAGTTGTATGGGTGACAATCCCCAGCAAGTGCTCCCTGGATGCCTAGTCCTTGTATGGCTAGAAGCCTAGTCCTTGTGTGGCTAGATGCCTTGTCCTTTTGTGGCAAGATACCCTTATCCTTATGTGGTTTGGATGCTCTTGTCCTTGTGTGATTTGGATACCTTGTTCGTGTGTAGCAAGATGGATAGGCTTGCTGATTAGTTTGTTTGCTAACCATTTACCCTTTGTACTGCTAAGCCTTGGACAACATAGGTGGAAGGAGATAGCCATTCAATTGTTCAGATCAGATGATGATTTGCTAACCTGTGTACTTTTGGTTTCAGAAGTGTTCTTGGTCCACCCGAAGCTTTGTTATTTACGGCCTCAACCTTTCTATGCTTAATTAATGTTTGCTTGATACCCCTTCAGTAGTGTATGCGGATTTGATACTGATTGGGAGATGTTTGTTTAGATTTCTACAGATCTTATGATGTTGTAACCCTACTGAAATTTTTGTAATCTCATGCTATTATTTTTTTTTTATTTTTCAGGCTTAGGTACATCTTCTGTAAGTGGTACTGGGGTGTGAGATCAAGGTTGAATGGCGGGACGATATTGCATCACATTCGCATACCTCCTTCTTTGCTGATTGCTTGCGCATATACCCCTGAATATGCAATTTGATTGGATTACTTTTTTGTTCTTTAGTTCCTTTTTTTTCCTACTTATTTCGGAATTATATTTGAGGGCTACTTACTAGATTTTGATACTCCTTTGGGACTTGTGTGTTATGGTTCTATTGGTTAATTATAAATACTTCCGCTAATATTTTATTCAATCTATATGTTACTAGAATGTATGCTCATTATTATCATGCTCCAACCTTTAAAAAAATAAGAATAAACTTTAATAAAATATAATTAGGATGATTAGAGCCTTGTGGGATTCAGATAGGTCATTGGGAGGGCTTGTTTGGGTTTCACGACAGTAAGGATCCTAATTGATTGGGTTTGGGTCCTTACAGCATGCATAGGAAGATAAAGCTTAGCTAAGAATTTTGGTATAAAGGAAATAAACAAACTATTTTGTTGGGAGGTACCACAAATCATTAATTTCTCAATAAAGTTAAGTGAAGGAAATAAACAAACTGTTAGTAATTTTAGGCTTTGTAAGGACCCAAACCCAACCTATTAGGATTCTTACTGCCGTGAAACCCAAATAAGCCCTCGCAAGGTCCTATTTGAATCCCATAAGGCTCAAATCACCTAATTATTAATGTTATTGGTTGATTCATATGCTATTTAAAGGTTGGAGTATATTCATACATTAATGAACTTCTGGTTTATACGGAGTGAAAGAAAACATCAACGGAAGACTTATATTAATACTCAAAATAAGTGAAAACATAACACACAAGTCCTATAGGAATCTCAAAACATCAACCAATAGTATTATGTATATTTCGAAAGCAAAAAAAAGAGAAAAAGGGATTAGAAAGCCAGAATGTAAATCCACACAAGTTAGGAGACATGGCATGCGCATTCAATATAAAAGGGGTGCAAATTTGTCTAGCCGTGTAGCCTTAATCTCATACCTTTGGTACCAGCAACAAAGAAAACACCTAAGCCTCCAAAGGGGAAGAAAAGAAGGAATGATATTACAAGAATCTCAGTAGGGTCACATCATCATAAGTCCTAGGGATTCCCAATCCAACATCTCCCAATAACCAAAAGATCAACACCTAAAACTAGCTAAGATATATAAATAAAACCGCAAGCATCAAACACACATAATAGGGGCAGAAATCATCACAAGCACACATAATATGAGGGTGAGCTAAATTTGTTAGAAAACAAGGGGAAAGACTAAAAATTTTTCGTTTTCAGAAGCACACAGGCAGCTTATACATAATCTGATTTTCAAAATCATGGTTTGTCCCCATCTTCCCATGTTGTGCAAGGCTATGCTGCAAAAAGGGTAAAACGGTTAGACAATCAATATTACAGTAAGCCTTCCAAAATATAGTGATCCGGATGCAACAATATCTTTCCCCTGAATGCATGATGTGATGGCTAAAAACTCAGTAAGAGTCAACTTGATATTTCACCCTAATTCAATATACAAATTTCAGCAACACCTTAAGGTTTATAGGGAAACTTCCGATTTCAACATTAAAGAGGTTAGGGGTTGTGATTTCATGAAATTAAGAAATAAATAGGTGTTTATAACATGTACAGTTAAAAGAAACAAGGTCAAAATCTAATAGGTTAATCAATTGATCAAGATAGGCATCATTAGGGCAAAGGTAGGGCATACTGATTTTATGAATAGGGAAGAATCAAAGGATGAATTCATGATTTTACATCATAAATGGATGCTAAATAATCATACGAAGAAGAGGAACAATAACAAAAATCAATTGAAGGAAGAATCATCCAATTTTGAAACCTAATGTCGCTGAATTACGACCTAAATTATGATAAAGAAAAACTAACCTCCAGATAAAAAACCCAAGATGGTTGGAAAGAGGATGAAGAAATGTTTACAATAAGCTATTATTTGCAAGAATCCGACAAAGGATGAGAGAGTTATGCTATTCTGAAGTTCAAGCAGATTTTGGCAATTCTGCCGAAATACGATTTAACTTTTAACAAAGAAAAACTAACCTCCAGTTGAAAAACCCAAGATAGTTGGAAAGAGGATGAAGAGAGCTTTCCAACAAGCTATTACAATAACCCGACAATGGATGAGAGAGTTAGGTTATTCTAAAGTTCAAAAAGATTTTGGCAATTTCGCCGAAATATGATTTAACTTTTAATGAAGAAAAACTAACCTCCATATGAAAATCCCAAGATGGTTTAAAAGTTGATGCACAGAGCTTTCCAAAAAGCTATTATTCCCAAGAATCCAATAAAGGATGAGAGAGTTATGCCAAGATGAAGATCAAGGAGTTTCGGCTAGGGTTTTGGCAAAAATCGAAATTTGAGAGGAAAGGGATAAATTACAAAATTTCTAGTTGGGTTTTGATATGTTTAGGTGGGATAGGCTGGTCACTCTTTTATAGGTGTCTAAGAAGGTTTAGCTAAGAGATAATTTCCTATTTTTAAGCTTAAAAGGATAATTAAAGAGTAATTCTATTAAAAGAGATATACTATTTAAGAAGAAGAATTATTTAATACCTTAGATAATATGGGATAAACCTAAGGATGCTTAATATAAAAATACCAGAATTAAATTAGGAAATATCTGACAGCAACGATTTTAGGCCATCACACAGTCATTTCTTTAACTGGCCTTAGAGCATCTTGACGTCCGGCTCGAACTGGCCTACAAGGCTTCCTGATGTCCGAACTTGAACCGGCCTACATGGCATCCAATGAGCTCTTGCGGGAATAACCACCCATAAACTTCCTGTTTTCGTAAGCATCTCCCCTCTCCCTATGAGCAACAATACTTACCTCGCATGGACAACAACAAAAGGATCCTTCAAACAAAGCACAAACAAGGCATGTACACGTATACATACATAGTACACGCATACACGAATCATAACAAAGGATCCTCAATCAAATCACAATACAATTCAAAAATTAATCCTCAAAGTCATAATCGAATTAGGCAACATATTGCCCTATTAACTTCTGAGATTCCCTATCATCATAATTACACATTCCGCAAGTGTATCACCAAGATAGGCAATCAAATTCAATCATATTCCAACAATCAAAGAATAAGGTAACCAAAGGAACCGATGAGACATAGATCCTACCTCTCACGTGTCTGAATTGGTTATAATCCTTTACTTTTCTAATAAGATCAGAATCTCCTAAACAATTACAAGGCAAAGACCACACAATACTAAGCCACAAGAATTCTTAGTTAAAAACAAAAAGCATTGCGAATCCTTACCAATTAACCTTCCAAAATCCAGTGATCCGGATGCAGCAATATCTTTCCCCTGAATGCATGATGTGCTGGCCAAAAAATCAGTAAGAGTCAACTTGATATTTTACCCTAATTCAATATACAAATTTCGGAAACACCTTAAAGTTTATAGGAAAACTTGTGATTTTTAACATTAAAGACGTTAGGGTTGTGATTTCATGAAATTAGGAAAGAAATAGGTGTTTATAACATGTACAATTAAAAGAAACAAGGTCAGAATCTAATAGGTTAATCAATTGATCAAGATAGGTATCATTAGGGCAAAGATAAGGCATACTGATTTTATGAATAGGGAAGATTCAAAGGATGAATTCATGATATTACATCATGAATGGATGCTAAACAATCATACGAGCAAGAGGAACATTAACAGAAATCAATTGAAGGCTGAATCATCCAATCTTGAAACCTAATCTCGCCAAATTACGACCTAAATTATGATGAAGAAAAACTAACCTACAGATAAAAATCTCAAGATGGTTGGAAAGAGGATGAAGAAATGTTTCCAACAAGCTATTATTCGCAATCATCTGACAAAGGATGAGAGAGTTATGCTATTCTGAAGTTCAAATAGATTTCGGCAATTCTGCCGAAATACGATTTAACTTTAAACAAAGAAAAACTAACCTCCAGATGAAAAACCCAAGATAGTTAGAAAGAGGATGAAGAGAGCTTTCCAACAAGCTATTGCAAGAATCTGACAATGGATGAGAGAGTTATGTTATTCTAAAGTTCAAACAGATTTTGGCAATTTCGCCGAAATATGATTTAACTTTTAATAAAGACAAACTAACCTCCAGATGAAAATCCCAAGATAGTTGGAAAGAGGATGAAGAGAGCTTTCCAACAAGCTATTGCAAGAATCTGATAATGGATGAGAGAGTTATGTTATTCTAAAGTTCAAACAGATTTTGGCAATTTCGCCGAAATATGATTTAACTTTTAACAAAGAAAAACTAACCTCCATATGAAAATCCCAAGATGGTTTGAAAGATGATGAAGAGAGCTTTCCAACAAGTTATTATTCCCAAGAATCTGAAAAAGGATGAGAGAGTTATGCCAAGATGAAGATCAAGGAGTTTCGACTAGTTGGCAAAAATCGAAATTTGAGAGGAAGGGATAAATTACGAAATTTCTAGTTGGGTTTTGATATGTTTAGGTGGGATAGACTGACCACTCTTTTATAGGTGTCTAAGGAGGTTTAGCTAAGAGATAATTCCCTACTTTTAAGCTTAAAAGGATAATTAAAGAATAATTCTATTAAAAGAGATATTTTATTTAAAAAGAAGAATTATTTAGTATCTTAGATAGTAAGGGATAAAACTAAGGATGCTTAATATAAAAATACAAGAATTAAATTAGGAAATATCTTGCAGCAACCATTTTAGGCCATCACGCATTCGTTTCAATAACTGACCTATAGAGCATCTTGACGTCTAGAGTCGAACTGGCCTACAAGGCTTCCTGACGTCCGGACTTGAACCGGCCTACAAGGCATTTAATGAGCTCTTCGTGGGAATAACCACCCATAAACCTCCCGGTTTGGTAAGCATCTCCCCTCTCCCTATGAGCAACAATACTTACCTCGCATGGCCAACAACAAAAGGATCCTTCAAACAAAGCACAAAAAAGACACATACACGTATACACACATAGTACACGCATACACAAATAACAACAAAGGATCCTCAATCAAATCACAATACAATTCAAAAATCAATCCTCAAAGTCATAATCGAATTAGGCAACCTATTTCCCTATTAACTTCCAAGATTCCCTATCATAATAATCAAACATTTTGTAAGCATATAAACAAGATAGCCAATCGAATTCAATCATATTCCAACAATCAAACAATAGGGTAATCAAAGGAACCGATGAGGCATAGATCCTACCTCTCACGTGTCTGAATCAGTTGCAATCCTTTGCCTTTCCAATATGATCATAATCTCCTAAATAATTACATGGCAATGACCACACAATACTAAGCCACAAGACTACTTAATTAAAAATCAAAAGCATTGGGAATCCTTACCAAGTAACCTTCCAAAATCCAGTGATCCAGATGCAGCAATAACTTTCCCCTGAATGCATGATGTGATGTCCAAAAACTCAGTAAGAGTCAACTTGAAATTTTACCCTAATTCAATATACAAATTTCGACAACACCTTAAGGTTTTTAGGGAAACTTGCAATTTCAAAATTAAAGAGGTTAGGGGTTGTGATTTTATGAAATTAAGAAAGAAATAGGTGTTTATAACATGTACAATTAAACGAAACAAGGTCAGAATCTAATAGGTTAATCAATTGATCAAGATAGGCATCACTAGGGCAAAGGTGGGGCATACTGATTTTATGAATAGGGAAGATTCAAAGGATGAATTCATGATTTTACACCATGAATGGTTGTTAAACAATCAAATGAACAAGAAGAACAATAACAGAAATCAATTGAAGACAGAATCATCCAATTCTGAAACCTAATCTCGCTGAATTACGACCTAAACTATGATAAAAAAAACTGACCTCCAGATAATAAAATCAAGATGGTTGGAAAGAAGAAGAAGAAATGTTTCCAATAAGCTATTATTCGCAAGAATCTGACAAAGGATGAGAGAGTTATGCTATTATGAAGTTCAAACAGATTTTGGCAATTCTGCCGAAATACGATTTAACTTTTAACATAGAAAAACTAACCTCCAGATGAAAAACCCAAGATAGTTGGAAAGAGGATGAAGAGAGCTTTCCAACAAGCTATTGCAAGAATCAGACAATGGATGAGAGAGTTATGTTATTCTAAAGTTCATACAGATTTTGGCAATTTTGCCGAAATATGATTTAACTTTTAACAAAGAAAAACTAACGTCCAGATGAAAATTCCAAGATGGTTCCAAAGATGATGAAGAGAGCTTTCCAACAAGTTATTATTCCCAAGAATCCGACAAAGGATGAGAGAGTTATGCCAAGATGAAGATCAAGGAGTTTCGGTTAGGGTTTTGGCAAAAATCGAATTTTGAGTGGAAGGGATAAATTACGAAATTTCGAATTGGGTTTTGATATGTTTAGGTGGGATAGGCTGACCACTCTTTTATAGGTGTCTAAGTAGGTTTAGCTAAGAAATAATTCCCTACTTTTAAGCTTAAAAGGATAATTAAAGAATAATTCTATTAAAAGAGATATTTTATTTATAAAGAAGAATTATTTAATACCTTAAACAATAAGGGATAAAACTAAGGATGCTTAATATAAAAATACCAGAATTAAATTAGAAAATATCTGGCAGCCACCATTTTAGGCCATCACGCATTCGTTTCATTAACTGGCCTATAGAGCATCTTAACGTCCAGACTCGAACTGGCCTACAAGGCTTTCTGACGTCCGGACTTGAACCGGCGTACAAGGCATTCAATGAGCTCTTCGTGGGAATAACCACCCATAAACCTCCTGGTTTGGTAAGCATCTCCTCTCTCCCTATGAACAACAATACTTACCTCTCATGGCCAACAACAATAGGATCCTTCAAATAAAGCACAAAAAAGACACATACACGTAAATACACATAGTATAAGCATACACAAATCACAACAAAGGATCCTCAATCAAATCACAATATAATTCAAAAATGAATCCTCAAAGTCATAATCGAATTAGGCAACCTATTTTCCTATTAACTTTCATAATTCCCTATCATATTAATCAAACATTTCGCAAGCATATAAACAAGATAGCCAATCGAATTCAATCATATTCCAACAATCAAACAATAGGGTAATCAAAGGAACCGATGAGGCATAGATCCTACCTCTCAAGTGTCTGAATCGGTTGCAATCCTTTGCCTTTCCAATAAGATCAGAATCTCCTAAACAATTACAAGGCAAAGACCACACAATACTAAGCCACAAGACTACTTAATTAAAAATCAAAAGCATTGGGAATCCTTACCAAGTAACCTTCCAAAATTCAGTGATCCGGATGCAGCAATATCTTTCTCCTGAATGCATGATGTGATGGCTAAAAACTCAGTAAGAGTTAACTTGAGATTTTACCCTAATTCAATATACAAATTTTGGGAACACCTTAAGGTTTATAGGGAAACTTGCGATTTCAAAATTAAAGAGGTTGGGGGTTGTGATTTCATGAAATTTAGAATGAAATAGGAGTTTATAACATGTACAGTTAAAAGAAACAAGGTCAGAATCTAATAGGTTAATCAATTGATCAAGATAGGCATCATTAGGGCAAAGGTAGGGCATACTGATTTTATGAATAGGGAAGATTCAAAGGATGAATTCATGATTTTACATCATGAATGGATGCTAAACAATCATACGAGGAAGAGGAACAATAACAGAAATCAATTGAAGACAGAATCATCCAATCTTGAAACCTAATCTCGCCGAATTACAACCTAAATTATGATATCAAAAAACTAACCACCAGATAAAAAACCCAAGATATTTGGAAAGAGGATGGAGTAATGTTTCCAACAAGCTATTATTCGTAAGAATCCGACAAAGGATGAGAGAGTTATGTTATTCTGATGTTCAAGCAGATTTTGTCAATTCTGCCGAAATACGATTTAACTTTTAACAAAGAAAAACTAACCTCCAGTTGAAAAACCCAAGATAGTTGGAAAGAGGATGAAGAGAGCTTTCCAACAAGCTATTGCAATAACCCGACAATGGATGAGAGAGTTATGTTATTCTAAAGTTCAAACAGATTTTGGCAATTTTACCGAAATATGATTTAACTTTTAACAAAGAAAAACTAACCTCCAGATGTAAATCCCAAGATGGTTCGAAAGATGATGAAGAGAGCTTTCCAACAAGCTATTATTCCCAAGAATCCGAAAAGGATGAGAGAGTTATGCCAAGATGAAGATTAAGGAGTTGCAGCTAGGGTTTTGGCAAAAACCGAAATTTGAGAGGAAGAGATAAATTACGAAATTTTTAATTATGTTTTTATATGTTTAGGTGGGATAGGCTGGCCACTCTTTTATAGGTGTCTAAGGAGGTTTAGCTAAGAGATAATTCCCTACTTTTAAGCTTAAAAGGATAATTAAAGAATAATTTTATTAAAAGAGATATTCTATTTAAAAAGAAGAATTATATAATACCTTAGATAATAAGGGATAAAACTAAGGATGTTTAATATAAAAATACCATAATTAAATTAGGAAATATCTGGCAGCAACTATTTTAGGCCATCACGAATTCATTTCTTTAACTTGCCTGTAGAACATCTTGACGTCCAGACTCGAACTGGCCTACAAGGCTTTCTGACGTCCGGACTTAAACCGGCCTACAAGGCATCCAATGAGCTCTTGCTGGGAATAACCACCCATAAACCTCCTGGTTTGGTAAGTATCTGCCCTCTTCCTATGAGCAACAATACTTACCTCGCATGGCCAACAACAAAAGGATCCTTCAAACAAAGCACAAACAAGACACATATACGTATACACACATAGTACACGTATACACAAATCACAACAAAGGATCCTCAATCAAATCACAATACAATTCAAAGATCAATCCTCAAAGTCATAATCGAATTAGGCAACCAATTGCCCTATTAACTTCCGAGATTCTCTATCATCATAATCACACATTCCGCAAGCATATAACCAAGATAGGCAATCGAATTCAATCATATTCCAACAATCAAACAATAGGGTAACCAAAGGAACCGATGAGGCATAGATCCTACCTCTCACGTGTCTGAATCGGTTGCAATCCTTTGCCTTTCCAATAAGATTAGAATCTCCTAAACAATTACAAGGCAAAGACCACACAATACTAAGCCACAAGACTACTTAATTAAAAACCAAAAGCATTGGGAATCCTTAACAATTAACCTTCCAAAATCCAGTGATCCGGATGCAGCAATATCTTTCCCCTGAATGCATGATGTGATGTCCAAAAACTCAGTAAGAGTCAACTTGAAATTTTACCCTAATTCAATATACAAATTTTGACAACACCTTAAGGTTTGTATGGAAACTTGCGATTTCAATATTAAAGAGGTTAGGGGTTGTGATTTTATGAAATTAAGAAAGAAATAGGTGTTTATAACATGTACAATTAAACGAAACAAGGTCAGAATCTAATAGGTTAATCAATTGATCAAGATAGGTATCATTAGGGCAAAGGTAGGGCATACTGATTTTATGAATAGGGAAGATTCAAAGGATGAATTCATGATTTTACCCTATGAATGAACTTGCTAAAAGTCGAAAACTTAGTGAGTAAGCCTGGTGGGATTCAGATAGGTCCTGTGTGTCTTTGGGCTTGTTTGGGTTTCACGGCGGTAATGACCTTAATCGGAGAAAATATTAATAGGTAGGAATTGGAGTCGTTACAAAGCTCACACCTCTAAATACAGCCTATGGCTCACGAACTACTCCTGAAACAACGGGTGAGATAATAATCTCAGTAGGAGTCATAGCATCATAATTCCTACGGAAGAACAAAGGCATATACTAAAACAGAGTAGAGCACGTATACTTTTAAAATATACTCATAATTGATGCACCACAAAAAAAATAAACAAGCTTCTAACTTATAGAATGTAAAACAAAGATCCAGCCCAATAGGTTATAACAAATACAAACAACAGAACATAGGCTAATAGTGCCCAATAGAAACCCATCAGGATGGACATAACAAAACACTTCACAAGTAACCCCCGTTAAAGGGAAACCAAAAGCCCACTGGCAGTGTTAGTTTTACTTAGAAAATAATATATATAAATATACGTACCCCTACTACCAGTGTTGTCTGAGACAAAGCAAAGAAAAGAAACATATAAATATATCATACCTGTCTCAACACTCAGAATGAACAATACTCAACACAAACAAACCTGCGAAGACGTTGCAGGCAAAACGATACAACACCATATGACTCTTGAACAATTAAGTAACCCTCCCCTAATACTGAGATTCTATATACTCACCTCGCATTAGCCAAGAAAACCTTTAATAACTGTAAATACCAAACTGATGTATATAGAATGTTTATAAAACAATATACTTGACAAACGTCACAAAACCAAAAAAATACGTTTATAAACTAATATACTTGATAAAAACCATAATACCAAAATAATAGGCTTATAAACCAATATACTTGACTAAACCAGTACAACAAAAAAATACGTTTATAACCAAGTGTAAAACGTACACATGCATCACACATCCTCAAATATACTCATATGATTTTAGCTTACCAAACTAAGGCTCACAATATAACATGTTTAGAGGAAAAAATCACATAGTAAGCATAGAATTCACAAGAATACTCATTGGGATTCCAAGAAAATAAACTAAAGGCCAAATGAACAAAGAACGATTTTATATGACCAAACCACACATCCTCAACTATACCCAAGTATAAACTCGCCCTACAATTATATTAAGCTCATAAACTAATATTTATAAAATTCAACAATAATACCTTTCTCAAACTCAAAAATAAATATTATTAATAAGAGGCATAAATCTCATAAGTTTATTGTTATCTAAATTCATATTATAAAATCTTTTTAATCATACCCTTTCGTACACCTATATTTTATTATCCCAAAAGAATATCCTCTTTTCCCTGTATATTAAATCTTTACCATATGTTAATTGGGTACAAGACTACAAAGGAAAAGAAAAATAAAAAACCATTAAGGAAAAAGAAAGGGCATGTGGCTTATTGTACATGCATATGAGGTTGCAAGAAAGAAAAAAAGAAAAAAAAACAAAAAGAAACGTGTAGTCTAAGTGAGCTGCGCATATATGGATTAAAGAAAGAAGAAAAATGGCAAGATGGCCTAAGTGAACAGCGCATGTGGGAATAAAAGAAATAAGGAAAGTAGTGACAACGACTAGCATCATCAGCAACTTTAACGCAAGAAGACAAAATGTACTAGCAAAGGATATAACAAAAAGGACGATGTGGTACAATAAGAATTAAAAGAAAGAACCAGCAAAGGGAAATTGCAAGAAGATAAACGTCAGCCCCAAAGAAGCGATTAATAAGAACACAAGTCGGCACCATAAAAAAAAATAAAGAAAATAACATTAATAAATAAGAAGGCAGCACATAAAAAACTGAAAGGAAGACATTACGAATGCAGCCACCAAATCTTCGATGTCAAAAAGAAGAAAAGACAACCAAACCACAAGGAAAATAGAGGACCGAGAACCCAAAGCAAAATTAATCCTTAAGATCAACACAAACACATAAATTAGTCTTAAATCAGTAACTCTAATGGTGAATTGAAGCAATCACACACACAAGTAATCACAAATATAAATCTCTATTCAAAACACGCATAATACAAGTTAAAACGAAAGTATAAACAGATTCCAATCAAATTGATGAGGCGTAGACTCCCACCTGCGATTTTAGATCAGTGGGGATGCCTTTTCTTTTGTCGCGTGAACCTGATCCACCTATAGAGAAGAGCACGTATACTAAGATAAGAATAATAAAACAACAAACGAATAATAGAAAAGAATCTTATAACCCCTACTAGCTCCTCTCTGATGAACAAACAACTAATAGGTTTTTACCTTCAAAATCCTAACTACACAATTAAACTTGACGAACGTCCAGACGGATGAGTGTAGTGGAAGCCAACAAGTGTATGCGTGATGTACGAACAGAAGGAGGCATTAGATGCTGGCACCCAATCAGGAAATAAACGAAACAGGGCTATCCTAAATCAATACAAGAAAGAAATGATTCATTGGGAGAGAACTGGATAGGGAGATGAACGGGAAAGAGAATGTATGTACGAATAAGCAGTTGGTGATTTTCAATCAGCTAACACAGGCTTAAATAGGCCAGGTTTTGAAGCCCTACCAGCCTAACTTGGAAAACAAGCCCAGCTCGGAAAATAAAAGCAACCGGTTCGAAAAGAACGGATAAGACCCGATGACAATTAATTGGGCTCAGAAAAGAGCGAATGAGCCGAAAACAACAAAAAAGGGCCCCAAACATAGCGGAGTCGGCCCAAAGACCTACAAAATGACCCGAAAAAATCCGACTACTCAAAATGATCTCAAAAACACATTCAGGTTTGACAGGGGCAAAACAGTAAATTTTCACTACCTCGATTTTTGTTTCGGACAAAGTATCAAACAGACACGTGGACCACTAAAATAATGCTGACTAAACAAAAGATAAGGACGAGGTTTCACCGTTTGGCCAAAGTATGTCCTAAACTATTTCCTAATCTCTCTTGTGTCATTATTTTCACCCACATGAACCAACGAGACTATAATAGGAAGGGCTTAGAGAATTTAAAGAAAAAATAAATAAAATAATTCAATTTATGTCAATTCATAATAATAAAAAAATGCATAATCTTAATTTAAATATCAAATTAGAAATCGAGTATTTTGAAGATGTGATTACATAATAAAATTTATTTTTTTTATAAAATTTTTGAATATTAATTTTATATAAATAATGTTTAATATTTTAAATATATTATCGTTATCTTTTAGCTAAAAAATAAAAATGGATTTCCTCCGGATAACTACTGTGCACCACATCTGATTTGCACCACCCATTCGTTACTCTTTTCAATATTTTTTCTCTTTTTACAAAATTTAACATGATAATTTAAAATTTTAGGATAAAATTATCCTTAAAATTTTATACATCTACATGCTCATATCTGAAAATTATAAAAAGTTGGAAACGGAAAGAAATAAGAATTCTAACCAAACTACTTTATACCAAATTAGAGAAACGTCCCATCATCACTAGTGAGAATTCTGACCAAATATTTGTCCTCCAATAAAGAAGAATTGAGCAAGGAAAACACTGTACCCTATTGTGATGCACGCAAATCATGCACGTGAAGTGTGCCCCACGTTGGTGGGCTCCTTCCACGCTTTCCATGTTTAGTCCAACTCCTGTCGGGTAGTTTAAAGGTGTTGCGACTCAGATCAGTTTTTATATGAACCTAATATTCGGGAGCACCATAAATTCACCCAACTCCAGCCACGTCAAAGGCCCACCGCCACTGGCTAATGTTAGGATTATTAGGCCAAGCCTATACCATGAGAAACAATGTCCGCTGGAAATTAGCCTTTGTAGATATCTCTTTCCTACACGGAATAAATTCGTTTCCGATTGTGGATAGCAGTTCCGGAGGTTGACACCTGTACGGCCTGCAGCTTATAATCTAATTAATTGTTCATTTTCTTTATTGCGCATTTGTACATATAGTGATGGCGGAGAGAAAATTGCATTTCAAAAACTAAGATAAAAAAAAAGAATGTTTAAAAATAAAACACTGTCATATATTATTAATTTGGGAGGCAGGGCAAAGAAAATGAGTATTGTTAAGGCGTTAACTTAAATATATTTTTTTACGTAAAAAATACTTGTTAGATATCAAATACGAGGAGAAACCACCAATTTTATAATAATTGTTTCTATTTCACAATTCTTAATTATTTTTTTATATTATCAATTATAAATACTACGCCATTTCTATTCCTCTAGATTATTTTTTCCTTGTATCAATTTAAAATCTTATAATCTTTAAGTTTCAGATCCTAATTAGGTGGATAGGAAGGTAAAGTAAGATAAGGAGAATCATATATTTAGAAACATAAATTTGGTTTTCCACCTAAATCTATTCACATCAACCAAATTTGGTTCAAATAGATTTAAATACCGAATCTTTCTAATTTTGTTATATATCTGCCTTGACAGATATCAGAATTTGATTTGCCTTGACAGATATCATAATTTGATTATTAATGACTTATATTTTATATTGGTCATCAGTTGACTTTTTAGTTCATTATGCATTATTATATGTTATATGCATCGATAAACTGAATATTTTTTATGTGTTTGTTTAGTGTTGTGTTGAGTAGGAGTTAGCACACATTTACATAATAAATACAGCAGAAGGGAATGATTCATACGATTGAATGTGACAAGACTCGATCCTGTGAACTAGAAGATCACACCCGACTTGTGTGGAGGTTCAGAGACGACCAGTCATTCAGTCTAGGAACAATTGGTCAGGATTGAATGGCGAAAGTATGTGCAAAATGCAAAGGCACACCGATCAGTCAGTCTTGGAGAGTGAACTTGCCGAGAGTACACTGACCAGTCGGTGTTAAGGACCATTTGGTCGGACTTTCAAAATACAAGTTGCACACCAAATGTCGAAGACACACTAACCAGTCGGTGTGTTCAACCAACCAATCGAACTCACAACATGAAAATGCAAGGCTTGGTTTTTTAATACGACTTGTCCTTCTACATATAGACGACCAGCTGAAAGTAGTTTTTATAAATAAGCAATACTGTAAACATTAGTTTTTTATCTAACAATGTTCACAAAGTTAAACCCTAGCCTTCGGAACATGTATTTGATCCATTATTGATCAAGATTATGGTATGTTTTGTTTGTATTTTAATTAATATTAGATTATTTACATTAATTCTTCTCTCCTATCTTCAGTTATCTTGATTGTTTGGCAAAAACTAGGAATCCAACCTAGTGGTATTTAATAACAAATTCTAAATTCTTTTTCTACTATAGAATTATTAGCAAACCTGATTAGTCTGTGTCTAAGTGGGTTTAAATTAATTCAGAAGAACAATTAAGTTGTGACAATAGATTAGAAGTCCTAGGTCAATTATGTAAATTGGTAGACTATGGACACATCTGCCAAACCTAGAGTTTGCATTGATTGAGCTAAACAATTGTGTGACTTAATTAACATAAAAATATAGTTAATTGAGAACCTGGATTGACTTCTTAATAATTTGGAAAGAGATTAAGAGATTAATAAAGAACAATTGCATACAAATTAGAATTAACCATAAATTTGGGTTAATTTTTATTATACTAACCTTTACTTACTTTAACATTTTAATTAGTTAAATTTGATACTAGTTATAATTAATTGAAAATATATAATTCGAGTTGTTTAATTAGAATACTAATTAGTTTAATTAATTATATTTAAACGTGGATTTGACACTTATTCTTTCATATCTATATTATTTGTTGATAATAGTGTATTTTTATTATAATTCAATTTTACGCAACAATCAGTTTAATCAACTTTGTCAGCACGATCGTTGCTTTCCAATAAAGTAGCTGTCAATCTATTTATAGACTTCTTATTCAAAATGGAGGAATTTTTTTTATAAAATGAAACCGATCTTGTTTGGTATGTAAAATTAAAATTGGTGATAAAAATAAATAAATAAACTTTACTTTATAAAAATAGTTTTAATTTGATTTAATCTATTTCAAATTGATATACTGTATTTAAAATAAAATTATAATTAAATCATTCGATGCACTATTATAAGTCGAGATTCATTTTTTTGTATCTAAATAAGCCAATAATTAATTGATTTATATGATCCCAGCTAGGTGGTTAGGGGTTGGTTGAGGTGAGGGTAGAATTGTATATTTCATAAAAAATAACCTAAATTAGAAAAATATCCATTTTCTGTAAAGTGATAATGATGACATGCTAAAAGTAGGAAATGTATATGATCAATGATGAACATTGCTTGGTTGAGGAAGAAAAAGGACACATCATGGGTACAAAGAGAGTATTATCTTAGAAATTTCCCCGTCACATACTTAATTATGGAATCATGCAAGCACCTTATCCTTGTTATATAATAAACGAACAAGGGAGAAAATAATTTCAATATTTTATTGTTGTCTACATACAACATCACAATGACATATTTATAGGTACATAAATATACTTTTTGCATTAATGATGGAGATGATAACTTGTGTCTTCATAATGAAACTATGAGTTTCAAAGACATTCATTTATAACATTCCTCCTTGAATGTCTATATGTTATATTAAAAATAACTTAATGTCTCGTTCAAACCTTACTAAGAAAAACCTCATAGGAAAAATATTAGTGAAGAAAAAAAATATATTATTCTCAATCTGAGAGTATGCCATTGTCATACTGTCTCATTAAAAACCTTACCAAGAAAAACCCAATGGGAATAAAAACTTGGTGAAGGAAAAAAGAGTGCAGTGTATACTCCCCCTGATTTAGTCATCTTTTCAAATCTTTAAAACGAAGCATTCCGATCTTTTGTATAAACTTCTCAAATATTGATGTGGGAAGAGCTTTAGTAAATAAATCAGCTAAGTTGTCACTTGAGCGTATATGTTTGACAGTGATTTCCCATTTGCTTTGAAGATCATGAGTAAAGAAGAATTTTGGTGAAATATGTTTTGTTTTGTCATCTTTGATGTAGCCTTCTTTCAATTGAGTTATACAAGCAGCATTGTCTTCATACAGTGTTGTTGCATGTTCCCTGTTACTTGATAATCCACATACTTCTCTTATATGTTGTGATATTGATCATAGCCAAACACATTCACGGTTTGCTTTATGAATTGCTAAGATTTCTGCATAGTTAGAAGAAGTGGCAACCAAAGCTTGTTTCACTGACTGCCATGAAATGGTTGTACTCCCAATAGTGAATAAGTAACTTGTGAGACTTCGTGGCTGATGTGGAAAATTTTTGCCACGTCACCACTAATATAAATACAATGTTTTCTCCCCTGACTTATGTTTATTCCCTGCCGACACTGCATTTTTATTTTCCTCTCCCTCACCAACATTTTCTTTACCTCCAGTATCAAATCCAACCGTTTGATCGTCGAATTGTTTGCACCATTGTGTTCCTCTCATAGTCACGATCAATTTGCCGCTGGTTTCACCTTCATCGGACCACGGACGCGGCCGGATCGGAGCCTGTAAATTTCGAAATTCTCACCGGAAAATCATCAATTCCGGCCAATCTGAGGTGAGATTTAAAGTTTGGTTTTCGGATTCATAATCCTGATGGTTGTAGCTTCATGTTGATGTAAAACTTTTCGGTTTTGGATGAAGTTGGAGTTTTCCGGCCACCGTTGACCGGCGACACTGTTCACGTTGACCGGCAACCCGTGACCCGTCGACCCGACACTGTTCGCTGTTGACTAACGGTGACTAACGTTGACCCCGTTGACCGTTAAAGTTGACTTTGACCGTTGACCAAAAGTGAAAACCTCCCCGTTAGGTAATTTCGACGTTCTGATCGCAATGGCGCGATCCGTTTTTCCATTTGATGTGTCGTTATTGAGTTATAGTCATTTGAAGGTTAATATTCGTATGTTGAGTCTAACCGTAGTATTGTGTTCTTAGGAAGGGCGAGTGTTGAGGACAAAGGCAAGAGTATCGTTTCCTCTTCTTCAGCCCGTAAGGTAGGGTCCTTACCGTATGTGTTTCATCATAAATATTTCTTGATTTTAAATCCGTACCTTGCTTTTAAATTGAATCGTTGTGTAATCAATCGGAGGTCATCCGATGGATTTGTTGTCCAAGTAACATTGACCTTTTTCGTATATTCCTGTAAAGTATCATAAAATATCTCCAAATTTTCATGTGATCAATCAAAGTCCATTTGATTGATCTGTTTTGTAAATTGGGCTGATTCCGTATCATTGCTCGTAAAGTAACAAAAAGCTTATAATCAAAGGTTTCTGTAACGGTATATGATAATATATCGTACTGTTGAGTTTTAATTGTAAAGTATGGTATTTCAGTGTTATTGAAAGTTAAACCAGTTTTTGTTTTGTAAAGTACGTAAGTTTTTATGTTACTCGTACTTGTGTTCCGTTTGGCCAAACGTGGTGAGTGCTCGGTCTCTGAGAGTAAGCGGAGAGACACTCTTCTGTTGGGAGTTGTATGGTTGGCGTATGGTTACTGTATGTTCTCTGCTTTGAAGGATGCTGTATGTTCCCTGCTTCGCAGGATGATCTGAGAGGACTAGTTGATCTTTTACGTATACAGTTTTGTTAATCAATCTAGTCTCGGACAACACTGGTAGAAGGGGCTATGTATGTAAATGTTTTAAAGTATATATGTAAAACCTACCAGTGGGCTTCCGGTTTCTCTTTAGCGGGGGTTACTCGTGAAGTGATTTGCAGTCCGCCCATGTTTTCGTATTGACCCTTGTTGAGTTCTATGTTGTTTCCGGGGTCCATTAAGTAAATGTTTTTATAAACTAAACAGTAAAGTTAAAGTTTTGAGAATTCATGGGTTTAATAATGAATTGATAAGTTCTTTGTTGTTTCTCTCCTTTGACAAGTTCCTTGTTTGTTTCTCTCCTTTGATAAGTTCCTTGTTGTTTCTCTCATAAGTTCCTTGTCGTTCCTCTCCTTTGATAAGTTCACTTTGTTGTCCCCTACTGAGATTCTCGAAAATCTCACCCCCTTCGTGTTTGTATTTCCCTCCCAGGACTAGATCGTGATCAGTAGTTGTTCTTGTTCAGTGTGAGCATCGGGACTACTCGCTGGGACTATAGCATCTGCACATGTATGGTTTTATTGGCACACTATTATGTATTTGTTGATTTGACATGTGGTTTCGTTTTCAGATACTTGGGGCTTGTGAGTTATGGTTTCACTGGTTGTTTTGTGTTGTTGTAATAAGACTTCCGCTGTTTTAAATGTTACTCCGTTAATTATTGTGCCATGTATTTAGTGCTTATCAGCCATACTGTAATTTGTAAATATTTTAAATTTTATTTTTGGGGATTTACATTTGAAAAGTCAAAATAGCCTTGTGGAGTTCGGATTGGTCCACGTGTTGGGCTTCTCCGGGCTTCACGGCGGTAAGGGCCCGCTTTCCGGGTAGGGTCCTTACATAACTTGTCTGCGATCTAGCTTTATGTAGATCTGATAGATATCTTGCATTCTGCATAACCAACTAAATTGAAAGTGGATAAATTTGAATAGAATAATCACATATCCATTGTCCCTCGATGATATCTAAAAATATGTTTAAGTCTAGTTTAATGTCTTCGAGTTAGAGAAAAACTATATCTTGCTAGTAAATTTACTGCAAATAATTTGTTAGATTGATTATTATTAGCAAGATATGTAAGTGCGTCAATAATACTTAGATATAGAACCTTAGGATTTAAAAGTTCTCTATTTTCTTCACGAGGTCAAAAAATATATTTTTTCACATCAAGTGACTTTACAGTCATTGGTATACTTAATGGATGAGCTTTATCCATATAAAATCTTTAAAGTACGTTATCTATATAATTTGATTGACAAATAAATATTCCTTCACTCAAATACTCAATCTGAAGACTCAAACAATATCTTGTTTTTCTAAGATCTTTCATTTCAATTTTTCTCTTTAAATAGTTAATAGTTTTATTTATCTCTTCATAAGTTCCAATGATATTTAAATCATCAACATAAATAATTATTATTGTAAAACCAGATCCATATATTTTGATAAAGACACATAGATAAATTAAATCATTCTTAAAATCTATTTTAAGCAAGCACTCGATAAGAAAATTATACCACATCCGATCAGATTGCTTCAATTCATATAAAGCTCAATTTAGCTTTATCGAATAAATTGCCAAGGAATTTGGTTTATTTGCATTTGGTAATCTAAATCCTTCAATATATATATATAGTATCCAATGAGCCATATAATTAGGCTATAACTACATCCATTAGACGCATTTTAAGTTTTTCATGTATTGCCAAACAAAGTAAGAATCGGAATGTTATTGCATCCACCACAGGAGAATATGTCTCTTCATAATCAATACCAGATTTTTAGATAAAACCTTGTGCAATGAGTCTTGCTTTATATCTCATAACTTCATTTTCTCATTTCTTTTTCACACAAATACCCATTTATATCCAATCGGTTTTACACCTTTTTGTGTATGGACTATAGGTCCAAAAACACCAAGTTTTTCAAATGAGTTTAATTCTGATTGAATTGCGACTTCCCACATTGACCAATCTTTTCTACTTTTACATTCCTCTATAGAGATAGGTTCAAAATCCTCATTTTCTTCCATAATATTTAGCGCTACATGATATGCAAAAATATTGTCGACAAGTACTGTACTTCGGTTCCATCTTTTTCCTGTAATGACATAATAAATCGAGATTTCTTCATTCTATTGTATTTCTTCTGGAATTTTATTAATTATGTCAACTAGATTTTTCAAAACTATATCTTTTTTCTTACCATCTTGTGTAGTTGCTTTTTTCTTTTTTCGAGAATTTTTATCTTTAGAATCGCATGGTCTTCCATGTTTCTGGCGTGGTCTAGATTCATTAGCAACTTTAGGTTGTCCTTTAGGGATACCAATTCTTATCGGAGCATTTATAGCTGGAATATGAGACCTAGTTATTCTTTTAAGGTCAATAAATGCATCTGGCAGTTGATTTGCAATCATTTATAGATGAATTATCTTTTGAACTTCATGATCGCATTGATTTGTTCGAGGATCAAAGCTAGATAATGATAATTCATTTCAAGAGATCTTATTTTCCAACTGTTTATTTTCTCCTCCTAATGTTGGAAATATAGTCTCGCCAAAATGACAGTCAGTGAATCTCGCTGTAAATATGTTTCCAGTTAATAGCTCAAGATATTTAATTATAGATGGAGACTCATATCCAACATATATTCCTATCCTCCTTTGAGGACCCATTTTTGTACGTTGTGGTGGAAAAATTGGGACATATACTGCACAACCAAAAATTTTTAGATGAGAAATATTTGGTTCATGACTGTGAACCAATTGTATTGGGGAGTGTTCTTGATAACTTGTTGACCTAATGTGTATAACTATTGCTGCATGTAAAATGGCATGCCCCCAAACATAAACTAGGAGTTTGGATCTCATAAGCATAGGTCTTGCAATCAATTGTAAAAGTTTTATAAATGATTTTGCAAGACCATTTTGTGTATGAATATAAGCAACAAGATGTTCAATTTTTATTTCAATAGAAATGCAATAATCTATAAAGGCTTTAGATGTAAATTCACTAACATTATCCATTCGTATAAACTATATCTGATAATCAGGAAATTGAGCTCGCAAACGAATTATTTGTGCAAGTAATCTTGCAAATGCCACATTGCGAGATGATAATAAACATATATGTGACCATCTGGTTGATGTATCAACCAAAACCATATAATACCTAAATGGTCCACATGGTGGATGTATAGGTCCACAAATATCTCTCTGAATTCTTTCCAAAAATTTTGGAGATTCAATCCTAATTTTTGCTAGTGATGACCTTATTATTAATTTGCCTTGAGAATAAACAGCACATGAGAACTTAGTAGATTGAAAAATCTTATTATATTTCAATGGATGACCACAGGAATTCTCTATTATTTTTCGCATCATTGTTGAACCGGGATGGCCTGATTGGTCATGCCAAATTTTAAACAAATCATTAAATTGATAATTTATTATAGAATGAGATTTGATCATCCTTATACTTGTGTAGTATAATCCGGAAGAAAAAGCAGATAATTTTTCTGATATATACTTTTTACCCAAATTATAGGAGTTATGCAAAGATAATCAATGCTTTTTTTATTCATTGTCTCAATATGATATCCATTCAAACGAATATCTTTAAAATTTAACAAGTTTTTTTGAGACTTAGAAGAATATAATGCATCTTCTATTATTATTTTGGTTCCTCCAGATAAAATAATATTTTCTCTTCCGGAACCCTCAATTAATCTTGCACTATCACATATTGTATATACATTGGTTTTTCCAATGTTTAAATAAGAGAAATATTTCTTATCTCTTAATATTGTATACGTTGTGGCACTATCAACCAAGCATATTTCTATGACATTCATTTTATATATCCATGCCGATATTCATCTTTTTCAATGAATAAATAAAATTAATAAAAAAATATAAATATAATAAAATAAATTAAAATATAAAAAAAGATAAATAAATAGAATAAATATACTTTTATTATAATAAAATAAGAAAAATATAATTGAAATTTGCATAATAAAATAAAATCATTCTTGATTTCTTTCACTTTCATCATTTGGATCATTAGAAAGTCAGCAATATCTAAGTGTGTTATATCCTCAAGGCCATTAGCAAATTCAGTGAAATCATTTTGGACAAAATTTGTCTCCAATATTGTTGCCTTTAGACTTTAAAGATTCTTGATATAGGTTAGCAAAATATTTTGGTGTACAAAAAGTACGTTGCCAATGACCTTGTATTCCACATCGATGGCAGTTACTAGTTGTAACTTTTTTCTTTATGCCACCCATTATTTTTTTTAGTCCTTCATCCTTTACGATTTTATGATTTTGAAGGATAATTTTACTTGATTGATCAACACCATGACGAAATTATTATAATTTCTTTCTCGTCCTCGTCCTCGGCCTCGGCCTCGACCATGACCACGATTAAAGGTGCATCCATTCATAACGAGCTTTTAGGAGTATCACCGTTTTCTGGTGATCATACCTCTCTTTTAAATTTTTCCAAAGATCTGCAGAATCTTTTACTATAAGATATTCAGTTTCAATCCCTCATGGAGATGATGACGAAGAAAAATCATTGTCTTCGTGTGATCCTGATTTGATGCTATATTTGATATTTTAATTGTCTCTCTAAGACCTTTAGCATCCAAAAATTTCAACATCCAATATCCATAATAAATAATTTTTACAGTAATGTTGAGAACTTTAAACACAAGATTTGCAATATTTGTCATTATAGAACTATAAAAATATTTAAAACACATAAATAATCACATAATAAGATGAGGAATAAATTTATAATTTAAACAATAAGAAGTGAGTTACAAATAAAAAAATATTTAATAATACTAATATTTTAAACCTTTATGCTGACAAGGTGTTATATAATAAACAATAAGGGAGAAGAAATAATTTCAATATTTTATTATTGGCTACAAGCATCACAATGACATATTTATAAATACACAAATATACGTTTTGTATTAATAATGGAGATAATACTTGTATCTTCAACATGAAAAACATGAGTTTCAAAGATATTCATTTATAACCATTCTAATATTAACAATGAATTAATGGTCAAATACGAGATAGAGCAAGAATCTGTTCTCGAGGTTGACTATCATAATCTCGTATTCCTCCGCTGACTTTCACTTGCTGGCTACTCTTTTTGCTAGGAAGATTCTGATCAGAGACTATAAAACTCTTTGCCAAATCCCTCAACTGGAATTTCTTGATTTTTCCTGTGGGAGTCTTGGGTAACTCAGGCAGGAATTCAACTCTCTTTGGAATCATAAACCGAGGAAGATTTTCCTTGCAGTGAGCCAGAATGTCAGCTTCTTTAACATCGTCGGTTTTACCATTCGCGTTCTTTTTTATGGCGATGAATGCACAGGGGCTTTCGCCCCAGCGCGGGTGAGGCATTGCCACCACAGCTGCTTCCAGGACTCTTGGATGCTTGTACAGAGAAGACTCCAATTCTACGCTGCTGATATTTTCACCACCAGAGATAATCACATCTTTTGATCTGTCCTTGATTTCCAAGTACCCGTCGGGATGTACCACCCCGACATCCCCGGTAGCAAACCATCCGTTTCTGAAAGCTTTCGCGGTGGCTTCAGGATCCTTGAAATAGCCTTTCATGATGCTGCTCCCTCGCAGGACGATCTCTCCCATCGTCCTGCCATCACGAGAACGCTGGTCATTGTTTCGGGATTCTTGACGTCTGCATCAGCAAGCGTCAGGATGCTAATCCCTTGCCTTGCCTTGAGCTTGGCCTGATTCTCTAGCGGAAGCTGGTTCCAATTGGTCTGCCACTCGCACACAAGTTGCTGGCCCCGTGGCCTCGGTGAGGCCATAGGCGTGAGTGACACGGAATCCGCGTGATTCCATTTTCTCAAGCAGTGGGGCTGGTGGTGCGGCTCCTCCGGTGAGAACTTGAACCGGACCATGACTGAGTTCGCGGCGCTCATGGGGCTTGGCCTCTAGGAGGATGTTGAAGATAATTGGTGCACAGCACATGTGAGTCACCTTGTATTGAGAGATGCACCTGTACATGTCTATAGCAGTGGTGTTGCGGAGGCAAACGTTGGTTCCTCCCCTGGCAGCACACCCCAGTGAAGGTCCAGCCGTTGCAGTGGAACATGGGAGAGACCAGAGATAGACGGAGTCATTCCCCAGTTCCCAACCTAGTATTAGGCCTCAGGGTGCTAAGGTAGGCACCTCTATGGCTGTACACAACTCCTTTTGGCTCTGATGTTGTTCCTGACGTGTAATTCAGAGCAATGGGGTCCCATTCATCCTCAATATCCCCAGGCAAAAAACTCGGGTTTGCCCAATTGGACAAGTTGTTCGTACTCCCACTGATGGCCCTGGCGAACACCAGTGGGTGAATCAATGTCGTCGATGACAACAACTGATGGCATAGTTGTTGATTTAGCAGCCAGCAAGTCAAGGGCCTTGTGTGCCAAATCCAAGTACTGGTAGTCCACAAACAGGAGTTTTGCTTCCGAATGATGGAGAACTGTCGCAACGTTCTTTGCATCAAGCCTGGTATTAATGTTGTTAAGGATTGCCCCTGCCATTGGCACGGCAAAGTGCATCTCATACACAGCCGGAACATTTGGAGCCAGCACGGAGACCTAAACATATAATAACCACACGAAAGCCGTTAGAAAAATTGCATACTGATAATATTAATTAACACATGAAAAATTAAAACTGGATTCTAACAAAACAGAGCTGTGTCTTACAGCGCTGTTTTTTCCAATATTTAGCGAACGAATTAGAGAATCAGCAAGACAACAACAACGCCGGTGCGTTTGCTGCCAAGTGAAAACGGGTGCCCTCATATATAACAGAGACTCGGTTGGCATAAACCGCAGCAGCTCTTTTCAAGAAAGTTAGAGGAGTAAGGGGAACATAATTGGCTTCGCATTTTAGAAGCTTGTCCATTGAAGAAACTTATCGGATTAGCCTTAAATTTTTGTTTTGAAGAGCAAGAGCAAGACAGGAAGGAGAACAGTTTGTGTAGGCTTTTCGTCGATGGGTGTGAGGGTGGTGCGGTTTAAATAAGGCGAGACTTGCGACTTGCGACTTGCGACTTGCAACTTGCGAGACAATGAATTTTTATCTTGCTTGATGCTACCTTACCCTATGAACAAGTCGTGTGTGAGAGGAAGTAAAGTACGAGGGTTTCTAAGAAATTATGCTTGAATTTGAACGCATTGACCACATACATGTCATTTGGCTCTTCTGCATTTGCTAGGTATTTCCCTTCAATAAAATGTTTTATCACCATGATTTTTTCGTGGGCTCTGTGTAATGAAGTTTCCACAACCAGAATATTGGATCAAAGCAAGTCCTTTAATGTGTTTTCACAGTTCCTTTAGTTTTTTTTTTTTCTCATACCATCCTTTCTTTGAACTTTCCTCTTGTTTTCTTTCCTTTTCTGCCCTGCCTTAGAATTTTCACTCTACAAGAGATATAATATTTGTTTTGCTGGCATTGGGATAGCAATAAAACAATATAATTTAAAATATAAATAATATTCTTATCAAAATCAATTTTAAATAAAATATTTTAAATTTCAAATTTTATTTCAATTTTAATAATTCTATTTCGGATAATTCTTATCCTAAATAGACATCCATATAAAATATCTTGATCGCAATTATAAAACTAAATGACATATCGTTCCTCAAAATGTTGGTACTCCCCCAAAGAGATTAGATATGAAGGATGAGAGCTTAATTAAATAAAATAATAGTTATTAATATATAATAAAATAATATTATATATATAATTTTAATTTTAATACTGACAATTCAAATAAATATTTAGGATTGAAGTGATGAGACCTTATGCGTAGAGCCAGTCCATATTAGGCAGGCCCGTTTTTGTTAAATGATCCAACAACCATTATAAGGTAAACCATTCCATCCTTCTCTCTGAGCTCAGTTATTTGGGCTTGAGACCCAAGCGATGGCTTCGGAAGTGGCAAGACCCAAGGATTTCCTCTCCAAATCTAGGTTTTAAAAACCGGACCAACCGGTCAAGTCTGAAGGATGGGAATTTTAAAGATAACCGAATATAATATTTAAAAAATTGAATCAAGTATATATAATTTTTAAAAATAATATTAATAAATAATAAATAATACTCATATATAATTATAAAAAAATTAAAATTTGACTTATAATCTTTCCTATGTTTTGCTAGAATAATTATAATCAAAACAACTAAAATCTAATCTAAAATTTCTCAATATGATTATAATTTTAAATGACTAAAATCTAACCTAAAATGTAAGGACCCAAACCCGGAAAGCGGGTCTTTACCGCCGTGAAGCCCAAAGAAGCCCAACACGTGGACCAATCCGAACTCCACAAGGCTATTTTGACTTTTCAAACGTAAATCCCCAAAAATAAAATTTAAAATATTTACAAATTACAGTATGGCTCATAAGCACTAAATACATGGCACAATAATTAACGGAGTAACATTTAAAATAGCGGAAGTCTTATTACAACAACACCAAACAATCAGTGAAACCATAACTCACAAGCCCCAAGTATCTGAAAACGAAACCACATGTCAAATCAACAAATACATAATAGTGTGCCAATAAAACCATACATGTGCAGATGCTATATCCCAGCGAGTATCTCGATGCTCACACTGAACAAGAACAACTACTGATCACGATCTAGTCCTGGGAGGGAAATACAAACACGAAGGGGGTGAGATTTTCGAGAATCTCAGTAGGGGACAACAAAGTGAACTTATCAAAGGAGAGGAACGACAAGGAACTTATGAGAGAAACAACAAGGAACTTATCAAAGGAGAGAAACAAACAAGAAACTTGTCAAAGGAGAGAAATAACAAAGAACTTATCAATTCATCGTTAAACCCATGAATTTTCAAAACTTTAACTTTACTGTTTAGTTTATAAAAACATTTATTTACTGGACCCCGGAAACAACATAGAACTCAACAAGGGTCAATACGAAAACATGGGCGGACTACAAATCACTTCACGAGTAACCTCCGCTAAAGGGAAATCGGAAGCCCACTGGTAGGTTTTACATATATACTTTTAAAACATTTACATACATAGCCCCTTCTACCAGTATTGTCCGAGACTAGATTGATTAACAAAACTGTATACGTAAAAGATCACTAGTCCTCTCAGATCATCCTGCGAAGCAGGGAACATACAGTAACCATACACCAACCATACACCTCCCAACAGATGAGTGTCTCTCTCCGCTTACTCTCAGAGAGAGCACTCACCACGTTTGGCCAAACGGAACACAAGTACGAGTAACATAAAAACTTATATACTTTACAAAACAAAACTGGTTTAACTTTCAATACACTGAAATACCATACTTTACAATTAAACTTAACAGTACGATATATTATCATATACCGTTACAAAAACCTTTGATTATAATCTTTTTCTTACTTTACGAGTAATGATACGGAATCAGCCCAATTTACACAACAAATCAATCAAATGGACTTTGATTGATCACATGAAATTTTGGAGATACATTATGATACTCTACAGGAACATACGGAAAAGGTCAATGTAACTTGGACAATGGATCCATCGAATGGGCTCCGATGGATTACACAATAATTCAGTTTAAAACCAAGGTGCGGATTTAAAAATCAGGAAATACTTATGATGAAACACATACGATAAAGACCCTACCTTACAAGAACATACGAAAAGGACAAAGTAACTTGGTCATAGATCCATCGGATGGACTCCGATGGATTATACAACGATTCAATTTAAAACCACGGTACGAACTTAAAATCAAGAAATACTTATGATTGAACACATACGGTAAAGACCCTACCTTAAAGGCTGAAGAAGAGGAAGCGATACACTTTCCTTTATCCTCAACACTCGCCCTTCCTAACGAAACACAACATTAAGGTTAGGCTCAAGCAACGGGTATTAAACCTACACATTATACTTTGAAAGACTATAACTCAAAAACGACATATCAAACTGAAAAACGGATCGCGCCATTGCGATCAGAACGTCGAAATTACCTAACGGGAAGGGTTTCACTTTTTGGTCAAAGTCAACAGTCAACGGTGAACAATGTCGCCGGTCAACGGTCGCCACCGGCGGCCGGAAAATTCCAACTTCATCCAAAACCAAAAATTTTTACATCAAGACGAAGCTACAAACACCAGGACTATGAATCCGAAAACCCAACTTCAAACTCACCTCCGATTGGCCGGAATCGACGATTTTCCGGTGAGAAATTCGGAACCTACGGCCGGTTGCTCGCGACGACGAGAGGAATGCAACGGTGCAAATGGTTTGACGATCGGACGGTTTGGTTTTGATACTGAAGGTAATTGAAGATAGTGAAAGAGAAATGGAGGAAAGAAAATTTGGGGGGAAGGGGGAAATGAAGCTGGCCAGGGGTTTTTAATATGTGGGTGACGTGGCAAAACAAGTCTCACATAAAATTTACCATTGATTACAATCTATACAAATCAATATATATATATATTATTTTTGCTATCAATTATTAAAAATTATAATTTCTCTCCAACCCCATATCAAACAACTATTTTTAGTTATTGGGATAGTTGAGAGCCATCTTGCTCCTCCATGGTTCCTGTAAAAAAATTTTGTCGTTCATGTGCTCTCGCCTCAAATTTATCGTGTTGACATACCTTTTGAGCAATCCCAACTTCTGACCACTCTCTTCCACCAAGTAATGAGCGGATTGGAAATTGTCTCTAATTCTTTCCACTGACTGATAGAGAAAGAACCCAAAAGTAGTGCTCCAATTCTTCAAAATTCTCTCCATTTTCTCTGACAAATTCCCTACATTTTTATATAGTTTATAAAAGATTTTATGATTTAAATTTTTTAATAAATGATGGTTTTGATTCTTTAATTTCTTGAGTTGATAGAATATTATTTTTTAAAAAAAATTTAAATATTAATTTATTTTTTAGTATGACCGGTTGAGCCGGTACTGCTTAAATTTTATTATAACCTATTGGATCAATTGGTTTTGACCAGTTTTTTTAGAGTATATAAAAACATGAATTATTTAAACCCTTATCAGAAATCGATTTCGGTTTAACTGGGTTGAACCGGCCTCTCTCCGGTTTTATTAACGTTGCGTGGACATGAAAGACATATCTTCCATGGAAACCAGAATACAACTAAATAAAACTTTATGAATTTCATGACCTTGACTTGAATCAAATTAACCACTGGTTTTTGCCAATTTTCTCTGTTTCTATGCATCATTAGGTGTTTTTGCTTCGTTCTTTCGGACCATTTAGCTTGGATCGCGGACCGTCATCTTCATTCTAATATCATTCGTAGAGCAAGATACCTCTCATTATTAACGGTACTCCTCTTGCCATGTTATGCTATATTTTTCTGGCATCGTTATTTTTCTACAGTTGCATGATAATGAAAGGTCCATTATTGTCTGAAAGAAAATAAATAAAGCATCAAATCCATTAACATGTCTCATCTTATTTCGCCAGAGATAGCTAGCTAGACATACATGCAAATACTAAGTTTCAAAACGGTTCAACCGGAGGAGGAGAAATCTCGTAGTGAGGTGGACCAATGGAGGGCCCAGAACGCAGCGATCCAACTGTAGAGGCGAGACTTGGCGATGGCGGCGGCGGAGAAAAGTAGTAAAAAGCACCCGGTGGGGTGGGTGGTAGAGGTAGGGATTTGGGAAGATCTAGCTTTCTATATGAAGGTGGAATACTTTGAGACGGTGGTGGTTGAGAAAACCAGGACTGAAACGAACCCGGTGCAGGGGGTGGCGGCGGTAGTGCTCTACCGCTTGTGAAACCAAACACAACGCTTATAGCTATCAAGACCACGAATGTTATGGGCAACGCGTTCGGGCCTGTCGCCATCTTCAATATTCCTTTGGTTATCTTCTAGGAAGCTAGCTAGGCCAGTGATTAATGGGTGGGAATGCTTGTGAAGGTTTTCGAGGTTTCTTAAAGAGCTGAAGGGTCGTCACTCACATGACCTAAAATGGCAGTTCAATCTACAAAGGCATTTCATACATATCCAGTCCAGATTTGATGCTATCTTAAGTTTTCTAGGCGGATTTGATTTTGAGTCCACGAATAATATTACCATTTCCGATGGTCAATAGTTTTTTTTTTTTCTAATCCTTGTTGTATTGAACGTTTAAATTATTTGTTGCTCAATTGCAACATCTTTTTGTTAATCCTAATTAAATTTATAAATTCTTATATAAATATTTATTATCTTCTACATTAAAAATTCATCAATTTTATATTTATTTTTTGTGCTTTAAAAAGATAAAATATGTTTTTGCCTTTTTGGATCGGAAACCGTTGTTTTTATTTAAGTTGATACAGCTGTCATATCTTTCATAATAAATTGATAGAGAATTCCAAAAATTAGCATGGTCGTCCGGGTTTCTGTTCCCTTCTATATAGAAACATTGGATTATAATATGCCGTTATCTACCAATTAACAGCTTGTTTTCATCTCCACTACCCATTTGCTTTAATTACGTTGTCCCAGTAAAGTTCGTAATCTGCACCATATGCTCATAAGTTCAGCTTTAATACTAGTCCTTTACCGGTTTCAGTTCCTGGGTTCATTCAAGCTCTCATCTCAAGTAAGCAAAAGTCGAAGAGGAGCAAAGATGGGAACGAATGGGACATCTCTTGCCACTGAACTTAGCCAAACTTATTTCTATATTCTTTACTTTCCTTTGAGTTTAGCCAAATTCTGGGCAAGTGTAGTAGTCATTTGGTTCCAAGTGCACTTCCCACTAGTGTAAGTGAGAGGTGTGCTACTGTGTTAACCTTGGAAAGCAACGACCTTGAGATTGCACTAAGGTCTAGTCGAATTTTGCTTTCAAGACAGTAGATATAACCCACGACACATCTTTTCTTAAAATTATTATTCTCTATTTTGTATATTTTCTTTCCTCATCATTTACAATTTTGAAAACAAAATTTCCTTCAAACACAAACCTTACCATGTCTATCAATATATCCAAAACCTTACCTAATCTCTCCAAATTGGAGCCACTTGATGGATCCAATTATAAAAGATGGTCTCAAAAATTTCTCATCTTCTTTGAGCAATTAGAAGTTGATCACGTGTTGTTTGTTGCAATACCGTCCAATCATGAAGGATCTTCTAATGATGAAGCGAGAGCCAAATTCGAGATAGACAACAAAATCGTAAGAGGTCATCTACTCAATCATATGAATAACTCTCTTTTTGATTTATTCATAAGTCAAAGATATGCCAAAGACATATGGGATATATTAGAAAAAAGATATGGTGCTGATGATGCTGGAAAAAGAAAATATGTCATGGGTAAATGGCTACAATTCAACATGGTGGATGACAAGTCAATCATGGATCAAGTACATAAGTATGAAAATATGGTGGCTGCCATTCTTAATGAAGGTATAAAAATATGTCAAACATTACAAGCTAATGTTTTACTAGAAAAGTTTCCACCATCTTGGAGTGACTATCGAAATCATTTGAAGCACACAAAGAAGGATATGTCTCTCCAAGAACTTATCAGTCATATGAGAACTAAAGAAGCCAATCGCCTCAAAGATAAACAAAATTCTATCTCTACTATCTCTATTAAAGCTAACCTAGTTGAATCTACTGGTGCTTCTAAAGATAGGTTCAATAACAAAGGGAAAGGATTCCAAAAAGGAGAACATCCAAGGAAGTCAATTTCTTTTAAGAGTGGTCATAACCAAATTATCAAGAAGAAGGTAGTTTGCTATGTTTGTGGCAAACTGGGTTATAAATCATATCAATGCAAACAAACGAGGAATCATGGTGGAATGTACCAAAAGACAAATGCTCAATCTAATCAACACCCTAATCCTCAAGTTAACCTTGTAAAAACAGAAGAGATCATTGTTGTTGTGCTGATAGAAGCAAACTTGATGGAAAACAGAACTAATTGGGTGTTGGACACTAGCTCATCCAGACACTACTATACAAATAAAGAATTATTTCATAATTTTGAAGAAGTGGTTGATGATGAGCATGTCTACATGGCCAATTCCACTGCTGCCAGGGTACTTGGTAAAGGAAAAATCTTTCTCAAACTTATCTCAGGAAAAACTTTAGCTTTAAATGATGTGCTCTATGTTCCTTCTTTGCGTAGGAATATAGTTTCTAGGGGTCTAGTTCTAAAAATTGGTGTAAAAATCGTTTTTGAAGTTAATATGATTGTGATTTTGAAAAATCAAAATTTTGTGGGAAAAGGGTATCTAGCTTATGGACTTTTTATGTTGAACATTATTTCCCAAAATTTGAATGCAAATTCTTCTTCTACTTATGTGGTTGAGTCTATTAATTTATGGCATGGTAGGCTTGGTCATGTGAATATTGCTTCTATTAAAAGACTAAGAAATATGAATTTAATAAATTTATTAGATGATAATTTTTCTAAATTCCCTTTAGGTATAGAAGAAAAATTTGTAAAGAAACCATCTAAATCTGTCATGACTAGAAATTCAAAACTTTTAGAATTAATTCATACTGATTTAGCTGATTTTAAGAATATAGTTAGTAAAAGAGGTAAAAAATATTATATCACTTTTGTGGATGATTTTTCTAGATATACTAAAGTCTATCTTTTAAAATCTAAAGATGAAGCTGTAGAAGTGTTCTTAAAATATAAATCAAAAGTAGAAAATCATTTAGATAAAAAGAATAAGGTCTGATAGAGGTGGTGAATACAATTCAAATTTTTTAAAGGATTTTTGTCTATTAAATGGCTTTATACATAAAACTAGTGCACCTTATACATCTCAACAAAATGACATAGCTGAACGTAAGAATCGAACTTTAAAAAAAATGATGAATGCTATGTTATTAAGTTCTGGTTTATCTAATAATATGTGGGGGAAAACTATTTATCTGCTAATCATATTCTTAATAGAGTTCCTCACAAAAAATTAGATAAACTTCCATATAAAATGTGGAAAGGCTTTGCACCTAACCTAAAATTCTTAAAAGTGTGGGGGTGTTTAGCTAAAGTAGGAATACTAGAATTTAAAAGGATTAATATTGGACCAAAAACTTTGGATTGTGTGTTTATTGGTTATGCTCAAAACAGTGCTGCATATAGATTTATGTCATTGCATGATAATTCTATTTGTGAGTATAGAGATGCATAATTTTTTGAATATATTTTTCCAATGAAAATTGAAAAGGTAAATGATATAAAACCTTTTGAGATTTCATATAATTCTTATGTTATTACTTCTAGTAATAATGACTTAGCAATAAACAAAGAAGGAGTAAAAGACGTAGAATAGAAAAAAAAAATTGGATAAGATTTTATCATTATTTTTTTAAGTGAAAATTCTTATAAAGTTAATGATGAGTTTGTATATGCTTTTCTAATAGAAGAAGATCCAAAAACTTATAAAAAAAGCAATTTTCCTCTATTGATGCTAGTTTTTGGAAAGAAGCGATTAATAGTGAGATTGGTTCTATTAAAACCAATAATACTTGAATTTTAGTAGACTTGCTTAAAGATTGTAAACCTATAAAATGTAAATGGATTTTTAAGAAAAAAATAAGACTGGATGGTAATATTGATAAATTCAAAGCAAGATTAGTGGTTATAGGCTATAGTCAAAGAAGAGATACTGATTATTTTGACATTTATTCTCCAGTAATCAAAATAGCTACTACAAGATCTCTTATAGAAATTGCAGCTATTAATAATCTTGTGGTTCATCAAATGGATGTAAAAATAGCCTTTTTGAAAGGTGATTTAGAAGAAAAAATCTATATGGAACAACCTGAAGGATGTGTGATTGTAGGCCAAGAAAATAAGATATGTAAACTTAAAAAATCTCTTTATGGTCTTAAACAAGCACCTAAGCAATGGTAAGAAAAATTTGATAAAATTTTAGTAAATAATGATTTTATTGTGAATGAATCTGATATATGCGTTTATTCTAAAATGTATGAGTCTGAATGTGTTATTATCTGTCTTTATGTGGATGACATGCTTATCTTTGGAACCAATATAGATGTGATTTACAAAACAAAAATATTTTTATCCTCTAAATTTGACATGAAAGATTTAGGAGAGGCTGATGTAATTCTTGGAATTAAATTAAAGAAAACAAATAATAATTCTTCTTTATCTCAATCACATTATGTAGAGATAATATTGAAAAAAATTAATAGTTATGATGTTATTCCTGTAAGGACACCTTATGATTCAAGTATATTACTTAAGAAAAATTATGGTGATAGTGTATCACAAGAATAATATGCAAAAATCATAGGAAGTGTTATGTATTTCATGAATTGTACTCGACCTGACATTGCTTATGTTGTAACTAGGCTAAGTCGTTATACTTATAATCCTAGTAAAGAATATTGGAATGCACTTCATTGACTTCTAAGATATTTAAAAGGAACCATGAATTTGAGTTTGCATTTTACTAAATTACCTATGGTTTTAGAAAGTTTTTGTGATGCAAATTGGGAAACTGATAACGATGAAATTAATTCTACTAGTGGTTATGTTTTTACTTTAGGAGGAGGTGCTATATCGTGGAAGTTGTCTAAACAAACTTGTATAGTCCGTTCCACCATGGAATCTGAATTTATTACACTTGGGTTGGCAGGTCAAGAATCCGAATGGTTGAGGAATCTATTAGCAGATATTCCATTGTGGGAGAAAAATTTTGTGGGAGAAAAATTTAGTACCTGTTTTCTTACATTGTGATTCGCAGGTTGCCATTGTAATTTCCATTGGAATTGCCAAGAATAATATGTATAATGGTAAAAGAAGACATATCCGTATAAGACATAGTACGGTAAAATAATTATTAAAAAATGGAGTAATTTCTCTAAATTATGTTAAATCTAAGAGAAACTTGGCAGATCCTCTTACTAAAGGATTAACGATGAAGATTATTTTTGAGTCTTCAAGAGGAGTAGGTTTTAAACCCATAGTTTGAGCTTTAAGCTCTTATTTGTTCTATAACCCAAATCTTTGGGTGGTCCTTATAAATTATGGACTTGATGGATAAAATCTTAAATTTTTTAATCCATAGCCTTTAGTGGTGGTCTAGAAGGATTTTGATGGATTTTTTGAGCTATGTGAAGGTCTTGAATATTTTATAGCCCTTTATGAAGGGTGGTCTAAATTTTAGACTTGATAAAACATGATATATGATTGTAAAGGTGGGCTGCCTATTATGAAAGAAATATATAAAACTTTCTAGAGCACTCATAGAAAAGACCAAGGTGTAAGCATGACCATTATTAATAAGTATCTTATCGCGGAACCAATCTACATTAAAGGTATAATATGTGTTGTGGAGATTATTCAATATATAATCAATAAAAATTCAAAAGACACTAATTTTTACTTTTATTGATTAAGTTGTTATTTTACTTCACTATGCAATAATTCAATCAAAAGATATTATTGTTTAAGTATACAAACCTTTCATGCCCAAAATATTTTATTAAACATGTCATTTCGGGAAGATTGTAGGAAATGACATGGTTTTAGTCATAATAATTGTACAATAATGTACACATTAAAAACAAATCATTCAAAAATTACAACTGAAATAATAAAAACTGAAATATTAATTCTAATTATCAGCTTTTATTTTTTTAATTATATTTATCAGCTTTTATTTTTTTTGTAACGTCCCATACTCAAGGCTATATATAGTTTGTTTTGTTTATTTGTCAAGACACACAATTTTCTTACACTACTCTCTTATTTCTACATTCTTTATTTTTCTTTGGGCTTAACCAAACTTTGGACAATTGCAGTAGTCATTTGGTTCCAAGTACATTTTCGACTACTACAAATGAGAGTTGTGCTACTGTGTTAACCTTAGAAAACAACAAACTTTAGAGTGTACTAATGTTTAGTTAAATTTTAACACTGAATTTAATTTATGACATAGTTTTTCTTAAAATTCTTATTCTCTATTTTGTATATTTTCTTTCTTCACCATTTACACATAGCTGAATAATTTAAAACTAATATATCTGGATCATATTAATTTTTCAGTCTGATTTAAAGATCACTTTAAGAATGGGATTAGTTTGCTACTTGAAAAGATTTATATCTCATTTGTATCGTATCGAATTAGTCAATTAAATATTGAAGAATTAATACTTAAATTTTATTAAGAGAAAGAAGACATAGAATTACTGGAGCATGCATGTCAATTTTTTATACAGGATATATAATTTTGTTATAGAAAGTATTATGAAACTCCTCAATCAAACAATAACGGGTTCGGGTGACATCTTAGGATGTGAGAATCATTATGAGCCCATAACAGCTCAAATTTATGAATAGGGGCTTTCGTACTGTGGTATTTACAGCTATCGGGTCCAAGCCCATAATCCAGTTCGCTGAGAAAAGAACTAGAACCGATTTAACTGAACTACTGCTGCAGATGGTGGTATCGTTATCGGCGTCTACGCTACCTACTGCCGATTAGTGGTGACAAACAGGATAACACAAAATCAAGTATTCGACGATGCCAGCTACCCCAAATTCTTCTTTCCCGCTGCCGCCACGATGACAACCGCAGTTCACAGTTGCCAACGGTTACTCTGACTGCAACAACGCCTCCGGCGTACAACTTGATCTCCTCGAAGCTGTCGAATGATCGCAAACCGCTGTGATAGTTCTCGACCCGAAAACACTTTAGAAGCACTTCCTCTCCTTTGAGCGTCGATCAAAATAGAACATAGAGCCCAGCTCAAGTACTCTGACCAAGAGGAGGTAGAAGAGCGCATTATTTCTCTAACTGCATCATGATTTGGTTAGAAGTTACTTTCAATGACATAGAATTTTCTATCTCTATTGCTGCGAATTGATCTTGCTGTTTTCTTTTCCTCCTTTGCCAGATGGAATTTTGAGAGATTCAAGAAGGGAAAGATTGTTAAGTAGATTTGTTGAAAATGAGTGTGAGAAATTAGACTCATGGAACTTTATATGAGGTACTTCCAATTAATTTATGCTTTGTGCCTTTACCTGATTTATTTTCATATGAACAGTGGTATATTTACTTAGAAATTCCATTGTTCGTGCTGCTCGTCTTCTGCAGCTGTAGATTTGAATGCTAAGATAACTAGTATATATTCCATCTGAAAGGCTGGACATACCGATCTGACATAAAAATCATCTTGAATCAGATGTTTGGATAGAGTAATTGGTTGAGACTCAACGATTGCTCAAGCTTGAACTTGATGATTTGGAGATATTCTAGGTTATTTTGTGCATATTTAACTTTCACCACATTTTGATTACAGTAAGGACGGATTTTGCAGATGAGTGAGGATGGAAGTTACAATGGGAGGCTAGAATCTGGACTGTACTCTCTTCAGGTTAGTTTTTGCTTGTAAATTTGTTTACCATTAGTTTTTCAAACAATGCTTTCTGCCTAGGAGATGATTCTCATCTTTTATTGCTGTTGCCCTCCATTTAACTTGAAACTGCAACTGATAGCCGTTATTCTTGATCATTTTCAGTGCTCGAAAAGCATTACTATTCGCTTTCTTAATAAACATTACTATTTGCTGGACAAAACGATTCTGCATGTTTTAACAATTTATGGCTATGGCTTTTAATATCATTCTCATCTGTTTTCATATTTTTAAAAAAATATAAAAATAAAAATAGTATATTTAAAAAATCTTGTAGGATATTAGGATGATTAAAATATTATCTATTTCTGGCCCCGGCGAAAACAACTATCACGATTCTGTTAACTTTTTCATTTTCCAGAGAAGAGAATCACCAGGCTTCCGTGCGTCCCTGCACAAGGTCAAAATAAACAAAATTGATAACATGTAAAGGATACAGTCCCATAGCACAGCTTGCAGCTATATTGTCATTGAATAAAAACTGTTGCAGATTCAATATTCAACCTCGATATAGGAACAAACAATGTATTATCTCATGAAAGATGCTGAAAGAAATTAGTGCATGTGTTGAAATACCTTCCATCATGCATTTCTGAACATCGCAGAACCCCTCTGCAACAAATTATGGATGTTGCTAGTCTCAATAGACTCTTTGGTCATAGCCTTAGCCAAACTGCAATCCTCATCAGCATTATAGAAACATTGACGTGCCTTAGCATCCTTAACCAATTCCTTCCATATAGAGCCACTTTTAATCAAGGTCTCTTCGTTACCAAGAATCCAAAGACAATACCTACGTTGCCAAGTCCATCTATTCATTTTAAAATCATCCATAACGAAAATGAATATACAACACAGAATCGATTGCACTTTTTTCAATACCTTGCACGAGTAAGTGCCACATTTGCTCTTTGATGATTAGAAACAAAACCCACTGCTCCTTTTGGGTTACATCTGACAGTGGTTAGAATTATCACATCCTTTTCCCCTCCTTGGAAGCCATCGACTGAGCCGATGTTAACAGAGAAATCACCTTTAGAATCAGTACAATATTTCTCAAGCATGTCCTGAATAGTGCGAACTTGAGCATTGTATGGTGATATGACCCCTATGCTCATCTTACTTTTTGATCTATTGAACTCTGCAGTGCCAACGGATAAAAACAAGAAATGTTATGCTTGCAATATATCAGCCAACAGAATTTCCTAATCCACCATTCATTTACCTTTGTGCAGTCTCTCCACTATATCAACTACCACAGCAGCCTCCACGGTGTTTTTTAAGCTCTTCAAATCATCAAGCTCTTCATTTGCTTGTGAGATATTAATAAAAGAGTATGAACCATACATGTTTCCTTCAAGGAAATGTCTTCTGTAATTTACTTCTTTGACATTAGGCCCATCCAAAATCTTTTTACCATAAAACTTTCTGTTAGGGAAGAAGCTTATAGATGGATGCATCCTATATTGGACATCTAGAAGATGTCTCTTCCATTTCAGCTTCACCAACCTCTCAAACAAACTTCTTCCGAACCCTGCCTTCAGTGAAATCTGACAAAGACGTATTTGAAGCTAGTTAAAATTTGATAAAAGAACAAATAGTTCATGTTATGGTAAAATAGAACAAATAGTTGAGTGATCAATGCAAAACCTTGCTATTAACCATTGTGGGCAATTGCTGTTCATCTCCAATGAGGATTGCATGCTGAAGACCAGCGAGCATTAAAGGAATGGTTGATTCACACTCTTTAAGCTGAGCTGCTTCATCAATAACCAAGAATTTGAAAGGTACCATTCCTTCAACATGCAATTTCGCAGAGCTAGAGACAGTGCAGAAGATGAGGCTTGCATTTTTCAAACAAAACATTTTCAAGCTCGAGGTTGGAATATCAAAGGTTAGTGGAAGTGATTTTAGGGCCATCAGGCACTCGGTTTTTGCATCTCTCAAGATCCCTCTGAACCTCCTTTCGGAAACACTTGCAGTGACCAGCAATTTTTCTAGAGATCTTATCAAATCGATGGCTTTGACCATGTCCTTGAGCACTACCAAAGGAATAGCCGAAGTTGGTAGATGTTTGGAAATATTTTCAATGCAAAATTCCAACCTTTCACTGAATGGAGTGAATTTGTTCAAGAAAAATTGCTTAAATGTCAATCCAGCCGACTTGATACTAGAGGAGCTAGCTGTAACAGTACTTTCACGAGTTTCCTGCTTCAAGTGGCTTTCCCCCTGGATGGTTAACATCGTAAATAAGTCCTGTGCATCTTTCCTTGAAATGCTATCCGTCGATTCCTGCTTCAAATGGCTTTCCTCCTGGATGGTTAACATCTTAAGTAAGTCCTGTGCATCTTTCCACAAAATGGTATCGGTCGTCTTATCCACACATTGATCATTATTCTCTATCTGTAATGGTTGATTTTTCCTTATATCCACTTTTTCATCGTTTTCATGCTCTTTGTCTTCCTTCCCTCTTTCAGCCACCAAGTATGTCTCATACTGCTTCTCAGGATCTTCAAGCAGGCACATCATATTGGATATACCATGACTCCAACCAGTTAAACAGTCCTTTAGTATATCAATTCGATGATCTAGAAATATATCGCGAAGACCTTCCTTTTCATCTATCTTCATTCGTTCCTTGTTCCCAAAGAGGACTATATCCCCCATACCATAAGTCTTATATTTAAGCAACTGGACTTCCAATCCGAGGACCCGGCTTGCCACTTCTATCACAGCATTGTTGGTTGGAGTACACGTAAGTGTTCTACACTTCATCTTCAATAGGGTATATAACAGATGACTCGTTGTCTTTGTTTTCCCCGTTCCCGGGGGTCCCCAAATCACTTTGACATCATTACGGTGGCAGCATTCTGGTGCACCAATGCAGCTTAAAACTGCATCTCTCTGTGAACCATTTAAATTGGCAGAGAGAATTTCCCTTGAGCACTGAGATAGATCAACGTTACTATTCCTGGAAGAGCAAATAGTACAATTCTCTACATCCTGAAAAGCAAAATAAAAATTATAACAGCTACTAATGCAGTCAGTTCCATGAAAATTCATCAACAAGAAAGAAGGATTTAGCCTTCCCTATCTAACAGCGAGCCTAGACAGTAGGGAAAAAGATACTGGTCTAAATAATCTCGAATAAAATGAATAAAATAAAAATAAGAAGCATGACAGTGAAATCTAAATCAAGAGAACGTAAATCACATATCTTACGCTGGATTTGTTGTCTAAAACTTGGGAAATAATGTTCATATTCTTGCCTTCTAACTCTGAGTTCAACGCTCGCCATATACGCAAATTTGTATTCAAATCTGTCAAATAAACAACAAACATCCTGTGACTCCTCTGGTTGACGTTGCTCGGCATATTGGTCATGACGTCTTCGGGGAAAACAGCCTGTGATGATAGTATTGAGATTCCATAAGCATTACCAGGTCTTTCTCTTACTCCGCGGACAAAAGCAACAAGGTATGCATTTCCTGGCCCTCTTAAATCATTAATGCATTTTGGTCTTACGCATGTCAAGGCTATCAGGTGGTTAATGAAAGGAAGATACCCCCCTTCACGTCGTTTCACCGTAATTTCGTAGAACAAATTTTCTGGGGGTGCAAACTTTTTAGTTTTTTTCACTTGTAGTACTTCACATATTGGTGACCGAGAGACTGCTTCCATAGTTGAAGTTAAATCTGCACGTGTTTCCTCGATAAGCGGAGGGATGAAAGCCTTCATGTAAAGCTCAGTTGATTCAAATATCTCTGGTATCTTCATCACCTGTTCACAGATAAATTTATAGTATTCTGAGAAGGAAGTTAAAAACCATAATGAGCTTTCACTATCTAAAAGCGAAAGACCCGGCAATGAACAACTATTGGCTGTATTTAATCTCGGGCGATGCTCGTCCTAGCAACTATTTTTTGATCCAAAAAAAGCACAGAACAACATAGCTGCCAAGTGAAGGAATTTTTTACCTACATGCTATGATGGATATGTGAACTATCTTCCAACTTCCAAAGAAACACCATAATTGAAAGCTGTTTATGACTTACAAATTTTGAAGAACCGAGGCTGAGATAGACGAACAATGAATGATAAAATAACCCAATACTCTGTTTTATAAATGATATTGCGAATACTTTCACATGGATATCATATAATAATGGAATCACAAAACGAATTATAAAACAAGGCCATCATGTGCGAAAATGTAACTATCTCCAGACATTAAGGGGGGAAAAAATGGGGAAAGAGTTAACTCTGTGATTTACCAATTCAAGCGTCGTTACCTACATGCATGACTACATATATACCTTTCCTCTGTAAAGATCTTTATTGAGCAGATCATTCGTAGACCAAGAAAGCACCAAATCTATAAATCCTCTGCCCACCATTTGCTCCTTCCTTCGTGTGTTCGAGTTCATTGTTTCACTGGCTATTCTAGCTTGAGATGATCAACTGTCCAAAACCCAAATGTGATTTTATAATACAATGGCAACATCATTTATAAAACACAAACAGACCTCCTTCAATAGACGACGAAGAAACTTGCATGCAAAGCTAACCCAAGAGTGTCGACGAGGGAACGAAGTCACAGCGAAAAGACTATTCCGCGTACAGTTAAGAGAATGATGTACAAAAAAGTTGGAATAAATATGCATAAAACGACATTGAAGAGATGCGTTGACATCACGAATAGTAAGACCGCGTTTTATATATCTTATCGTACTGTGAGGGTCCCATTTCCCAATATGAATACCTTAACCTTGGTACTTGGTGAGCAAGTTGCAGCCAGAAAAGAGTATACTTTCCCTCATTCTGAAGACTTCAATCGACGACTTAGTGTTTAAGAGGCAATCAAATAAAGCGTGTAAAGAAAGAAACAAAAAGACAGCGAGAGTAGCCGTTCTATAAAAATCAAGGAGCGGGTCGAGAAAAAGGGAAGATGAGGAGTCTCGAAAAGCTTTAAGTCACTCATAATGGAGTGCTGGGAGGTGAAAAGCATACAATGTACAAAGATCGATACAGATTGCACCATCTCTCGTCTTCTCCTTTCATGCCTTCTCGTTTATCTGTCCACTGAATTACAGGTTGGCACAAAAAACTAGCCCCCGCATGCTTCTCGACCGAGACGAGACGTAGCCCAATCCCATCACAGTTTTTTTTTTCCCAGCCTACACCTAAAGTCATATTAAGCTCTTTCTTAGATTTTGAATCTTCAAGTCTTATTATGTTCTGTATTGGATTTTTAATTAAGAATAATCGTAGCTCTGAGTCATTCCTTTGTTAGGAGAAATGATCTTGTATTTTAACGTAATTTAGTAAAAAGATTGATTAGCGAAATTGCCAACGTTAGAATTAATGATTCTTGTGAAATATCATATTTAAATGGTTTAATCATTATCAATTTGTGATTAAGATGCCATATTAGCTTTCTATTGTAACATAAATAGCATGTGCTATATATACACGTTGTAAATCCTTTAATAACCTTTTTAAAAGATCTAGCCATATTATCGGCCATTAATATATACTATTCACGCTACTAAATCAATTATAATAAATACATAATTGTTATGAATATAATAGGTTTGGAAATTAAAAAGACAAAAAACTTTATTATGTCTATTCAATTGTGTAATGAATATTTTATAATTACAAAACTCTTTATCTCCTAATATCTCTTCATGTACCCTATCATGTTACCTATAAATAGGAGGTAACATTGTTCACTTTGTATATATACACTTTGAGTACTTGATAAGATCTTATACTTCTTATATTGTTCTTAGTTTTCTCTCTTGTTATTTTCTCCTCAATTATTCCTTATTCTTTTCTCCTCAATTCTTTTTATTTTATATTGTATAACAATAATAATATAATTATGATTGTTTTCAAAGATCTGACCATATTATCTCCATATCCTCCTTACTCTGTTCATACTCTATTCATAGCATGTGTACAACTTTATTATAGAAAGTATTATAAAACTCCCCTAACTAACAATAACAAAAGGGCGGGGGTGACTGTCGGGATGTGAGAATCATTACCAGCCCATAACAGCCCAATTTTATGAATAGGGGCTTTGGTACTGTAGTAATTACAACTATCGGGACCAAGACCATAATCCAGTTCGCCGATAAAAGGATTAGAAGTCTAGAACCGAATGAACTGAATAACTGTAGATGGTGGTACCGTAATCGACGTTTCCAAGCTCTACGACCACACTATCTACTGCTAATTAGAGACAAAGAAGAGAACACAAAATGCAAGTATATTCGACAATGCCCGCAACCACAGATTCTTCTTTCCCCGCCGCCAAGATGGCAACTGTGAGACCTGCACCAAATAAAGGGGCTGACGTGGCAAAATTTTGCCACGTCACTCACAGTTATATACCCTTTCGTTTTATTTTTCCCCTGCTGCCGACACTTACATTGTTTTTTTTTTCATTTTTCTTTCTCTCTTCACCATCATTTTCTTCACCTTCGGTATCGACATCCAACCGTCTGATCGTCGAACCGATTGCACCATTACGTTCCTCTCGTCGTCACGATCAAACTGCCGTTGGTTTCACCTTCATCGGACCACGGACGCACGCAGATCAGAGCCCGGAAGTTCTGAATTTCTCACCGGAAAATCGTGGTTTCCGGCCAATCTGAGGTGAGTTTTGAAGTTTGGTTTTCGGATTCATATTCCTGATGTTTGTAGCTTCGTGTTGATGTAAAAATTTTCGATTTTGGATGAAGTTGGAGTTTTCCGGCCACCTCCGGCCACCGTTGACCATCCGTTGACCGGCTGACTGTTGACTAACGTTGACCTGTTGACCGTTAAAGTTGACCGTTGACCAAAAAGTGAAAATCTCCCCGTTAAGTAATTTCGACGTTTTGATTGCACTGGAGCGATCCGTTTATCCGTTTGATGTGTCGTTATTGAATTATAGTCTTTTGAAAGGTTAATATCCGTACGTTGAGCCTAACCTTTATGTTATGATCTTAGGAAGGGCGAGTATTGAGGACAAAGGCAACTGTATCGCTTCCTCTTCTTCAGCCCTTAAGGTAGGGTCTTTACCGTATGTGTTTCATCATAAGTATTTCTTGATTTTTAAATCCGTACCTTGGTTTTAAATTGAATCGTTGTGTAATCAATCGGAGCCCATCCGATGGATCTGTTGTCCAAGTAACATTGACCTTTTTCGTATGTTCCTGTAAAGTATCATAAAGTATCTCCAAAATTTTATGTGATCAATCAAAGTCCATTTGATTGATTTGTTGTGTAAATTGGGCTGATTCCGTATCATTGCTCGTAAAGTAAGAAAAAGCTTATAATCAAAGGTTTCTGTAACGGTATATGATAATATATCGTACTGTTGAGTTTTAATTGTAAAGTATGGTATTTCAGTGTTATTGAAAGTTAAACCAGTTTTTGTTTTGTAAAGTACGTAAGTTTTTATGTTACTCGTACTTGTGTTCCGTTTGGCCAAACGTGGTGAGTGCTCGGTCTCTGAGAGTAAGCGGAGAGACACTCATCTGTTGGGAGTTGTATGGTTGGCGTATGGTTACTGTATGTTCCCTGCTTCGCAGGATGCTGTATGTTCCCTGCTTCGCAGGATAATCTGAGAGGACTAGTTGATCTTTTACGTATACAGTTTTGTTAATCAATCTAGTCTCGGACAACACTGGTAGAAGGGGCTATGTATGTAAATGTTTTAAAAGTATATATATGTAAAACCTACCAGTGGGCTTTCGGTTTCCCTTTAGCGGGGGTTACTCGTGAAGTGATTTGCAGTCTGCCCATGTTTTCGTACTGACCCTTGTTGAGTTCTATGTTGTTTCCGGGGTCTAGTAAGTAAATATTTTTATAAACTAAACAGTAAAGTTAAAATTTTGAGAATTCATGGGTTTAACGATGAATTGATAAGTTCTTTGTTGTTTCTCTCCTTTGACAAGTTCCTTGTTTGTTTCTCTCCTTTGATAAGTTCCTTGTTGTTTCTCTCATAAGTTCTTTGTCATTCCTCTCCTTTGATAAGTTCACTTTGTTGTCTCCTACTGAGATTCTCGAAAATCTCACCCCCTTCGTGTTTGTATTTCCCTCCCAGGACTAGATCGTGATCAGTAGTTGTTCTTGTTCAGTGTGAGCATCGGGACTACTCGCTGGGACTATAGCATCTGCACATGTATGGTTTTACTGGCACACTATTATGTATTTGTTGATTTGACATGTGGTTTCGTTTTTAGATACTTGGGGCTTGTGAGTTATGGTTTCACTGGTTGTTTTGTGTTGTTGTAATAAGACTTCCGCTGTTTTAAATGTTACTCCGTTAATTATTGTGCCATGTATTTAGTGCTTATCATTTTAAATTTTATTTTTGGGGATTTACGTTTGAAAAGTCAAAATAGCCTTGTGAAGTTCGGATTGATCCACGTGTTGGGCTTCTCCGGGCTTCACGGCGGTAAGAGCCCGCTTTCTGGGTTTGGGTCCTTACAGCAACCGCGACACACAGTTGCCAACGGTGACTCTGACAACAGCAACGCCTCCGGCGTAGAACTTGATCTCCTCGAAGCTGTCGAATGATCCGCAAACTGCTGTGATAGATCTGGACCCGATAACACTTTAAAAGCACTTCCTCTCCTTCGAGCGTCGATTTAAAAAAACATAGAGACAGATGGATGAGGATGAAAGTTACAACCGGAAGCTAGAATCTAGACTATACACCCTTCAGGTTAGTATGTGGATTTGTTTACCATTAGTTTTTCAGTCAATGTTCTCTGCTTTATGTTTAGGAGATTGTTCACGTTTATATTGCTTTTTCCCTTCTTTTGCTTGAAACTGCTGCTCGTTATTCTGGGTCATCTTTGGTGCTCCGTGCCAGTATTTGATTATTTCTATAAACATTAGTATTTGTTGGACAAAGAGATTCTGCAAGTTCTAACAATTTGTGGCGATGAATGTTGATATCATTCTCATCTTTGTTTGCATATTTTTGAAAAAAATAAAAAGTATATATTTAATATTCTTGTATGAACTATATTACGATGATTAAAATACTATCCATTTCCTACCCTGTCTATCACTACAACTATCACGATTCTGCTATGCTTTTCACTTTCCAGAGAAGAGAATCACTGGGCTTCCGTGCTTCCCTGCTTCCCTGCACAAAGCCAAAATAAACAAAATTTGGTAACACATCAAAGGATGTAGTCTATTTATTGGCATTGCTTGCAGACATGTAGTCTATCGGCTTACCTTCCTCTGCAACAAAGTATGCATCCCTCTAACATTGTTTATAGCCTTAGCCAAACTGCAATCTTCATCAGCATTATAGAAACATTGACGTGCCTTTGCATCCGCAACCAATTTCTCCCATATAGAGCCGCTTTTAATCAAGGTCTCTTCGTTACCAAGTATTCAAAGACGATACCTAAGTTGCCAAGTCCAAGTCCATCTATTCATTTCAAAATCATCTATAACAGAACTGAATATACAAAACAGAATCGATTGCACTTATCTCAATACCTTGCACGAGTAAGTGCCACATTTGCTCTTCGCTGATTAGAAACGAAACCCACTGCTCCATTAGTGTTACATCCGAGAGTGATTAGAATTATCACATCCTTTTCCCCTCCTTGGAAGCCATCGACTGAGCCGACGTTAACAGAGAAATCTCTACTTAGAATCAGAACAATATTTCTCAAGCTTTTCCTGAATAGCGCGAATTTGAGCATTGAATAGTGATATGACCCCTATACTCATCTTCCTTTTTGATCTATTGAACTCTGCAGTCCCAACAGATAAAAAAAGATATGTTATGCTTTGCTATATATAAGCCTACAGAATTTCGTAAGACACAATTCATTTACCTTTATGCAGTCTCTCGACTATATCAACAACCACAGCAGCAGCCTCAATAGTGTTTTCTAAGCTCTTCAAATCATCAAACTCGTCATTTGCTTGCGGGATATTTGTAAAAGAGTATGAACCATACATGTTTCCTTCAAGGAAACGTCTACTGTAACTTGCTTCTTTCACATTAGGCCCATCCACAACATTTTTATCATAAAACATTCTGTTTGGGAAGAAGCTTATAGATGGATGCATCTTATGCTGGATATCAAGAAGATGTCTCTTCCATTTCAGCTTCACCAACCTCTCAAACAAACTTCTTCCGAACTCAGCCTCATGTAAAATCTGACACAGATGTATTCAAAGGTAGTTAAAATTAGATAAAAAGAAGACGCATGTTTGTTCATGTTATGGTAAGATAGAACGGACGTTGAGTGATCAATGTAAAACCTTGCTTTTAACCATTGCCGGCAATTGCTGTTCATCTCCTATGAGAATGGCACGATGAAGACCAGGGAGCAGTAAGGGAATGCCCGCCATATACAAAAATTTGCTCCCAAATCCATCAAATAAACAGCAAACGTCGGGAACTCATCTTTGGGCAATGTTGCCCGTGATGATAATATTGAGATTCCATGATAATCATCAGGCATTCCTCGTACTCCACGGACGAAAGCAACAACGTATGTACCTCCAGGTCCTCTTAAATCATCAAAGCACTTTGGGCTCAGGCATACAATAAAGTACCTGTGTTATTTAACCAAAAAAAAAAAGGAATAAGTACGGTCAATACTTTCACATGGATTTCATACTATAATGGAATCACCACCAAACATTTAGAAGGAGGAAATGCAGAATGAGTTAACTCTGTCGGTTACCAAGTTCCAAGAAAAGAAACTGTTACCAACATATCAGCAATTCAGGGACATGTTTGAGGACGTGTCAACATAGATGACTGAGAACCCGGGGGGTGTGGTGGAGTGGTAAGACTCCTCCTCCCTTAACCATAAGGTTAGGAGTTCGAATCCTGCCTTTGGGAATGGAACGCTTTAAAATTCCGGGCCAGCTGAACCCACCCTTAGCCGGTGCTTACGAGGCAGCGTAGGGGATTAGTCACTGTGATCGATGGTGGATACCCCTATACCTTCAAAAAAAAAAAAAAAAAAAAAAAAAACATAGATGACTGAGGTATGAGCATCCCCATGAGGAGGAGTAATTCGCCACTCGGCCTCCTGCTAAAATCAAGGACCACGTTTGAATGCTGGGTCATTGCTTGGCCAAGAACAACTATCTGTAGTTAGTTCAGTTATTGGTTTATTGTTATGGGGGCAAGTTGGGTTGCATGTCACTTTCAATTAATTTCAATTAATGACAATCCTTATTTAAGGTAGTGTTAATAAGAGCAAGGCATGTTTTTCCAGAAAAAAAATTTCTATTTGTTCTTACTCTTCACTCCTTTGCCCTCGTTCTGTATCTTTTTCTGTTGCAATAAAAAATCACGTAATATAAACACAGCTTACTGTATATATACTTAAGAAAACTGCAACTATATATATACCTTTTTCCTGTAAAGATGTTCATTGTGCAAATCATCCGCAGACCAAGAAAGTACCGAATCTATCAATCGTCTACCCACAATTTTCTCCTTCTGACGTGTGTTTCTTCTATCCATTGTTTCACTTTTGTAGTTTGAGATGATCAACTACCCAGAACCCGAAAACAAACAAACATGTCTCTCTCTAAACACCCCACCCTCCCCCCTCTCTCCATACCCCACCCCACCCCGTTCCCTAACCCCACCCATTCTGCTACTGTCCCTGCTCCCAACAAGGTCCAGGGGTTGCCACCACCACCTTCGGCATCCCAGGTACCAAGGTCAGTCCATCCATTGTGGAAACCAGAGCAGGTGCTCACTACTGATCGGTACATCTCCTACTTCGTCGAAGGAATACCAGAGGGCTGGCATTCGGGCAAACTCTTCAACGAAATAGCGGCTCTTGAACCTGTGGTTGATGTTTTCATTTCTGCTCGAAAATCCAGGAGGGGATTGCGCTTTGGCTTTGCCAAATTCGTCAGGTGTGGAGTGCAGGAAACCACTAGGCAACGGAGACTTAACTCTATTATAGATGGTCCGACATGGATGCGTTTTCAGGTGGCTCGATATGCCCAACCATCCGCTCATCGTCAGGCATCACGTCCGGGTGCCACCTGCCCCCCTACGACAGCTGAACTTCGCCATCCCCACCCTGTCGCACCTTCTAGGCATATCAGGGAGCGTGATAGCCGAACGTACGTGGAGGCTACAATAGCAGCCACCTCTCCTATCCCTGCCTGCGCTGTAATGGAGCTCTATCCCGATGCAGGAGCTCAGACTCGCTTGATGAGAAGTGCTGTAGGAATATACCGTGCAGGATCTTGGAATGAGCTGTGCTCTACTTTGATGGTGGAATGTGTACCCATGGGGGGACAGCAATGTCTCATTACTTTTGAGTCCACGGAGAAGATGCATTGTGAGCTCAGAAATAATCATAGTTTCTGGAATGAACTTTTCTTTGACATTCATCCCTGGCAGCAAGCGGACATGAAGCAGAAAAGGCTTTGCTGGGTTCAGATTGAGGGACTGCCTTTGACTGTCTGGGGTGAGGCAGCTTTTCGGCAAACCCTTCATCAGGTTGGTTCATTGGTTCAGGTGCACAAGCAGACTATTGGTTGGACTCATCTCCAAGCGGCTGTGGTCCAAGTGGCTACTGAAGTTCTATCAGAAATTCATCTTCAGCTTCAGGTTTTGGTGGCTGGACAACAGTTTTCAGTTTGCATTAAGGAAACTCAGGAGCAACCAAGTGTGGAACCCGAGGTGGACAAGAAAGCAACTGCTTCAGGTGCTAGCAACATTCTTCCAGTTCCCATCAACCCCCCAGTGTCCGAGGTGAGAAAGAGTGGGTTGGGTGTGGACAGATGCAGGATATCTCCTGCTGGACCAGAAGGCAAAGAAGGCTCTTGCTCTCAACATGATCAGGATGCCCCAAGTGCAAAGGCAGACGTAGTGGCAAACATTCATGCAGAATTTGAGGGAACTAGTGGGATATTCAAGATGCTGGGTCCGGTTTTGGAATTACCCATGGGTCCTTCATCTCAGGAGCTACAGTCTACTGAAGGGTTCTTTAGTCATTCATCGCAAAAAGACGGACCCTTCAGCCACTTTACTGCTCCTGAGTTGTATCAAGGGAGAAAAGAGGAGAGTGCTGCTCGCAAGCTTCTTGTTCCTCGCATGGCGGTCTCTGAGCTGCTGCCAACCAATTCAGGTGAAGATTCCAGCACACCTCTGCTTTCTCCTGATGATATGGTATTCGCAAAAATGCGTAAGGAGGGTAACAAGGCTTCGTGTATGGGTGAGAAAGGTAGAGCTGCAAACAACAGAGTTGGCAAACAAAAGAAACTTAAACACCTTAAACCCAATGGCAGCTTGTCCTCAGCTCGCAGTAGTCAAGTGGTGCTGTTCTCTGCTCCACAGGTGGCGGAGGACCCTTCCTTTTTGGCTGCTACTTGCGACAGTACTCTGGGTGTAGAGGTGATGCCACAGTCCCAGAGTGTAGATACTGAAATATGTCCTGTGGAGAAGGAAGTCCACCAGACATTGGCGCTCATGGATACTCTGGGACTTCGTAAGAAGCAAACAAAAGCAGCGATTCGTCAAAAACTACGAACTCGGATTGTAGAGGAAGTTGACAAAGAGGTACAACAGACCCTAGATATTGCTGATCAGTTGGGTCTTAGTCGCAAGACCACCAAAGCAGCGATCAGGCAGAAGATGAAGGCCTTGATTGTGGAGGAAGACAAGGAGTGGAATACCCATTGTGCTACTTAAAGTAGCATCAGTGGCAGGGATTTTGGTGTGTTCTATTTCCATGGTTAATCTAGCTTTCTGGAATATACGTGGATGCAGGGGGACAGTGAAGGAGAATCAGGTAAGGGCTCTTATCCGTACACATCAGTTGACTATTATGTGGTTATGTGAAACGAAGAGGGAAATTTTTTCTGACTCTATAGCAGCCCGTTTATGGCCTGGACATACTTTCAAGTGGGAAGCCATTGAGGCTAATGGGAGTGCAGGGGGAATTGTATGCTTGTGGGATGATTTAAAAGTGCAGGTTCAGGGGGTAGAAAAATTTGATCGCTGGATGTGTTTGAAGATGCGGGTTTTGGCTCTGGATTTTCCTTTTGTTTGCGCTGGCTTACATGCCCCAAACACTGTGTCAGAACGCCGTATGCTTTGGGAGGAGTTAGCACAGCGAAAAGGAGTCGATAATCTCCCATGGATTATTCTAGGTGACTTCAACGAGTCACTCACAGCGGATGAACGCCTTGGCACTTATTTTAATCCTGGTGCAGCTAACCAGCTATTCAACTTCATCAGTAGTTCCGGTCTGGTGGATATGCCTCTCAGTGGGAAAGATTTTACGTGGTATAATTCGCGTAGTGCATCCCGCATTGATCGAGTTTTAGCCTCACCACTGTGGTGTTCCCAATTTTGCCGCCATCGGTTATACGCAGGAGACAAGGGGTTTTCTGACCATGTCCCTTTATTATTTAAGGCTGATTCTTTCAGGTGGGGTTCTCAGCCATTTCGTACCTGGGATGTTTGGTGGGAAGATTCACAGTTCCTTCCGTTGGTAGACAGTATGTGGAGGGAGGCAGCAAGATATTATCCAGGAGATTTCTGTGTGGTTAAAAAATTTGCATTCCTCAAACGAAAATTACAGTGGTGGCACAAGAATCATTTTGGGGCATTGGACACTACTTTGAAAAATGTTTTAGCAGAGATTGACTCATTGGATCAGTGTCGAGGTGCAGTGGGGTATACACTGACTGGTCGGTATCAGGAGTTACAAGATCAGAAATGGGCTCTCAAACACAAGTTAGAAGCAATGTGGAGGCAAAGGTCGAGGCAGAATTGGCTTAAGCTAGGGGATAAGAACAGCAAGTTTTTCCATGCAAGCGCTACGCTCCGGCGCAACTCTAATTTCATTGGATCCATCAGGATCCAGAATAGGGTGATTACCACTCCATCGGAACTCCAAACAGCGGCAGTTGAGCACTTTCGCAGTTTCTTTATGGATGAGGGACATCGCTGGTTGGGGCTGGGTCGATTACCATTGCCGTGTTTATCTTCTACAGCGGCTACTCAGTTACAAGCTCCTTTTGATGAGGATGAGATTAAAAGTGCAGTCTGGGATTGTGGGAGTCACAAAGCTCCTGGACCTGATGGGTTTTAATTTTTATTTTATCAAGCGAGCATGGACGGTTGTGGGTAAGGATATAGTTGCAATGGTGACAGAATTTTATTCCAGCGGGACTCTTCCTCGGGGGATAAATAATGGATTTATCATGCTAATCCCTAAATTATCCGGCGCTGCAGAGTTTAATGCTTATAGGCCTATCAGCCTTATCAATGGCCTCTACAAAATCATTGCAAAGCTGCTGTCCAAGAGGCTTAAACGTGTGATGGAACAACTGATCTCACCTTTCCAGACTGGCTTTTTGGAAGGACGGTATATTTCTGATTCAATCATGGTTGCTAACGAGGTTATCCATAGTATGAAGAAGTCTCATCGCAAGGGTTGGTGTCTGAAGTTGGATTTCCAAAAGGCTTATGACTCGGTGAATTGGGCATTTCTTCTTGATGTTATGGCGTCGATGGGTTTTGGGAGGAGGTGGCGGACTTGGATTCACAGCTGTATATCATCTGCTCGGTGTGCTGTTCTCATTAATGGGGCGCCCACGGGAGGAATTCTTGATGGAGCGCGGTTTGAGACAAGGAGATCCGCTCTCTCCATTGTTGTTTAATCTGGCGGCTGAGGTTTTGTCTCGGATGTTGATTAAAGCAGCTGATTGCCAAGTATTTAGGGGCATCACCATGGGCGGATTAACTCTTACGCACCTGCAGTACGCTGATGATATCATCCTCTTTAGTCAGGGTGATCCACAAGAGGTTATGCGTCTTCAACGGTTGCTGCGCTGCTTTGAGTTGCTGTCAGGGTTAAAAATCAATTTTCATAAATCAGGTCTCGTTGGTATTAATTCTTCTGTGGCTGAAGCAGTGAATTTGGCATCTATGTTGCACTGTCGGCAGCAGGTGTTCCCCTTCATGTATCTAGGTGTTCCCCTTGGAGCGAACCCCAAGCGTAGTAGTACGTGGAAAACGGTGCTGGATAGATTCAAAGGAAAACTTTCCTCGTGGAAAGGATCATTACTATCATTGGGTGGCCGGATTACACTAATCAAAACTGTGCTGAACAGCCTTCCAGTTTACTATATGACCTTCTTTCAAATGCCGATTGTTGTTAGGAAGGCATTAGAAAAATGGATGAGACGATTCCTATGGACGGGGAAAACTGATTCACGTTGCTTGTGCAAAGTCAGTTGGTCCACGGTGGTGTGTGCCAAAGATCGAGGAGGAGTCGGCCTGGGTTGCTTGCGGCTTAGAAATCAGGCTTTTCTTACTAAGTGGTGTGTCCGACTCGCCACTGATACGTGTTCTTTATGGAAGCAGGTGATTATGCAGAAATATAGCCCTCATCTCACCTCGGCGGGCATCGAATGTGCTGTTAGCGATGTCTCTTCTCTCTGGCGTGGGATTGTGCAGACCAGTAAGATTACTTTCCCCAGCGGCCAGTGCCTCTCAGAATTTCATCGTTGGAGATTAGGCCAAGGTAACTCTATAGCTTTTTGGCGTGATTGGTGGTGTGGCAGTCGTCCTTTAATGTTGCTGTTCCCCCGTTTGTATGATCTTTCGCTAGACAAAGAAGGAGCAATCCTTCAATTCGGGGGTTTCATTGGACAAACTTGGGAGTGGAGATTGATATGGAGGAGGAGGTTATTCGTCTGGGAGGAGGGGGAAGTTCATCGACTAGAGGCTTTGTTGAGTGCTTTTGTTCCACTCCCTCTTTTCAGGATGATGAGTTAGTATGGGGCGAACAGATGCAGCCATTCTCTGTCAGCCATTGTTACCGTACTTTGGAAGGTCTTACGGTTACGTCTAGTGCACCAACGATTCCAAATGTTTGGCGAAGACCGGGTGCTCCTAAATGGCAAGCATTCATGTGGCTTGCATGTTGGGAGAAAATCAATGCTAAGGGGCGGCTCATTCGACTAGGCTTATTACCTGATTCTGATGGTGATTGTGAGGCATGTGGCCTTCCAGAAGGGGACTCAAACCACATCCTCCTCGACTGCAGACTGGCATGGCGGAGTTGGTCACTTCTTTTCCACACGTGGGGCTTATGTTGGGTCCAGCCAAAATGTATGACCGATCTCTTCCTACAGTGGGGAGGTTTCTCCATTCCAGCTAGGTGGATGGGGCTTTGGCATGTGTTACTTTTTGCATTGACTTGGAGTATATGGTTAGGACGCAATGCACGGATTTTTTCAACAACTGTCTAGCCCGGTGGATGCTCTGTTCTACAATGCCATTCGTCATGGCTTTTATTGGGCTAAGCATAACCTGAAGGGAGGTTGCCCTGACTGCTTGTCCTTTTTACCTTCGGGAGACTTTCTTGCTCTTCAGTTTCTGTAGATGACAGGTTGAAGAAACGGTAAGCTGCCTTTTTGTTGTGTTTTGTTTGCTGTGGTTGTTTATGGTATCGGTACAGCTATGGTATCAGTTGGTTTCTTAGTAGCTTTACAGCTGATTGAGTGCAACGGTGTTTTGAAAGTTCTGGATCCTGTAATTCAGTCATAGGATCTGTTTGTTTTCATTCTGCCATTGTTCTGAATATTGGGAATTAAGAGTTTTGAAGCTGCTCCTTGGAATTAAGAGGTGGAATTGCGTCTGGGTTTTTTTTGTCAGCTACTCTCGTTTCCTTCAGACCAATGGGCGCTGTGGGTTTGTGCATGGGTAGTGGGACGGATAGGGTGGTTGCTACTTGCGCACTTAACGGGCATCGGTGGGTTTCATGTTCCCTCATCTTGTTGCTTGTGGTGATTCCTGGGTTTGCCTGGGACTGACATCTCTTCCTGTAACTCTGCATAGTCGGTGTTAATGTTTTTGAAGGGGCTGGTTATACAGCCACGGGTGTTTTTTTCCATGTGATGGCTCCTGTAACCTTGTCATAGGATATGTTGGTTTCATTCTAGCCATTATGCTGTTCCTGGGTTCCTTTGTACAGATTCTATGTTTTTTCATACTTTTTAATATACATATATCGATACTCTTTCAAAAAAAAAAAAAAAAAAAAAAAACTACCCAGAACCCAACAATGGTGTCACAATGCCATGGTGCAGCCAGAAAGCGTACTGTGCTTTCCCTCAATCCTAAGATTTCAATC